>VWZX01008184.1:741735-1250620 GCA_013399015.1 Galbula dea
GTTGTGCATTAAAAAGTCACCCAGACTGCTGTTGGTATTAGAGACTTCTGGAAGGTCATCAGGGAAGGGTATTTTTTTAAGCATCCTGACTCAAAAAGCAGCACTAGGAGAATTGCAGTACATCATGAGGATGGTGCTAAAGATCCCAATCACCCTCTTACAGAATTTGGTTATTTCCCCTCCCCCCCACTGCATCTATGGAAGCAGCTCTAAGAATTCAGTGCTCAGAGTGAAGTCTGTGCACAAGAAAATAAAGTCAAGTGCTCCCACTGGGTGAACATTAGGCAATGGCTGGTTTGGGTCTGTAACTCACCAGGGGAACTATGGAAAAAAACCTGTTTCTTTCTGAGCTCATCCTGCCTGTAATGGCAAAAGATGCATATTTGGCTGTCCTTGAAACCAGCCAGACTTAATATTCCTTCCTGTTTCTGCACCCAGCTGCTTATTCATAAGCCCATGACTAAGTCCTTGCTCTTTGGGCTAATGCACTGCTCCAACACTCCTCATATTTAATGGCCTTCAGAGAAGAGCCCTAGGTCAAACTAAACTCCTTGTCAATCCCTTCTGCCCCCTCTGCTTACCACCTCTTGATATCTTTGGAAAAGGCAGGGATAATCTGGCCCAAAAGCAGTCATCTGAGTTGGCACATATCTGGACACCCTTGGTGCAGTGCTGGGAGTCCTGTGGAGCTGAAGCCCTCTCCCAGCAGTGCTGCTGGCTCCCCTTTTTCCACCTAAAGATCACCAAGCAGCAAAGTTCTTTTAACAAAAAAAAAGAAAGCCCCAAAAGCCTGTACAGTAGTGGGGTAGAAAATAAGGTGAGGTGCACATCTACTGCTAAAGACAGCCTGTTGGTTGGTTTGTTTTATTTGAAAACTCTGCATCTGAAAACACAGTATGACAGAAAGCATTTATGTACAACTGCAGTGTTTTTTTTTTTGGTATAATACAGTTATTTAATACATCCATTTCTTTTTTCTGCAAAAAAACCTTGCTTTGTCAGACAGAACCAAAGCAAACTCCCATTGACAAAGGATACAGCTAAGGCACATTGTTTCCTGCTAACTGAAAGACAAAAGGGTGCAAAACCAGGTAGTGCAATAATTGCTGAAAAAAATCACATTCTACTACAGGAAAAGCATTCTGACTTGGAACTTTGCTTACTGCTCAATTTAAGACATTTTTAATAGCTCATAAAATACTCCTTTCAATAAATAGCAAAATATCTACATCTTTCAGTGTGTTCCATTGGAAGTTCCAATTGTTTTTTTGTTTCACTTTTGCTGTATATACATTTTTGTTTGTTGTGTGTTTCTTTTTTTTTTCCCCCCTCTTTTCTTATCCAATAGCTTACAAAATATTTCTGTACAATTTTATGCATATTATGATCTATAACAAAATAGTTATTTCTTAAAACTCTATTACCACCAGTCTTTGAAAATGACAGACTAGAAATAACTTATTATGGACTATGTTAGGCAATACAAAAATCCAATCAACACAACCCCAAAATGACAAAGGCAGAAAAATAATTCCAGTAATTTGAATTAATTCTTTTTTTTGTTTGTTTCCAAAAAAAAAAACAAAACAACCCACCAAAACCCACCTTTTTTGCTATGTAAACCCTTTTCAAGTTACCTTTGGGTTGAATCCTCATCTGAATACCAAAGCAGGACAGGATTTGGGTTTCCTAAAAGCAACACAGCCTGCTGGGAATATTGGTGCTACTGAAACATGACAGATCTCCTGGAGGAAGCAACCCAAAATACAGACTCCTTAGCAAAGGCCTTTGTTTCTGCTGACTTTGACCTTTGAGTGAAGCTCCAAAAGGCTAGATTTTTTTGGGGGGGAAATGCTTTTATGACTCAGATGATAAAACCAGGCTCCTCTGTTTTCTAAGGGTACTGTTAGATTCCCAACCATCACTCAAAATCTGGCCTCATGTGGCGACATTCTTCAGCTCTCAAGACCATACCATTAAGAGGCTGGATCTTCTCCCAGCTACCAGGAGAAATCTGAAAGGAATGCTACTATGTCATGTCAAAATGAGTGAAACCACTCCAGAATTTGTCATGCATCTGAGAGCAATCTGTCCTGTTACAGTCTGAAGATAAATTAGAAGTTACTGAGTTCGTACTCTGTAGGTAATTAAATTAATCTTCCTTTGCTACAGTGACTTGCAAAAGGCAAAACTCATATTTTCCTACGGGTTCTATGAACATCTGAGCCTTCCTTTTGCCCAAAGGGAAGGTCATTTTCTTCCCTTAAATTGCATTTGTAAGCAATTTCTATTGTATTGGTGAAGTCTAAGCTGACAGCAACACAACTGAGCTGGAATAGAAATCTCAAGGTGCCTTTTGTTCGGTCCACAACAAACAACAGAAAATAGTGAGCAAGACACAGACAACACTAAACCTCCTACACAGTTTAAGGCCACATTTAGAAAGGCTGAAAGTAAGGCTTTCTTTAAGGGGCAACACACTGGGTGCCACAATGGGAACAGACACCAAACTCTCCAAAGCTCCTAAGGATTTCATCCAAGGAAAACATCCTCCTCCTTTGGGCCAGCAAGTCTGTGCCTCCTTTGGGATGTATGCAGGAAAACAAAATGAAATGCCATAGACATCCTCCTCCAGAACATTCCCAGCAAACTGAAGGTGCTCTCCTATCAAGAGGTCGTTATCTTTCTCAGGTGAGGGTGTTCATGACAACAGAAGCAAAGACAAAGTCAAGTCATTACAATATACAAACGCGGCGCAAGGAACCGCGCCTAGAATCGTCTCTCTGTTATCAGAGGCCCCTGTACAGTAGCTTGCTGTTGATTTGGCAAGGTTACAAGTAATACTTCTAGGTTTTTAACAAAGTAGAAAGAGAATTTGCATAGATTGTCCATTCAGTTCAAGGAGATTTCTGGTACCTTGTTGTTGGTTGTTGTTGTTGTTCTCAGGTAACCGTGTTTGCAGACACAGTGAGGTAGCAGCTGTGATAGCACCCATGAGCAAAAGAAGGTAACCAAGGCAAAAGCAGAGAGCAGAGAGTGATCCACACACCACTGTTAGGATAAAGGAACAAAAGCAACACAGTACCTGCAGTATCATCACATCATGAGGGTTAAGCAGTGCCAACACCACACTCTCTTCACTGGAGACAACCTAATGCTACTGTGGTCCTGACTAACATGGGCTGTAAGCTCTTGTTACCTCAATTCTAAATACTCTCAGCCTAATTCTCCTTTCTCCTCCCTGTGGTGGTGGTGGTGAAGGTTTCCAAAGGCCAAGCTCATCTACTCTACACTTCTGTTCACATTTGTTTGGCTCCTCTGTGCCTGGCTGCAGCAGCAACTGCCCTCAGCAGGGGTTCTGCAGCAGGTGTTCCTGCTTTCAGTAACACCTAAAAGGGTAGGGTCCTTCAACACCACATTGCCCCTAGCCTCTCCACAGGCATCAGCCATGGAGCTGTCTTGGCAGAGCCTGAGATTTGGTCTGGACATTTCTGCCATGGTGTTTTCAATTATAATGCAATCCAAGTTTAATGCAATGTCCTATGAATCCTTAAGACTTTCTTGGAGGCCTTGAATGGTTGAAATAAAAGCACATGTGGATCATTATCTTTCCACAACCAGACTGAAGCAAAGGTCAGTGGGAAACAAACACCACTAGCCTCTTTCCACCAGGTTGCTCTTACTCTGTTGCTGAACCAACCAGACCTTCTATTACATACATTAAATATCTGTGCCTGGAAAAAAAACTCAAGAAAAGCTAACTGCTATCACTTTTACCAACTCCTTCCTGTGTGTTAGGACTGAGCTGGCTGAAGGCTGCTCTGGAAAAAAAAACAACTTTTCTGCTTTGCAGCTAGGGTATTTGAAGAAGCCTAAGGGATTTGGCTCACACAAGTACAAAACTTCCTGCTGAGCAGAAAGCAGTGGGGTTGGCCAGAGTTTCATAGGGCCAACTCCTCAAGCTTTGGGATCTGGGAAGACAACGAGGAGGGTGTGAGAGCCAGCAGCAAGCTGGCAGCTCTCTGACAGCTGTGATGAAAGAGAAGGAGTTGGTCCTCGTTGCCTGGCCACCATGAAAATAGGGATCTTGTTTTTGTTTTATCTGGGAAGCCAAAGCTGAGCTCTCCTGGTTTCTCAGCCTTGCTGTGCAGAAGGTGCTCAGTTTGGTCAAAGTTTTGCTGAAGCACAATTGTGTCAAACTTTTGCCAAGTGTCAGCATCTTCTTTACCCTTTAGCTCTCCTTTTAGTCATGTTTAGAGATCCCAGTTCTGATTCACTGACTTCCCTGCTCTGTTCACTATACCCATGCCTACGAGAGATGGAGCCTTCATGAGTGTTGCAGTTAGTGCAGAGATGGACTGAAGGGGAACACAGATTAATTGGTCCTTTTGAAGGTGCTGCAGGATCATTGTTAATACTCTGGTAAACAGGTGTCCATGCATTGTGCACTAAAGCCAACACCTAGGAGAGTCAATTTGGAACAGACAAATGCACACTCCTCTATCCCTAGGCTTAGCAACAACGACAGAGGTGCAGAAGGACTTGGTTGTGTAACCCTGGCTATCAAGAAGGAATTGTTAAAATTCTCTGCTTGCCAAGAGCACAAAAAAACATGAAGGCATAATTTCTAATTCTGAAAAAAACCCCACCCTTGACTATCAGCAAATGAAAATGAAAACATTACTAGTCTATGTTCAAATGTCATCAAAGAAAGAATTGGACCAATCTGAAAATAAACTGTCATTGGAGCTGTTTCTATTAGCCTTAAGGCTTAATATTACCATATAAACAGATTTGCATAATGCTAAGCCTGACTTTGGACAGAATTCATTAAATCATGTGTGGAGATGTTCTGCACATTGCCACATTCCCTTTCTCTGTTAATACTGCTTGATGACAGAAGTGTTACATGGCTAGCATGCAGGGAATTTAAACCAGCAAAGCACTGCACACACAGGACAAATGTGTGCACATGGAATTACACCCCTCTCCCATGGGAGGGGACTTGGATCAAAACTGCCTTTCAGTTGGGTCCAGCAAGGACCAGCCAGTGTGATTTGGAAAATAACACTTGCACTCTCAACTGAAGGTGCCTAATTTGCTTGTTTTGTGCCAGCTGTGGGGCCCTGCCCTGCTCTGAGTTCTCCTGTTCACCAAATGTAAGATCTGTGAAGTTAGTTATTCTCTTCTAACAATGCATGCTACTCATCACAGGCTCCCAGGGCCTGACATTTCAGAAGCAGAAAAGCCACTAGGCAAGATGCCAGTACTACTACTACAGCATCAGCTTGGAGCAAGCTCTGATCCCTGATGCAAAGAGCCTTGCTTGTCATGGTTTTGCTTCAGACCTCCAGGACCCTGTAACTCAGACACCATGTCCCATACATAACCTGGATCTGTGACTGCATAATAGCTAGAGGAGAGGTTGTTGTTTAGGTTCCAAACTGTACACTTCCCTCAGAAGATGTTCTGACCATGGCAGCTCATCTGCCATCTCCTCACAGGGTACTGTCACACCTTTCATTTATGCTGGACTTGACTCTGCAGTCCTTGCTCAGCATTAGCACTCTGTCGAAGTGCTGCCCTAGAAAGGACTGCAGGATCAGTCTCTTCAGTTCTACATCATTTGTGTAGATGCTTTGTGCCTTTCAGACAATAAATTAATAGCAATTTTGAGATATTGTAAACCCAGCATACCATGTAAATAGATAGGTCAGCAACCACTTGCTTTCTTTCCCTTTTTTTTTGTACTAAACCAAAACAATTTGCCTCTTCCATTTGAAATTGTAGAAGTGGCAGATTTTCTTCTAAGAGCCAAAAGATGGGCTTGTTGTCCCTTTCTGCTTGGTCAGGTTCATCATGCAAACTTACCAACAAAGCATTTAAAAACATTCATGCTTAAGAACAAAAAAGTATCCAACTGAACTCCCAAGTGATCTGTGTGTGTATGGGCACATTCTCATACTTATATGCAAGAGGAAGGTTTCACAACTACCCCAACAGTCCTCTTGAAAACAATCACTGACCAGCATTGTTAATGAATCTTACTGGGTGTCCTAAACATGATGTTCTTAATTTCATCTACAGGACTTGGATTGTGCAGTTACCATTGCATCAGTGTGGCTAAAGCTTCACAGTGAGGAGTGGTGGGCCCCAGAAAATCTAAACTTCACCAAGGAATGTTGTTAGACTGAAAAAAAACCCTCAACCTTCTACTGAGCAAGTAGTAACACTGTGTTTCTATTCTACAAACTTATTGGCAACCCTGGGTTTCAATACACTTGCCTCTAGAGCTGGAACATTGTTTTGACTGAAATATTTCAACCTTGCTACAAGCTTTCCTAAAACTACAGCTCTCATGGCTGTCCAATGCAAGACAAGAAAAGAAAGGGAGGTGTGAGGGGAGGAAGGCCTTTTCTTAATAAAGGCAGCTTCAGTTAGTAAGAGAACATAATCTTCAAGCTGCAAAAGCAGCACCTACTAATTAGTCATTGACTAAAACATAAATAATAAATACCTCAATTGTTCCTTCAATGCATCCATTTTTGTGCCAGATAAACATTTCAATGCTCTGCCTTATTGCCAGCACAGCTGACACTGCAATTTCAAGTCCAAAGCAAACTGCAAGTAGCTTTAAACCAGTGCTAAGGAGAGAAAGAGTACAAGCCACTGGGATCTGTGTGTGTTTTAGGGTCATCTTGCAACTGTTGTTTAAAAGGGAATTCAACCTTTCTGGGAGATGTGATTATGGAATGATTTAGGGTCTGTTTCCCTCCTGAGGTGGATGCTTAACTCTCCTCAGCAGAAAGTTAGCCATACACACAGAAGGGTAAACAGACATATTATTTTATGACACCAACAGGATTTTTTTCTTCCCCTAATTAACCCAATAGCTTTTAATAGCCTTTTGGGGTTATGTTGTTAACAGGAGATTACCACAGCAACAACAAAGTGCATGTAAAATGCATTAGTTGGAGATGACTTTGCATGTAAGAAAACCCTCTATTTGAAAAAGTTCCTGGAATGTAAATGGATTATTTTTACTCCTACTGTAATAAATGCAGCTTAAAATGGTGCAAAGCATGCCTATGTAAAACAGGATGCAGCCTGCTAGAAACTCTGAAGACAGGCAAGGGTAGTTTATTGATAGACTAAAGTAAAAGCACTGAGAAGCATGGCACTGTTCTCCTTTGCATTTAGTTTGTGGCTCTGGTCAGGAACCCTAGAAGGACCCTTCTTCATGAAGAGCTGGCAGATCAAGGTAAGGACTTAGTGTTAAGACCTACTAGCCACTGCTGCTGCAGGTTTAGGTCCCAATTCCACCACTTTACTGGTTTCACACAACTCCAGTGCCTGAGAAAAAAAAAGCTGAGCTCATGAGCAAACTCAGCAAAGGGTGTGAGCAGACAGCTCACAACCCACCCCCAGCCTACACATCCACACTTGCTTCAGTGGAAGTCTGGGAAAAACCCTTAGGTACTGGTGGGCTTAGAAAAAAACCCTGCAGATTTGAAAGGGCTGAAATCCAAAATGTTTCTTTGTTCTTTAAATTAAGACTCTTAGTACCCAGACCCTGAACCTGACTGCACAAGCCATAAATGATTAATATAGCAAGACACTGCTTCCATTTAGAGCTTATCAAGAAATGAGTCTAAAACATCTCTGAAAAGCATCTGAAAGTTTCTGCTTTTGCTTTGCTTTCTGCAACTAGGATAACAGATATTAGCTGAGTCCAGAATTACATTGTGTTACTTCAGAAAAAAACCCAAACCAAACCAAAGAGTGAGGGTGTACCACAAACATTTCACATTCTGTGAGGTACTGTGGCCATACAGGCTCTGACCTGCAAGAACCAACCTCCCCAGGAAGCGTAAGGAGAAGTGAATTTTGCTGGGATTAGTTCATGATAGCAAAATAATGAAAGCCTATGAAACAGCAGAGTTACAGACAAATTTATTTAAAACAAAAAAATCCACTTTTAGCAGCTGTTTCTTCACTGCCCTCTCCACGACTTGCTGCTGCTCTGGGGTACAGCCAGAGCCCCACAGGGGCCAGCAGAGGCCGTGGGATGACCAAAGTTGATGGAGAGAGCAGTGGCAAAGGCCTTGTCAGAACTGTTTGGTTGGTTTTTTTTTTGTTCTTTTTTTTTGTTGTTTTCTTAATGAATGGTATGTAACAAAAAAAGGTATCATGTTCCCTTAGGTTTCTGAGCTCTGGTGTTGAGACTCACATAGGAAGAAGGTTAAATTCCCTTTTAAAAACCTCTGCTGGAGGACAGCGTGTACCGGATGCTACCTCAAGCGACCATCAGGTTTGACAGGCCCCAGCTCAGATTTGGGGTCAGGGCTCAGGGAGCTCCATGCTGTCTGAGCACAGCCCTGCATGACTGGGCAGGAGGTGGGCCCCGTGCTGCAGATGTCCACGGCTGACCACAAGCTGCCGACCAGAGAATCCACCCAGGCTTCCAGCCGGGCGCCCACAAGCCCTGCGTTCCTCTTGGCCTGGTCCAGGCGGGCGGCACTGATGGGGATGTTCAGGATGGGGTTCAAGCCCTGGAAGCTCTGCTCCATGTAGGCATTCTTTGGAGGCCCGCTGTGATACTTCATGGCTTCCTCTGGAAATGCAGAAATAAACCCAAGAGTCAGTACATTTAAAAAAAAAAAGCCAAAACCCCCAAGCAAATCAAACCTCCAGGATCTAAGGGTGCAGCAAACAAAAAGGCACCAGTTAGTGGTTGTGCTATAGCCCATTTTCCCAGTGTCAAGGAAACACACAGCATCCTGAGGTCAACTGGCTGTGCTCAGCTCTTGTGCTCCCCACTACGAGCTCCACTCACTGTGATGCTAACCCTGCAAGTGCTGTGTTAGCAGGGCGAAGCACCGAGGCTGAAAGAAGCATCATCCTCATTATCATCACGTACAACCTGTGTCCCCAAAGCTGGAGGACATCAAGGCATGGCACAGAGCACAGCACAACAAAAAGGCAGGCCCAGCCTCAAGGGCATCCCAGCTAGGAGCTCCTGTCTGTACCTGCAGCCTGATCAATGTGCAGCTCCTTCTGTGGAGAAACCAACCCATTTTGCATTCAGGAGAAGGCAGTTTTGCTTCTCTTGCTGCAGGAGCAGCCTTGGGAGATAAGCCTTGTGCAGCTGAAGTGGACACCCAGGGAAAACTGTGCTTTGGAATCAGGAAACAGTTCAAGGATGCTTGGTGTGAGCAAGCTGCTGACCTTTGTCAGAGCTTCAAGTGCTATGACTGATTTGTCTAGGAGGAAGAACCAAGATCTCAGCCTGGTTTTGGTATTGGGTTTTGTTTCTTTTTTTTCCTAAACTGATGAACTTGCCTTGCTGTAGAAAAGTCATCATATTTGTTAGCTCAATCTGCCTCCAAAAGCTATGTGGTGCCATTGCTGTCACTGGAAGGACAACACCAGGGCTTTGGACAGACCAGACCCATAATGAAGTATGTGTAGCCCCAGTATCACTCCTGGAAATGCTCTCATCCTCACTGTGGAAGTATCCTCTCATGTATTTCAATCTCTCATGCTGAATAATGGATCACAACTATTTCCTAACAACACTTTTCTCTGCACTGTGGCTCTGCTCCTTACAGTAACTCTTCCACCTTAGCAAAACACGTATCATTGCCCTAAATCTGTAATATTGCAATAAAAATCATTGCCAGGCTGTGACAACTGCTCCAAAGACCTTGAACTGGACACTGTGGGTCAGATCACCCCTGTTTAAGGCTGGCTGACTTTGGAAGGTCTGTGAGTGCACCAAGGTGCTGCTCACAAAATCAGAATGGGACCCTCTAAAAACGTTCACCTAGAGCCTCTTGGGAGTAAATTTTCAACCATTTCTTTCTGTTCTCAGCTGGCTTCCCTTGCATCCTTGCTCCAGCAGCAGAGAGGATGTGTTTAGCTCTGCCAACACACACACTGTCTAGAACACAAAATGGGCCCATTCAGGGTGCTCCAGGCTAGGAAAGTCACCGTGCTCAGCTAGCCTTTAGAGGCCAGGGATTACATATTCATGGCTACAATTCCTTCCATATGTCCTTGCTGCTTGCTCTGAAGCCTGACATTGAGTCCTTTCTTCCATGCAGAGGACAGTATCTCAGGCCCTGGCAATAGATCAGTACATTTATTTAGAGGGAAAAGGGACATTTAATTGGAGCTTTGCTGCTACATTTGCAAAGTCTTTAATGTCAAATACTGTTCAAGTCCATTACTTCAAATCCCCAATTAAATTAGTTCAGCACTGCCCCATCACCATTATACATCACTTAACCACTCCTGCATTCATCTAAACCCCTCTTTCTGTTTTCAATGGGACATATCCACCATAAACTCTAGTCAAAATGAGTTTATTCCATGCACATGTGTCAGAAGTGTGCTCTGCCAGAGCACTGCAGTTTAAGAAACAGAACAAGTACACATGATTAAATTTCCTCCTTTGGAAGCAATTAAATATGGAAGACTGTTTGTCAACATATTAATTAAATAGGAACATTCTAAGTCAAAATCCCCAAACAAATAAGAGCTGGCATTACTAGCAGGATCATCTGATTGAAAGAGGCAATTCAGAGAGCTCGTTGAACTAAAGTCTGTTGTGCTTGTGCTTAGTGCATAGAAGAAGAGAGATCAGACAGTAACAGACCCATAAGAGGACAGAATGGCACTTGCTCTTCTCTCTAGCTCAGCCTCACACTTGTCCCAGGTTTCAGGACTTGGTGGATTAACAAGACTGGAACAACAAAACCTACAATCACTGTATGAGCCAGTACTTGGGAATGCAGCAGGAGAGATCACCTGGTTCTCTGAATCAGTGACCCTTGGTGCTTAAGATCAGTGGGCTGGTTGTGCTGAAATAAAGGTGATAACCTCAGCATCTTCAGCACATTTGAATGTCTGCACTCTGCTGTTGCTGTAATTGTGTCAGGCAGGTTGCCCTTCTCACCCCAACACCTGCTCTTCTGCTCAGCACCACCAAGTGACTGCTCCAGCCCTGGCTGCCCTGAAAGGGTCTGCAGCAGGTACCACAGGACTGAAGAGAAAGGTGTTTGAAAAGCCACAGACAAATATCAGCAGATAGGAGAAGACAAAAAGCTGCTGAGGACAGTACTAAAGGGAAGAAAACACTATGTTTTGCAGTGTGGGAAAGGCTACTGCTGCCCACAGTGGAAACATGCTTCTCTGATGTGAGATACATGATGAACCCCTGATGTGGCACTGGTAGAGACTTGTCTGGCCCCACAGCAGAATGAACACCCCAAGTTAGGTGTCTGTATGTCCTAGAAAGAGCTGGGTAACAGTAATGTGAGTGCAGGGCTACATATATATATATCTACACACATATATCAATAGGAAATGCTGGGGATTGAACCCAGAACCCTCTCCTGGAGACTTCACAGAAAGTAAGTAAAGTAAGGAGGATGCTGCTCATCCAAGCTAAGGCAGATATGGGCTGTCCCTTTATTGCATTAAAGGAAAGAACAAAGAGAATTGTGACTCTAATTACTAGGTTGGGACAGGAGAGGGACAGTGTGAATCCCAAACCCTAAAATACTCTATAAAAGGAAGCTGAACCTGTTGGGTATGTATTTAAATTACTGAAACTTCAGTGCTGAAGAGTGTAAGGTTTTCCCCTGAGAGGTGTGTGTTTAGACATTTTAATCTGTACCTTTAGAGCAACCAATTCAAAATTAGCTGAATTGCAGACATTAAACCAGATTTATTTATTTTTTTTGCTAGCAAACACATCCAAATAGCCCTTTGCCTTCAGGAGGATGTGTATCAATGCAGAATACACTCCACTTGCTCTAAATTATAGCTTGAAAAAAATGAGTTCTTTTTTGCCTTCCATTTTTGTTTGCTCTTCACTCTGGCAGATCATTTTTCAACTGCCTTTTCTTGCTATAACTTCTTTGGACTAAATACACAGCCTATAGTCAGCTGCAGAGGCTGGGATTTTAGCAGTTTTGGGAGGGTTTGCTCTTCATTTTGCAGCCAAAGCAAATGAGTTCAGACAAGAGACTGGGCTAAGGAATGAACAATGTGCTTACCTTGGTACACATGAAGGCACCAGACCTGTGGGTTTTTTAAGCATCCCAGAATATATAGCTTTATTGCTTTCCTTCAACAGTGGTGAAACCCTCTGGCAAAGAGGTTATTTCTTATTGACATTTTGTTTGTTTTCTCTTGCAACAAACAAGACAGTGCTGCATTTGCTCATTGTGAAGCTAATCGACTCCTTGTCAACTGCATCTGAACTACATTTGGAAGCAAATCCCTGTCTTCAGGGCTTTTTTTCTCAGCATGATGACTCCAGGGCATGTCTACTCTCCTGCAGCCATGCATTAGCCTGCTGCCATTCCTGCATTTATCAAGCCCATGGCATGTTACCTCTGGTTAATCTGAAGAAATCACAGCAGTTCTGACACAAGTTGCCACCCATTTCATAATCCATACAGATGCAATTAGAACTGATTGCACTGCTGCAAACCACCAGTGGCAAAACAAAGGTTTCCCAGTATATACTTGATTAAGAGGATCTATAAATACAGATTAGGTTCAAAAGCCTTTAAGATGCATGTGTGCACTGCAGTTTGTCTGCTTCTGAAAGAGGTGGCTGCAGGTAGAGGCCACAGAGACCAGGAGCTGGCATTGAAGGCTCCTTTGTCCTGTTGCACAGCAGCAGAGATCAGAAGTCTCATGGCCAGGGCATATGATCACACATGAAAGGTCTCCCTCAAGCCAAAGAAGGAGGATGCTCTTCTTCACTGCCCTCCTTGTTTGAAGGAAGAACAGATTTGTTTATTTATTTGGTTTTAACCCAGTGTTTTGCATCAGCTTGAGGTTTGGGGCTTCTTCTGCCCCAGAACTGAATCTGCTCACTGGTTCACAACAGGTACTATACATTAGAGATGTGACAACTCATTCTCATCTCTCCAGCTGGGAGACCACTGTGGAACCTTTCCAATGAAGAAATGAAATTTCATTGGCTTTTTCTCTGCCCCTTTTAGAGGTGATGACCCCTGGCATAACTGCTTCACACGGACAGACAGGTTGGAAAGTGAGATGACGAGGATGCAGAGACAACCTCTACTGAATCCATTGTGTTCTTAGCAACTGAAGTCTACTTGGTAGCTTGGATTGTAGTTTGAGAACTGTTGGCTAAATGCTCTGAATTAGAACTGTTGTTTGGCTCTGCCCCTCCAGCTCCTGTGCAGGGGACCTGGCCACCTGGCCTTGAGTCTCCAAACTCCACTTAAACTTGGGCTGCCTACAGCAGACAGCAGGAAACCTCCAGTCCTGTCTGTTACTACTGCTAGTGATCTTCTACTGCTCTTCTTTGTGCTACATTCCCCCTCTGTCTTGGCACAGTTTAATCCTAGGGCATCCTGCTGGTCCTTGGCAGCACTCCTGTGTCCTTACAATAAGCACAGAGTACTTGGCTCTAACACACTCAGCCATATGGTGAGAAACTCAAAATCACCATTTAGAAGAAGAGTGAAACAAAATCAAGCTGTGCAGGACACAGGGGGGAAGGAGACACACTGGTGGAGCAAGGGAACCTGGTTTCTCCAGATGATTTATCTCACTAGACCTTTCCTTTCCTTTTTCCTTTCCATCTTTCTCCACCCAAGCAAACACTTGAAGGCATTCTTGATCTGCTGAAGGCAGAGCTGATCAGTGACACAATTCGAGCTAGAGAAAATAGACTGAGATTTGGATGACTAGAAGGGGAAGAGGAGCAAGCAAGAATAAATAACATTAGATTCCAGACTTTGCACTGAAATAGCTCTGGGAGCCTCATTGATAGTGGAAATAACCCAAACCTCCCAGAACACTCAGTAATTCCATGTAAGATCTGATCTCTTAGAGATCCAGGTTTTGCAAAGGTCAGTGAAATCTGTGTTTGTAAAACAATTGCCAGTGTATCAGCTGGGCACATCTGAAGACAATATCAAAGACAACACCTACTCTTCATTTCCCTTTGTGGTTTGACTTGAATGCACATCCTTTAGCCAAGATAAATAAATAAATAGGAATAGAAAGATGAATCAACTAACTGCACATGCTGCTTTGATAAACTGCTACACAAAGCATCTTTGCTGGGAGCTGTACCATCATTTTTTTTTTGTTTTTCTTTTAAATTTTGAGTTGTAATAATGAATTTGGAGAGTCATGATACAGGAATGAATATGTTTTGTTTTGATTGTTCCAAAGAGGAGCAAGTGGCTTCCTTCCTGATGCCAGGAAACCAAAAGCAACTTTTCCTTCTGGTGCTCCGTGCTGAAGCCACGTGCAGATAAGCAGTCATTTAGGAGATCCAGTGACTGCTGTCATGCCCAAGCTGTCAAGATACAAGACTTTAGTGGCTGCTGCACTGCTGTCAGATTTGTGCAAATGCTTTTTAGACTGACACATGAGACCATGGACAGACTTTTCTGTATGTAACTCCCTGGACTCCAGTTTCTACAGCTGGAGCATAAGAGACAGAGGAGGTCAAATCGTTATCAAGCAAATGATATGCAAAGTGGGATGAAATGTAGCAGCACCATTCAAAAAGCTTCTGGAGGAGCAAATTACTTTCCAGGGTAATCCTTCTGACAGGAGCTATCAGTTTTGGGGGGTGTTTTGTGTGTTTGTGTGTGTGAGAGAGGGATGGGAGAATGGTTGGAAGAACATCTTAAAGAAATCCCTATTAAAACTTATTCCCCTCTTCTGCTGACAACTCCTGGCTAAGGCTGATCTATGTTTTATTTTCAGTGTCAAGACAAGGCAATAATACTATCCCTTCAGTTTAGAAGATTTCTGGCAGCTTTTGCATTGTTTACAACAGTAACAGAAACTGTTTGTAATATTTTAGAAGGTCTAAATCTTCTGTCATACTCTCACAATGCCTTTATTTGGCAGAAAAAAATAGATTTCAATAATAAAAGGGGTGACAAACTGACAAAAGCTGGAAATCAAAGCTAAATCACAATTGCCTGCACATAGCACAATAGTGTCACTGAGACAGAAAGCCTTAAACCCCACAAACAACAGGAATTTACATTGTAAATACAACTCCAACTACAGGTGAGAGTCAGTGCCTGCCTCTGTAATTAATTTTCTTCTTCACCTTCATGCCTCAGACATCTGGAGATTATACATCACATCATTAGCAGCAAATCACTCCTGAGGCTTTTTTCCTAGATAATATTGTTCCCCAGATTTATGTTTCATTCCCATAGTAGATTCTAGTTACCATATGAATGAACAGGACTCTGCAACAAAACCTAGAAGCCAGATCTTCTCCCAGTGGCTCAATGGATACACTGGAATCACTGTGGAATAACTCCAGTACTTCAGGAGAACTACTCCAGATTCAAAGTTTGGACCACAGGGAGTTTTCCCTTTTACACCATAAAGTGTGGGCTCATGGTTGAAGTCTGAGACACACTTCAGTGTCCACAGGGCTCTCCCATTACAGGGACAAAGCAGCAAGGTTGCTGGCTACATGTCACATTCTCCATCCAATTTAGGCCTTCACCCTTAAATCACCAAAGAACTTGGAATTCACTAACTTCCAGAAGACAAGTCAGTAAGAGCAGAAGCAGGTTGCCTTAAACTTTAAAAGCAGATTCCTTCTACATGTGGTGTTTCTTCACCATTTGTCACTGCCTATTAGCTAATAACAGCAGCAGGTTGGTGGTGGTTTAGCTTCTGCTTAAGAAACGATGCCACCAAATGTTAGGAGAAGAAATCAGTAAGTTAGGTCTTCTGCTGAGAAATGTGTGGAATCAAGCTCCTGTTGAGCCAGATAAGGGCTGCATTAGCTCTCAGCAGTTGTTTGCTGGTGTTTGCATTACAGAAGCAGCATGTTATGCTGGAAGGTAAATGCCTGACTCAGTTTGTTGGCTGCCTTGTCAGGAAGAAGACCTTCTGAAAACTTCATAGGATCATTCAGGTATCTAGCAAATTTAAGATGTCTAAAGTTATGAATGGGCAGATGGAAGCACTTGAGCACATTAAGAAGAATGGTAAAGATATTCAGAGCAACACACTTACTTTGATCTTCCTGAATAAGAAAACAGGTGTAGCTACAACATGTCCTCTCTCCTCCTAGCCCAGTGTCCTCGGCACCTTCTGAAGACCCCAGCCCTTGAACAATGCCTGTGTTTGTGCAAACTGCTGCTGGCACCCCGAGAATGACATTGTATTTGGATGGCTGAGGGCTGCTGTGGCAAGGAAGAAAATGGTTTCTTTCTAAAACATGTCAGTGTGGGGCTGAGAGTGTGCTTTTGGGGATTGCCAAACCCATAGACAGTCCTGTAACACAACTGCTTGGCGTGGACCGAGGAGGCTTTGGCAGGTGTCAGGCCAGAGTGAATGCCTGGACCTGACAATATGTCAGATGAGCTCTGGCCTAGGGTAATTTTGTCTAATTCAGCATTTTCTGTACTAATGTTTTTATTGTGAAACACCCAGACTTTGTCAAGAGCAGGGTTAAAACATCTGTAACCCCCCACGAGCAAATGGGACTGTAAAGTGGCAGAGAAAAGTCCGTTTTTATTTCTGCTTCTAAATGATGGCTTTTATGAGAGCTGTTAGATGACTGAGAGCCTGAAGTTCTCTGGATTCTGAACTGTGCATATTTTAAAGATATAAATAGCTTTTGTTCAAAGTGGCTGTGTTTTACAGACTGGATACAGCAGCTTCTGCTTGTCTCACTGCAACAATTTCCTCTGATTTAGTGTCTATAAAACTCTTTTCTTTTCTCCGTTTCCAACACTGTGCTACTTCATTTTTTAACAGCAGCATTTACAAGGCAACCAGACACAATAACTACATTATTCCTGTACTAAAGAACAAAACTTACCTTGTTTGATAGGCTGCTGATTAGAGAAGGTGAGAGGAGTAACGAGGAATTTGGTTTCAGCTACCTGGACCCAGTGGTGCAGAATTTTGATCGTCCAGACACCGGGGCGCAGGGGTAAATTCAAAGGGGGTTTGTAGTGAGTGAATTCAGCACTGGATTCAATAAGAATATCATAGGTTGCAGCAATGACATTCACAGGATCCACCCAAATGACAGTGACAGTGACATTGGGGCCTTTTCCCCATTTCTGCATGCCCACTGGCTCATCTGTTGGCCCCAGGAGGCCTCCAAAGTTCCGGAAAAGCCTTTCCTTGGCGTCCCATTCGGTGCCAATCTGAAATCAAAGACCACAGTGCTGTTAATAGCATTCACCTCTGTGAGCATCTAAGCCCCTTTGGTCAAATCAGGGCTCTCAAGATACCCTAATGACAGGGCTTTCTCTAGTGATATGAATTATCTATACACACAGAAAGACTGATGGTGACATGAGCTACGATGAGGTGGACCCGAACTGTGAGACTCTTTGAATGCAAAGGTTGGGTTTTTTGGTCCAACTGTCTACTTTTGACTGATAGAAAGGTTTTCTTTATCTTAAGAGTGAGATAGCAGGCTATAGCAGCTTCCTCTGTGTGGAAGCAATCAATAAAGGACCGAGTCTAGCCACTGAACACAGGTGATGTATAGAAAAGAAATGGACCCCATCACCTCCTGGGTCAACACAAAGTATCATACATTTGAGAGAGAACTTTCAAGCTGAGACCTACCCAGTTACTGCTAAGACCAAGGAAAAGGCTTTGACTGACTTTAGGACATGTCACATCAGGTCCTTTACTATACCCTATGCATGAGATGCTGTCTCTTTGCATTCCCTTCCTGCCTGATGGGGGAAGTTATTTCTGGCAAACCCTTTTCTTACTGTCATAGTAATGACATTGTTTTTTATTTATTCACTAACTAACAGTAAAGCAGCTGGTTCACCAGCTAGTGTAAATATTTAATGGACCTTTCTTTTTCCTAGCAGCTTTCATATTTCAGTGCTTTTGAGATGAATTTTAATGGTTCTCCCATAAGCCAGGGATGATACTAACTTACAAGCTGTTGCCATTAACACTTGTACACTCCTGAAAGTAAGCATGAAAAGGCAGTAGCTGGCCTTCCTGGGCCATCTGAAAGGCTTTTTGCTTTGCTAGCACTAAACCTAGCATGTCTATATGTGGCTGACTTAATGAACCACTTCCACCAGTTCTCAGGAAGGACACTTGGTGGATGGCAGTACTGAAGGCTGCCTATTTGCTTGTGGAGCAAGTGTCCTCCTCACCTGCCCCATAAGGTCCTGTTCCCAGGATCTCAAATCAAAAGTGATCAATATCAAACCAAAAGGTTTGAGGGACTTCATCTGAATGCTTTAGCTCCTTTTGGCAAGCAGACATCTGATGTCCTTCCTTGGAGAGACAGCCAGATGTTTTGGCCAGCCTGGCAGTGAAACCCTTCAGGGTCCTTCAGGTCTTCTCTGGCCTTAATCTCCAAACAAACAGTGTACATGACCTACAAGTTGATTTGTTCTCCATAGCCAAACCCTGAGATTTCTCAAGCAGTCTCCAGAGGCCCATGCACACACAGACAGGATCCTCTCTTTCAGCAGATGTGGATATTGAACATTTCCCCAACACAGAGTTGCCCTTGCCCCTAATCTTCACCTCACACAGGCATGGTCAGAACCTGCTTTTCTGAAAGCATAGCAAATAATTGTAGCTCATTTGCTTCATAGGTTTTTCTTCTAGTTTTCATCTCATTTCATGAGCATAAGTGGTTCCAAGACCAGGCCAAAATCCTCCCAAATCTTACCTGATGCCTACCTACTACCTCTGATACCTGTACAGGAAACTGTCTAGTCCCAAATCCCTTCTAAATAAATCACTGTGGTTGGCAGACAAATTACAGGAGGCCTGCAAGCAAAAAAAGCTCCAAGGCCAGGAGAATAAAGCTCTACCATCCTAAATCCATCTGTCATCATACAAATTCCTCCTACTGGACTATGATGCTGCAGAATGAGACAAAAATGAGCCTTTCACTACTCTGCAATCCAGACAGCAGAATCACTGGTATTTCAGAGGTATTTCATCTAGCACATGAGCTAATCAAACCAGACAGTGTAGCCCAGATATCAGACCCAAGCACTGACTGCCTGGAGGAGCTGTCAGTATGAACTCTCCTGACAAGACCAACTGAATAGGTATGGAAATAAGCTGAGGAAGGAAATTTCCTGACCAGATCTTATTATCCACCCTGCCAAGCCTTCACTGAGTGCAGCCCTGGCACACCTACCAGGGCTCAAGGGACCTGGAAATAACACAGCCACAACATGTGAAACAAATCTACATCCTCCTGGGCAAAGAGAAGCCTACAGGGAAACTCTTTCCACCATCTTTGATATTTCTTACTGAAGAACTCCTTGAAGAAAGCTTACTTCATCCTCAGAAATGGAAACATTCATCCCTGACAACCAACTATTTCCCTCTCTTTAGTCTCTCATCCCTGGGCAAAGAAATCAGAGAGTTACAATCCTCATGCTACTGCCACGTTAGCAGGTGAGATCCTGCCCCAACCTCCAGGTGACACTGCTCAACACAAAAGGTTGACACAAAAGATGTTGAGATGTGCTCAGATGCTTTCCCATGCTGCACAGCTTACAGTACAAGCTGGTTTTAGAAGTACAGCCTTTTAAAGACAATTCTACTTAAAGCACTGGTTGACACCTCTTCCCTTGGACTCAATACAGCTGAGTTCCCACTACTGAGAGGTCTGATTTTACAGGCCAGGGGATACTACAGTCCTAGAATATTTTTCATTGCCACTTAAAACATTTTAAGTAGCTTGCACTTTCAAATGGAATACACAAACTGTGGGATGGAATCAATCAGCAATGATTATCTGATAAACTATGAAGGGATGTGCCACAGAAACTTGACATTTTCCACATCATTATTTTAATCACCATGATTCTGAGCTTCAAGAGCAGGCACTGGGTATGTTTGGAAAGCTAGAACTCTCTCATTGGCTCAAACCTCCTGTTTTTATCTCTGTTCAGCCCCAAGATAAAATTTTCCCAAGATAAATTATGCCTTGATTATGGGTTTGTGTCTCATTGCTCACCACAAACAGGACCATTAGGTTCACACAATGCACACTAATTGCCTGCCACCTAGTTTATTTTATTCTCTGTGATGAATCACAAGTCTTAACAAGACCAGAAATGAACTTAGTGTTCAGCTGATATATGGCAGAGCTCAGACTTTCAGTACTGCACAGCAGATCAATCTTCCTCCCTCCCTCCATGGAAAAGTTGCCATGAAGCCAGGCTGGTAGGATACATACTGTGTGGCTTGTGCACAAGCCAATTTTAGGAGGTGTGGGAGTTTCAGGCTTGGAAATCATCTCTCCTGGATTTCCTGTAAGTTTAGGTTGTTTTACTCAGCCCAAGAGTGAGTGCAGGAGCTGTGCTGCCACTGAAATGCTATCAGTAACCCCACTGGCTGTTAAGCAGCCCAGACAGCTCATTTTTATCCCCCCCACTTGTCTTTACATGGTGTATGGTGAAATCTGCTTGTTGGGAAGAAAAGTCTGAGGAGGGGAAGGGCTGACTGGAGAGATCTTATTGTCTCTACTGCAATTTCAGCTGTGCAGCAGGGTCACAAAATACACCCCAGAGCAGAGTCAAGGCAGCTCTTCCTGCTGGCCTCGCTGGTGTGGGCTGGGAGAGGGAAGAAAGCTCTGAGCTAAAAAGGCCCCACTCAGCTTTAAAATTCCTGCCAGATCATGGGGTGAAAGTTGTTGAAGAGCCAGCAGTTCTATGTCCCAATAAGCACAAATCCTCATTTTCTTTTCTGCTGTTTAACTTGTGAACTCTAATGCCCTCATCTTAGCTGAACTGCTAAGTTTGTTTTCCACTTGCTGGACTTGGACCAAGAAGTGGCATCCTGAGAAGCAGTAGCTGATCAGAGGCTTTCCAGCCACACCAGAGTTGAAGAGGTTAATGCTGGATTTATACCACAGTAACTGGGAGAATAATTTGGCTGAGGGACAGAGATGCCTGCAGGCCAAGGGAAGACAGTAAGTAAAATAAACAATTAAGAAATGATTAAATGACTTTGTACCTTCTAGTCTTCTAAAGTATGAATCATTTATGAAAGGATAGGACAATATTTAAGGAGTTTAGGTGAGGAAAAAAATAATGAAAACCAGGAAGCAGCTACCAAACCCCTTCTTCTGTCTTCCAAATGGAAGAAAATGCCTCCTTACCCTGAAGAAAAAGCTCACCAGTGATCAAATCCTGCCCATGGTTTGCACTCACTTGGTTTCACTGCAGCAGCAGCAGTTCCTACAGGGCTGCTTACAGACCAGCTGTGGTCCATGAGGCTGTGAAGAGCAGCTCATTAGTCCTGTGGAATCCAGGGATCCTCCCTGCAGGGTGAGACACTCCACAGAGCTGTGGGCACAGGGCAGTGAAGAGGCCACTGACATGCCACCACCTCTTCTGGCAGGGAAGGCACTGTTCCTGCAGGACATCTGTCAACCAGGTTCATGCTTGCTGCAGGGCTAGTTTTTGGGGACAAAAGGTGCACTGAGGCCAGGGGGGAACCTGGCAAGTGGCCACTGAGTAAAACATGGTCCCAAATTTGCTTCCTCTCTAGGACTCTTTGAGCTCTAGAATAGTGAGATCAATACATTTCTTTTGATCATAGGACTAGAAAAAACTCTTCCTGCTGCCAGCCTGGTTCTTAAAAGAGAAGGATCCAGAGCAGGCATCAGGATGAAAGTAAGATTAAAGTTATCAAATAAACAGCAGAAATACTCCATAAAAAAATATCAAATCACAGGAATTAAAGCTCCTCTGACCATTTATCACTGCATGAAATGGCAAGTGTACCATCAGACACCTTGATAAATGAAACACACTTTCCATCCATCTCTTTAATGGGACATTAGTGTCATGGATTTGCCATGCACACCAAAACACTGAGTCCTACCTAGGCATTTCTTAATTGCCCAAGAAGATGGTAATTTATGGACTTGGCCATAATGACTGGAACACATTTGTTCAATCAATTTTATACCTTAATTGAAATTTGTGGTTTAACAAGAAAAATAATGAAATGAAGTGCTCAGACAGTTGTATCTTAAAACCAGAACACAGATGTCAGGTTCTATTAATGGTCAACTTTCCTGATGTCTTTTAGGGTGCATTTTTTACACTCTATGTCAGATCATGAGACAAATTCCTAGATGAAATAACAGGATTTGTGGGAAATCTCAGCCACTGCTGTGACAGTCTTCTCTTTCATGTTACAACATGAATATTCTGCTCACATGTGGCACCGGTGCCTGACTATCACTAATTTTATGAGGGTTTTTTCAGCATCCTCTTGAGAGGAACACTTACCACATCACCATTCACATCTGGAGCTGCAGAAACATGGCATTTTTCCCAGGTATCTCTCACAGCACTCAAAACAATCACAAGACTTTTAAGTTAACAAGCCCTCTTTACAACAGTAAATGCCTACAGTTGGTTCTTAGAACAAGAGAGAGAGAAGACACTCAGAGAAAAGTCTAAGTGAGGGTTGACCACAGAACTGGCAACAGCATCTCCTTCAGTGAATCACAGAATCATCTGAACTGACCTCGAAGATCATCTAGTTCCAAGCCCCCTGCCACAGGCAGGGATACCACACACTAACCCAGGTTGCCCAGGGCCACATCCAGCCTGGCCTTGAACACTGCCAGGGATGAGGTATCCCTGATAATGAAGGTGAGGAACATTATGCTAGAGAGCTGCTGTCACCTAAAAATTACCTGGAAATAGAGTTTCCAAAGGCTGTTGAAGACATGAACTCATTAGCATGCAGTCCCTCCAGAGGCACATGACATTTGGGATGGCTGGCTCCCAACACCTACCTCTGAGAACTGCAACCTTCCAAAATCGCTTGGCGGACTCGCGATCTTGAAGACTTTCTTTGGCATCACCCAGGTCTCCAAAGTTTCTAGTTTACTGACAGCCAGGTTGGTTGCATGGTGTCTGATCAGGAAGCCTTGGA
Organism: Galbula dea; assembly: GCA_013399015.1. Lineage (NCBI taxonomy): Eukaryota > Metazoa > Chordata > Aves > Piciformes > Galbulidae > Galbula > Galbula dea. The sequence continues at coordinate 764,701 of VWZX01008184.1, forward strand.
AACGGTCAGCAAGGAAGTAAAGGTGGACAGAAACTGGATGGCCCATGGGGTAGTAGCTGTAAAACAGCACAGGCACGCGCTCATCGGTTGCACGAGAGACATGAAATCTCCATTTCCTCGGAGCTAATGGTTTCAGAAGCATTCATCTCAACTAGAAAATCCACCACCCTACATTAAGAGATTTCAAATGTGTTCCATGACTCACTATCAAATATTCTTAGGCTGTTCCAATTACCCTCAGAACACGTTACTAAGAATATATGCTCATTTAGAACACAAGCACAGCTCTAAGCTCTTTAGGAGATACCTCTGCATGCCAGAAAGCTCCCTTCCCTTACTACCTCTTCTGGGTAAAAGATGCCACCCAGAGCTATACCTTGTTAGGCTGCAGCACCGTTTGCTAGGATAAACAATGTTAAAGAGATGTGCCCACTGCTCCACATCGGGTGGCCTTCTCTGTTGCGCCCTTGGCAGGGTTAGTCCCTAGAGATGCCTGGCTGTGGCAGTGCCTGGTCGCTCGCTGCGGGCCAGCAGCAGATGGGGACAGCAGAGGGTGCTGCGAGGCCAGGCGTGGGCCAGCTGATGCCCTGCTCCATTCCCTGGGCTAGAGCTGAGCCCCAACCCATTCTCCAAGGGAACTGCAGCGAAGGACACCAGGATCCAGGCTCCAAATGCAGGTCTCCTTCATCTGAGAACAAAGAAAGTTCACCTTCCTTAAAGACTTGAGGGTGATTTTGCAGTGGATATTTTCCTCGTCATTAAAAACAAACAGAAGAAAAGGTCAAACAAATAGGAAAAACCTCTCCTCAGGAGGTATGGAAGCATTCAGTTCCAGTTTGGATTTAAAGACATTGAAGTCATGGTTTCCAATAATTAAAATTTATGGCCTGTTGTTTGCTATAGTCCCAGAAAGATCTGCAATGATATTTGTGTCTATATGGATGCATAAATAATTAAAAGCATGTTATTCATAGCTCTGAAATAAAATATTTTGCTGCTTTACAGCGCTGACATTAGCTGTGAATCAAGTGTGTTTGCAACAGGTTTCAAACTAACCAGAATCACACCATTCACCAGTCAAGTCAGCTAATTCTGACTCCTCATGCCAGCTATTATATCTCAAGACATAAGCTCTATGAGGAGCTAAACACAAGAAGTACTTTCCATCACATGAAACCAGCAACACCCAGAAGGAAATCTCTAGAGCTTCAGAAATAAACATAATGAGACAGGGCACAAACAGGGCCAGCAGTGATGGACTGAGGAAAAACACTGCAAAGTTACACAGCCAACACCAGCAACAATCTGACTGCTGTTCCTAGGACTAAGGCCTCCTGTTTTATATGTGTGCAGCACAAATATTTACAATATCCTTGAAATAGCCTGAGTAAATTGTCTCTTGGCAGCAGTGAGTAAAAATGCCTGGAGATGGAGAGAAATAAATTTAATCTCAATCACACATTAATGCTGCTTCCACTGAAGATGCTGAGATACAATCTAATTTGGTACCAGAGCAGTCTGCAGGGGGCATGGCTAGCTGAGGCTGGGAGCTAGCCCTTGCTAGAAATGTGTCCATGGCAGCTTCTCTTAGAATAAAAGTCTCCTGGGTCGCTGTGGGTGGCAGCATGGGGCTGACTCCAAACAGGAGCTTGAAGCTGGAGAGGCTTTGCTGGCAGTGCCTGCAAGAGGTGTGAAATGTGCTGGAGTGGTGAGTGCAGGATCAGCTCATTTCCTGCTACTGTTAGCCATCACAGCAAAGGCAATACTGTCAAGGTGCTGAGCCCAAATATGTCCCTGCTGCTGTTACTGTGCTAGAGACATGGAGAATCACGAGAGGGGAAAGAGGCAGCGTAGCTCTGCACACACCTAAGAAGACAGCACAGTATCAAGTGAGAAGGAATCTGAATCAGAAACCTTTCTGTGATTTACACTGGCTGCTGACTCAGAGTGTTTTGAGGGGGCTCAGGCAGGTATGAAAATGAAGCCTTCCCTCCATTTCACTGTTTGCAATCCCTCCCTGCATCGTTTCATGAGGCTCCAGCCTCCTGTAAAGGAGCCATGCTTTATCCCAGAGACAGCTGCAATCAGTGGTGGATGACATGGCTTCCTATCTGTAATCTCAGCAAGCTTGAAAAGCACCTTGAGACCCTGTGCAATCAGAAGCTCCCCAGAAATAAAATCGATTATTGACATAAATCATCATCAGAACACTGGCAAAAGGAGCACACACAAAAGTAATTGTCAAATTATTTCAGTACTGGGTGTACATGGCTCCCATCCCCTCTTCTAGCTTCACTTTGCAGGATAAATGATCCAGGACTTCTTGAGCTCTGCCTCTATTTTATATAAGGAAGGCATATTTCTAGTGATTATTTCTGTCTAATTGTTATTGATCTCCTACTGCTTTGCACTGGTAACCTTCACTGACAAAGCTGTAATAGGAATCTTGATCACCTCTTGCCACATCTTTCTAAATGGGCCATTGCTCAGCACTTCCATCAGTAAGCAGGAAGGTCAAGGCACACTCAGTTCTCTCTTGAGAACACGAGAGGGGCAAAGTCCAGCCATGAAAGCACAAGGACTGTCTTCAGTATTTGATGACTTAGGCTCTATCTGTTTTCTATTAGGATGAAAAAAAAAAAAGCAGGGTCCACAAAATACATTCTCAAGAAGGAATTAAGAGACTGTAAAGTAAGGCTTTAAAAGATTAACCCTCTCTGCTTTGAACATAAACAGCTTCAGATGTGTTTGCAGGCAGCAAACGTCTACCACGAAGAGAGCCTTTTCTGTGCAAGTCCTAACTCCAGGAACTCTTTCTTCAAATCCCTCTTAGACTGAATTCTTTGCTAGGCTTACAGGTGAAAAAGGAATCTAGAATATGGGGCTTTCCCTTTAAAGAATAAGGAGCTCTCTGGTACATGTATATACACCTACATTTTCTTTATTTGCTGCTAGAGGATCTCACCAGTTGCCACACTTTTGGCACAGACAGCTTTACCAAGTAGGCAAAGTGAGCTCCAGCAAGTAGTTCTCTGCACTCCATGTGGGCACTCATGGGAACAAACAAGCAAGGACCATTAACCTGACTGTTCAGATTAATTCTGAAATCCTGCCCTTTGCTTTTGGTAAGCATAATAGAGGTGAACATGACCTCTGCTGCAATCACACAGAGGGTTTAGGAGCTGTGGGTATAATACACTTGCTGAAATTAATCAAGAAAACGCAGCAGTGGGGATAGTGCTGCCCAACTGGAACCTGTCAGTCTTCATCAGGCTGGAGAGGAGCTCCTTAAAAGTGCAGCAAACAGGTCACATAATGTCAACTCTGAATAACCAATGCTTTATTATGAGCATAAGTACTCCTGGAAACCAGCGCTGTACACTTGCAGCTGCCTGCCTCTGGTCGTGACAGCGTGCTCCAGCCAGCCACAGCCAAGCAGACAAACCTCTGCCTGCTCTTGGCAGCTTATTCTGTGTCCCCTGAAAGACCCAGAGCCAGAGAAGCAGACTCAGACTAACCGGCAGCTGTTGTCCCCAGCAGCATGGAAGGAAGTCTCGGCTCTCCGCAGCCCCAGGCGGGAGAAGGCGTGGTACATGGTGAGGGCGACGTCGCTGAGGGTGTGCACGCCGTCAGGTTCATCGTAGACGTTCTCCCAGTAGGACCTGAGCCCGGGGGTGCCAGATGGGTAGTTGCCATACAAGTAGTAGTCCAACTGCCCAATGATCTCCTGATTCACTACAGCTTCAAATTTACGGGCAAAGAAAGTTGGCCTGGCAGTCTGCTGCGGTGACAGGAAAGGAAAAGACACTGCAGTGAGGTCCCATTCTCAGTCAACACACTTCGTCCTAAGTGATGGGTTGGAGCTGAGGACATGAAGTGGTTCTCCCCAGGGGCAAAGGTGACTGCTTGTCATTAAGATTCAGGCAAAAACGATGTAATTACTCAGAGAAAATGGAGGTGGGCCAATTCCTTTGGACCAACAACAGCCATCCCCTGCTGCCTTGCTCTGGAAGGCTCTCCAGGTGCTGGAGAGGTGAGGAGCACTCTCTAAACCACCCTATTAGCCTGGAGGCAGAACAGCACTGGCACACGTTATCAGTGGTCAGGCAGGGAGCAAAGTGTCCTGTGGCACAGGGGCTCAGAAGAGGCAGATAGCTCTTTGCATGTATGAATTCACTGCTAGGAGATGGTAAGAGGACCCTGGGAGAGGAGCCATAGGTGGCTGAGGTTTCTCAGCTTCTCACTGGTCTCATACAGATTTTTTTACTCTGCATTTGACATAATCTTGGGTATGTTACGAGTTCAAACACTACTCAATTTAAAAAGCCTTTGTTTTGCCTTGCTTGTATTTAAGCACAGCTTCTGTGGTGCTGAGGAGTTCAAAAGTGCCCCAGATGGTTGAAAAACTCTTTTGAGGATGCTCAGTTTTACTCTGAGATGGCACACGCTGTGGACTCTCTGATCTCCTCTTCTGCAGCTTGCCTTGTGCCTCTGTGGGAGCTGTGAGCAAGCTTCCTGGTGCCATGTGTTCATCTGAGGGGCTCTCTCATCAGGGAAGTGTCAGAAGTTGCCTTTACATCTATTCTAATTTTGAACTTTCCCTTGCAGCTTAGTTGATTCCTTGAAAATTAAAGGTAGGATTGTTTTCTGACAAATGTGGCTGTGGGATTTCTTTTTTCCCCAGCCTGGAACAGGTCAGTCTCTGCAGACTGGCAGGAGATTTTGAAGATTTGCCATTTATTCTGTGCTGGAGACAATTCCTGGGATTGGTTTGGGGCAGCAGAGCCTCTCTTAGATAATGTGCCTGTGTCAGTGACTTCAGCCATGCCTGGGAGGCAGCACATTACAATAAAGAAAAGATCTCTGTCTCAGAGCAGTCCTCATTTCTGTGCTGTAGGGTAAGACATTCCCCATCCCACGCAAAGCCTGAACAAACATGCTTTATGCAGGGAACCCCTGAGGAGCTGCAGGGATGGGATTGCAAATCTGCTGACCTTGAAAACAAGTGGTTGTTCATTCTTAACAGAAGATACACAGGCCAGATACAGTCTTGAGACTGAGTGCACCCTTGAGCACAAGGATTTGCTCTCGTGTCTGCCTTGAGGGAAACTGGATCACAAAGGAAGCGATTAAACTTTCTAAGGCAGCCCTGCCAAGCCTGAGTGATTGAAACCTCCTGACTCTGGGGTCCAAACCACGACAGAAACTTAAATATAATCATGTTGATGAATATAATGATGAAAACTGATGTGCCTCCTGCTCTGTACGTCTCTAGTGAACTTCTAAGCTTTTGCCAAAGAGGAAAAACATCGCTTAACAATGAAATCCAGGAGCTTCATGAACTCATGGAAGTACCTGAGGTGGAACTTGGGAAAGAAAACCTTTTGCAATAAACTGACAAGATTTACCAAGTAATACTGGTACAGTGAGAGATGTCTCAAAGCTTCCCTCCTTTCTAGCACAGCAGATCTACCAATGCCAGTACTCCAAAGAGCTGCTTTGTGACCTTACCTCACAGTAGTAAGTCTCAAGGGCCAAAGCACAGAAGAACCAACCTGTTATCCTCCTGAAATTAAGAGCAGAGCTTCCTCACACCTCTTTCTCCACCTAGCTTGATGGGGTAAAACCTTCCCTTCCCACCCCCTGCTGCAGCCATGCAGGCAGCCAGCCAGCTCTCCACACCCCAGCAGAGGGGCCAAGAGCTTCTTTGCAGCTATCAGAGAGTGCTTCAGTTACCTGGAAGCGGTGGAAGTCTGCTGGTTTGAAGTCATTAGGGGAACAGCCACACCAGTCAACGATGTGCTTGTACTGACACTTGCAACCCAGCTTACGGTTCCAGTTAGTGATGCGCAGGTTGTTGTCCACCATGGACTCACAGTAAGGGCTGTTTTCCAGGACAGTGTGAAAGAAGGACTGCAAGAAAAGTAGAGCAGATCAGGTCATTCCACTTCTCAGAGTTCCATTTTCTCCTTTACTTCTTCAGCACATGGGCCTGAAACTAATGCAGGTGACTTGCTGTAGAAATGACAACGAACAAGCTCTACTGTTCTGCCATGTATGAAAAGCAGTCTGCATCTGTGTGCTCCACAACACACTATAGGACCCAGCCAGACTGTAATAACAAACAGCTGAGGCATTGCTACAATAACCTGGCACAGAATAATTGGACTTCTGCAAGGATCAGCTCTGGGTACAGGAAGTCCAAAGGACTCCAAGAAAGACAGCAGTGCCAGCAACTCTTTTATTTTTATTTCAGCTGTATGAGCAATTCTAAGAAATTCCCATTATTTCTCTTCTATCAGTTACTCTCTGCTCCAACACACTTTGGACTATTTTCTTGAGCGAGGTATTAATGATATATCTCAAGCTGTTTGCTAAGACAATTCTCAAACCTTTACCATCACCCCAGTTACTATAAAACACACAGCCTCAGACAAGTCTTCTGCAGCTTTCTCTATCTCCAGCACTCCCAAAATGCACTGCTAGTTGAATGGCCTTCTTCTGAAATATACAGTTCACCCCAGGCACCACAAGGGCATTCTGCCTCCTGCAATTACATCTGAAATCATAAGTCTTTATTTGCTGACTCAAGGCAGCAAGGAATTCCTATTGGGCTATCCTAATTATATCCTCATAATATCAGCTATTACATAAATCACATGTAATGGGGGACTGATCTAGCAGGTTAACAGGCCAGTGAAGGCAGGGGTTTTTAAAGAAACCAGCTATGTATCTTGCAAAGAAAACCTTGTAGAAAGCAGCTATGGAATGTGATCAAATTTAGGCCTGTAAGAGATGATCTTTGGAGCAGTGACTTTTCTTTCCAATCACCAACAGTAAGACCTATAAATAACCAGCAGAACATTAGCATGGCTGGCCCCCAAATAATCCCCCTACCCTTTTTAATGTTAAATGACAGCCCAGTGAATATGGATTTTATGCTTGAACTGGTTGGTTAAACCCATAAAGGCATCCGTTTGCATCCAAGCGAGAGGGGAAAAAAAACCCCTCCCCAATTACCCATTGCCCTGTGTCCTTTCATAATGATACAGAAATTTCTCCTAGAGAATGGATGAAAAGGTTATCAGAGCTGAGAGAAAAGGTGCTATTTTTTCCACAGAAACAGGATTAAAGCAAGATTACTCAACATGTGTGTGGAATAATAAACCCCTATCAAAAGATGACAGTTGCTGCGTTCCACAGCAAGCTAACAAGGCTACATTTGCAAGATCAGTCTCATCAACCCCACAAAACGTTCAGAGGCTGCTAGTAAGGAACAAAGTTAGCATTTTCCAGACAGTCATCAAGTCTTCCTTGGGCTGGCTGCATGCTCTGTACCCTGAGAGGCGAGCCTGAACAAGCCAGGGGAGCAGTGTACCTGCTGAGGCAGGTGGAGCACAAGCAGACAACCTGCCAGGCTCTGTGCTCTATTTGTGGCTAACACGCGTCTCCCTGACACACTGCTGCATGCTAGATGAAAACCCATCTTGGTGTGCATTCCCCTTCTGCATCACTTGGAGCCAGAGCCATTCCTGAGTGATCTAAATGATTTGTGACTATGCCTTCTAGCTGAGTTTTGAAGGGAACAATAAACCTCTGTTGGGAAGGGGGTTTATGTTCTAAAGAAAAGGGCTGGATAATAGCGAGGAAAGCTACTTAGGAAGACAATTCACCATCTCTAATAGCCTTCAAAGGCTTTGGGAAGGAACAATTTGCAAGTAAAGGGCAGCTGGATTTTGGGTTGTTCAGTAATAGATTAATAGGCTTCTAAGTAGAAAACAAAGCCACTCCTTGCAAAGAAAAAAAGTGCCACAAACAAAGCAAGCAACTAAACAACTGCAGAAGGGGTTCTAATACTAAAGGACCTACTTGTCATGGGAGTAAAACTCTCATTATCCACCTGTGGATGCTCCAAAGGAGGCAGGGGTTGCTTTGAATTCACATACCTCAGCTGGAAGCAACGTGTAAGAGTAAAACCTCTTCATCTTTGTGACCAGATCATCATTAGAAAAAGTGACATACTCCACAAACTTCCTGTTGAGGAGAAACCAGTCTGAGCCTCCATCAACCGCTATCCCTTCTGGGATCCGGCGGTCCCCCAGGCGCCACATGTGGGTGTCACATTCCAGGAAGAGCCGATCCAGGCCTTGTTTCCTGATAAATCTGAAGGCAAAGCAAAGCAGCCATGAAAGTTTCATTTGCATTTGGTTATCTCTATAAAGAAAGAAGCTACTTTCTCAAACAAAAAAGGAGGAAAAGGTCACCTGTGTGTATTCCCGTTCTACTCGTTAGCAATGTGGAGAGGTTTAATGAATGATTAATCAGTTACGTGTTCAGTTACAGAGACAAAAAGCAACAGATTGCTTTCAGACATCATTTACACCTTAACCTGTCCTAAGACAGAACTGTGCAAGTTACAGAGCTGTACAGCATGAAAACCCACAATGCTCATTAACTCCTATCAAACCACTGCAGAAGAACCAGAAGGTGAACAGGAATGAAACCCAAACTGTGTGATTGGTTTCTGCCTCTAAGTAAATGCAGTGATGGAAAAACAGCAAAACACACAGAAATGACCAATTTTCTCCCCTGTTATTATTCCACAGATTTATAGTTAATTTGGAAGGAATACAATTGCATTGCTCTCTGCTGCAGAATGAGTATGTTTGCTCCATTGTCTGGTCTACGGAGAACAATCATAGAATCACAGAATTGTCAGCGTTGGAGGGGACCTTAAAGGTCATCAAGTTCCAACCCCCCTGCCTGGCACCTCCCACTAGATCAGGTTGCCCACAGCACCATCCAGCCTGGCCTTAAAAGCTTCCAGGGATGAGGTTTCCACAACCTCTCTGGGCAACCTGTGCCACTGTCTCACCACCCTAACAGTGACGAACTTCCTCCTAATACCCAGCCTAAACCTCCCCTCCTCTAGTTTGCATCCATTCCCCCTAGTTCTATCACTACCTGACATCCTAAAAAATTCCCTCCTCAGCTTTCTTGTAGGCTCCCTTCAGATACTGGAAGACCACAATAAGGTCTACTTGGAGCCTTCTCTTCTCCAGACTGAACAACTCCAACAACGCTTTGTTATTGCTAAACCATGACTAAGAGGAGCAACTGCAGAACTGGGAAGTTATGGAAATGAATGATTCAAGACCAATATATTAAAAACTAAAAAGAGCTGGAAAATCAATCTCTATGTTTGAAAACACTTTGGACTGGCTGCCCACACACGTTTTGAGACTGACTGCTCCAAGTTTCTATTTCTTATTCCATTTTCAGAGCTATCTCCCAAGAAAGGGCAGCAGGGCAGCCCTCGATTCGCACACGCCCTCGCAATGGGGAATGAGCGCCGTTAGTTCACGGTGAGCTGCTGGGTTGAATCCCTCCCACATCTTCTGAGCAGTCAGGAATGCTAGCTAACCACACCATCACAGGAACCAACATCCACAAGACCACAGATCTCACTGGATGTAAAAACTGCAGGCTCACCAGAGATGTGACACCTTCAGTGAAGAGGACCAGAAGACCAGCGTTTCCTTCCTGAACAGCACCAGGGTTCTTAGAAACGTTTCAGGGTGGAGAAGTCAAGAAGATGCTCAAGTGGCCCTCAAACACAGGCAACCAAAGGAAGGGGAAATGAAATAAAAGTTGAGGGACAACCCCAAGGATTACTGGACTGCTGGATCTGGAAATGTGAGTGTGAAGCCCCCAGGCTAAATCCCTGGTTGAAGTTGTGTTCCATAGCCATCAAAGAAGGGAGATGCAATTATCAAATGGTGCATATTAATCTTCTAAAGGACTGTAAATGACTTCAGGGTCTATGTCCTACTGATAGCTATGTCTCTTCTCACAGCATGAGACCAAGAGCTCCTCTGGTAACACAACCATGCAGAAAATGCCTAGATGAGAGTGGAGAAATTTTTCTTTCCATGAACAAGTTTCTAATTTCATGTTCCATTATGAAGGGTAATAGAAAAGTCTTGCAATTTTAATGCAGTGCTCTGGAATGTAATCTTCAAATTCAATATTTATGCAGTTATCTCCAAATCAAATATTAATGTGCCTGAAAGTTTGGTCATTTATTTATTTCCCTCAAAACTAAATGCTCATTTGAGTTAATTATTTTAAGAAAATAATAGAATTTTATTGACCATATTGAAATAGGAATGTAAAGGTCTTTTCCATGAGAGAATTTCTTTCAACTGCTATCTCTACCACTATGTCACCCTTTATTCTCCTTTTCAAACAGACATTTCTTTGACTGAAAGAGAAACATCCAAACCTAAAAGCCCACCTGCCTGTTCCAAAGCCCCCTCTGCTGACAAACACCCTCAGCCTATACTGCATGATTATGGACTGAAATAAGACATTTCTTGGAAGCAGGAGTTTTTTTCCCCACAATAAATCTCAGTCCCTAAAACTCTACACAAGGTTATTAGAAAGAAAATCAAATGTATTTTCCAACCATTCATCCTCCTGTAAGGCAACACAGCCCCTCTGAAGAGCAGCAATGCCTCTGGAGAGCTGCAAAGAGATGACCCTTTTGCTAATGCTTCTTGAAACCTTCCTAGAAACATCAGACCAGGTTTTAAATACCAGTAACAACCAACTAGGAAGCAGGCACTTCTCAGAAGGCTCACCCTTAACTGGGTCTGCTTCACACACACTCATTACACCTAAACAGAACAACACATTAGCATAGCAAGTAATTTCCTTTTATCTGTGAAGCAGTAATTTATATAAGAGCCTCTGAAAACACAGCTCTCCACTGGGTAATTGCTTGCTACTCATTTATGTTTCTTGGGAGCCAAGGGGACCAAGTATATTTTAGATCTGGTGGAAATTAAATGACCCTACTGAGGAGGTAGTAAGACACCCCAGCAAGCCTAGGCTGTACAGCTGGCACACAAGAGAGCTGACCTGCAACCAAAGGTGCAGGAGGCTTTTTTTCCCCCTCCAGACTCTCTTCTAGGATGACTGATGCTCCTAGCTACTTCAGCAATAGTGATTTTGGCACTCAGGGAGGCAAGAACTTACTCTAAGCATATTGGATATTGCCTAAGGGAAAAGTGCTATCTATATGCCATGTAGGTCTTTTCAAGAACTCAAATCCCTCAAACACTACAAACAGTTCAAAAAGGTTCTTGACTAAACATCCAACAATGCTTGCAGCAGCTGCCTCTGAAGAGAAAGATAAGAAGCTGGAGAGCAAAAGCATGACCCTGTTGATTTGTTTCTAGTCTAATGCTGTCTTTCTTTAGTTTCTAGTTATGCTCAATGTAACACCAAAACACTGCATGTCAAGCTTCAGAGAGAACAATGGAATGCAAAAAATGGTGATTGTTTCCCCTCAAGTTGTTCTCTCTTGGGTTTTGCAGGACACCCAGCAGACAACCCCCAAATTACAGCAGAAAATAATGGATTACCAAGAGCATTTCATTAGTCTCAGTCGAGGTGGAAAAATGGAGGTGTTTCCTGGCAGGTAAGAATGGCACATCTCTGCCAACTGGAAAAGTACTCCTCAGGACTCCTCTACTCCTCCTGGTGTAGTGGGTGGTGGTCCTGCCTGTGGCAGGGGTTTGGAACTAGATGATCTTTAAGGTCCCTTCCAACCTGGGCCAGTCTAGGATTCTATGACAATGACACACAACTGCACCAAGGGATGGCTAGCTAAGTGCAATGGAGATTGACATCAGCTGAAGACACTTGACCTTTGACCTTTCTACTGATCTAAGACAAAGCAGAGGAGGAAAAAAAACAATGGTAAGAGAGTCAACTAGGAGAAAACAAAATAAGCCTAAAGTTAAGGGAAAGCATGTCAACTTTACTTGATTCCATAGAACTCTCAGGCATTTCATGCTTACCCTTAATCAATGTTAACCCTTCCTACAGAGCCTCCAGTTTGGAGAAGCCTGGCTTGCACTGGTAAGTGAACAGCAAGCACAGCATCCCATGAATGTGTCCTGCCAGTTGAGCTCAGCAACCATGCAACCCCATGCGTGAGAGGTGCCGACGGGCAGCCAGCCTGCGTGCGGAGGGAGCAGCCTGGGAGGCAGAGCTTCACCCCATGCTGGGTGGTTATTATCACACTGGGTGACAAGAAACCTTCCTGCCTGCAGCACAGGCTCTGTCACACTGAGGAGAGACAGTTAAGTGGCCAGATAGCTCATGACTGCAACCCAGCTCAGGGAACTCCTCTCACTTTGTAGTGTAGTTAAATATTTATCAGTGCATTTCAGATGAGACTCTAGGATTGCAGAACACAGGCAGCATTTGTAAGCTGGTTAGCACATGCTCCTACAACACAAACAGAAACATGTAGCTCAGCTCTTCTTCTGATGTGATTTTAAGTGCTAATAAATTATTTTTTTGCATTTACTTAGTAGATCCCAATCAACTATCACCCTTTCAGATAGTTCTCTCCAGGTGACACTGCATACCACAGCAACTCTGCTCCTGAAGGCTCCCACTTCTGCAGTAGAGAAGACAAAAGAGTTTGCTGTTCTCTGTATTCCAAAGCTTATGAATGAATAAAACTTTCTTAAGCCTCAGAGGCTACAGATTGCTAAATGTTACTTATCAGTAACTTCATCTCTAAAAGGGTTTTTGTCTGCAAAGAATGTATTTTTTAAGGTGAGAAGTCTTCTTCCTACATGTTTCCTGTTTCTGGCCTCCTGCCTAGAAAGCTACTTATTGACATTTCACTGTTTACCAGGGGCACCTACCAGGACCTCCTCATCATTACTCACTAGACAGTAAGAACTAGGAATGGAAGAATGAATGCACCTTTTAATGACTTTGGCATCACTAAAAGAAACTTCAGTCTCTAAAAGGAAGTCAGGTTTCTCTCTTTATTTGGCAGTAAAACATGTCCTGCTTGGGGAGATGGCTTGAATACAAAGCACAATGTACTTGAGCTGGATTTTTGGGGCAGGGGGGGAGTGTCTGTTGTCAGTTTTGGGGTTTTATATGGTTAGGTTGTAGAGTTTGGTTTGTTGGGGTTGGTTTTGGTGGTCTTGTTTTGTTCTGTTGTTGTCAAAAACTTCAGGTTGTTGCTCCTGTTCTAGACTTTACTTAGCTTTTGGCTACACCATTCAACCCACAGGAGATTTGTTTTCCACAGGGCTGTGACAAGGCAAAGCTTCAAAAGTAACTGGAAAAATTAACAGGAAAAAAACCCCATAATCATCTTTGACTCTTAAATGAGCAAGTCACCAAGTTTGGCTATAGAAATTGCCCAGGCAAAGGTCAGAGGAGGCTGGGAGAATACTGTAAGGAAGCACCACTACCTGCCTCCTCTTCTGCTCCTCTGGAGACATCAGCCAGAGGCAGCAGGACACGAGGTGACAGCCTAGATGGGTCTTTGGTCTCATCTCACCTGCCTGTGCTTATAGAAGGTATTTGAGGCCAGAGGATTTCCTCATTCTAACTCCAAAGCAAGGGCTAACTGCTTTTTGATCAGCTTCTGACATCAATGGAATGAATTTTTACCAAATGTCAGTATTACTCAGAGGCTTCTGCAGCTGTTGGCTTGAGTCCTGGCTCTGCAGTTATTTGGGCTCTGCAGGAGGAGGGGAGCCACTCTTACTCCCCAATAGAAATTTTGGGGATCTACCAAGGGACAACATGAAAGGATCCATTTCCTCCTGTGGTCAGCAGCAGGAGTGCTTGCAGGACTTGGGGACTACACAACCAGAGCAGACAGGGATGACAAATCTGCACTGTCCCATGTGATGTTCCCTGATGCACAGAGAATTTATGGTAGAAATCCAGCAGAAAAAATAAAAGAGAGACATGTTGTAATAGGCTTAAAGGTATGCAGTTGTTTATACAGTCAAAGGGAACCACTGAACTAATAAATGTCATGGGAGGGGAGGACAAGTGGCACATTAGCTCATTTCATTATTAAATTAATAGCAGATTAGTGGGTTTAACTGATCTGAATTGTTCTACCTCAGCTGAGGCTGGCATGTTCAAACCAGCTTGATGCAGACATGTCATAATTCATTAGTTATTTTCCTTAGCTGGCTCAAGGAATTTCAGAAGAAACAGGTGCACCAGAGGAGCAAAGAGACACAAGAGACCAACTGTCTTTTTCCCTGGCTATTTCTCTTCCCTTTTCTACTTGAACTCTGCTGTTGATCACTATTGCCAGCTAGAGCTGAACCTGCCAATCACTCTGACACTCTGCATTTCCCAAACCAGAGACTCTCCTTTGAAAATTGTTGACTTGGGATTTAAATGTTATTCCTCACAGTATGATTTTATACTACCTGCTACAGAATTTCTGCATGCACAGGATTTCTGCTCCTGAGGACTTCATTTAAACAGGAACATGACAGAATTGATAAATCCAGTGACAAAAGCAAAAGCAGCCAAAGAGTGAGAGAGATCTGTGCATTAATTCCATCCACTGACTGCACTGAACATGCACCTTGGTGTGCCACACTCTCTATGAACACTGCCTGAACCCAGCCTTGACATTTTCCACAATAAGGAGGTGACCTGGTGGCCCAAGTAGAATAAACCAATATTTTCAGGTGCAAAGCTACTGCAACTCAGCATATGGTGTTGCTGGAACTGTTGCAAGACTGCTGTTATGCTACAAAACTAGCAACAGAGAGGAAAACCACAACTACCAGCAAAAAGGAAAGGAGAACCACTGTAATCAGATGGAAAAGATCTTCTACCTGTAGAGCTTGTTTGAGTCTCTGGAAACATGATGTCAGGTCACTGCTTCCCTCTCAGACCACAAAGCTGTAAGTATTACTGATGTGCTGTGGGAAACATGGCACTTTCTCTTCTCCCTGAGACCAGCACAGGCTGCATGAATAGGGTCACTGAACCAAGGACTTCAGAACTGTAGCAGATCATGACAACTCTCCAGCCACCATCCTCACCCCTGTGAGGATGTGCTCCCATATGGTACAGGCTCCCCTGTGCTGCAGAGGTGCTCTGCTTGCACAAGGCTTTGCTGCAGAGCCAGGTTAGCACAGGTCTCAGTCACAAGTGTGGCTGGGATCAACTGAGGCAGGAAGAGCTGCTGTAGGGGGCAGTTACCACTTGCTTCCCAAAACACTGACCTGTGCCAAGCCCAAGGAGGGAGCAAGCATCACTCTGCTTAATGTCTCCCTCCCCAACAAGAGCATGATTGCAAACTGACTCTGGAAGAGCCATTCTGGACCAACAAACAACTGTCCTCAGCAGAGGGTCTCCTTCTCATTCGCTTCCCTTTCCTGGCTTAGGGATTTCTTCACTCAAATAACCCTGGAAAACCACCACTAAGCACAAAGTCTCAGTGCCACAGTTAGAAGAGGCTGAGAAAAGGACCAGCTTTACCTTGCATTGTCCCTCCCATGTGATTTCAAGAAGTTCATATCCCGGTATCTGGACAGGAATGCTACCAGCTGGTCATTTGTCCTGCAAGAGAAAGAATAAAAGAGACACAAATTACACTGTGAAAACTACTATGTCTGGAGTTATTTCTCTATGTATATATTGTTCTCCTTTGGGGACCATCCACAGAATCTTTCCAGGAGGCAACTACTACTGAAGAAACCTCTCATCCTGCTGCTGAACCTCACTGCCTCCCTCTGCTCAGGACAGCATACTTGGAAGGCAGCACAGCTTTATTACATCTTAAGGAAATGTCCTATCATCTCCTGGCATATATTTTAAGCATTATATCAAGGAATACTGCTCAGCACTTTGTAAGTATGAAAAACCAGCTGTGAGATGACTGCATTGATAGCCCCATTTTCACATGCTTTGCTAGATCTTTCCTAGGGAATTTGGCTAAGTATCTCTTGGCATTTTATTTATTTTCCACCCTTGGAACAGGGAACAGGTCAAGGTCAGAATGCATAAAGCAAGAGAATTGGGATGTCAAAATGCCAATATGATTAATAGGAACCAAGGAATTTAGAAGGTTAATTCCAATTAGAATGACTGGCAACCTGACACCAGTATTTTCAACACTACAGCTGACATGTCCAAGAATGGATTTCTGCTTGACAGCTTTTGTGGCCTGTTATTTCTTGAACAATGGAGCAAAAAAGTTCTCTATTTATCTAGGTCAGCATATGTAGGAAAACTGAATAAATCACATTAAAAAGATTTTCATCTCCTGAGTTGCATTCCAAACCACAACATTATAGATAACACCAGCATTTAAGCAATGGTCTGTAATGGAGTTGATGGCAGAAGAACCTGAAGAGGAACCAGCTGTCAAGAGTACTGCATCTTGAAAACACTTCATTATTGTAAGCCCCAGAAAACCAAATTAAACCAGAGCCCTTTTGCTTCTAACCTCTGGAATCAGACTGCAACACCTTGGAAGTACTGTCAACCTAGTAAACTAGCTCCATCATCTCATTGCTTTGCATCTGGACCCAATGAAGGATCTGCCTGTGAAGCAGCATGAACACCCAGACCAGGCTGGAGGAGCCTGACACCCTCCCTTCTCTGCTCACTCATCGGAGTTTTAATACCTCCTAGGGTCAGACTCTGCACCTCCATTTGACAACCTCAGAAAACTGCTTTCTGTAGAGTAAGCTGTGCAGATTTTCACATTTGCTGCTCCAGTGAGTCTCCATCTTCCTGGGATGAATAGGCATTTAGTGAATTTACTTAGCCATGCTTCCACATGAGCTGCTTTCAATGGCTGACATCTTCGGGTGAGCTTCGAGGCAAAAGCTGACACGCAAAGATGATCATTAGAAACATAACCAACTTTGGAAGTGCTTGAGCTTTTCATTTCCTTCCAGGATAAAAAGCCAATCAATTGAAGCAACAATCCACACCACTAAATAAACCAGCATCCTGTCTAGGTTGTTCACCTGCCCACGTCCTGTCGCTCGGCTGCGCTTCACCAAGTGGATTTGGACTCGGGGCTGCCATGCAAACTTTGCACTGCCTCTCACTTTTTCTGGTGGGTAATGCTTATAAAAGTCCCTATGGTGTTTAGCCCTCAATTAATAACTGTAATTTCCCCACTTCTTGAAAATATTGGTGGCATCTTGGTCCAACTTTTAATATTTTCTGTTTTAGGAAGAAAAAAAACCCCAACCACTTACAGAGAGGCTTCCTCTTTGTCAACTAAGGGTGACTCTTTTCATGGGATGACACATGGAAATAAAACATCCCACTTCCATTTGGTGAAACTTTCTAGCTATCTGACATTTAGATTTATGCAGTCAACCAATTCTGTGCTCAGCAGGGGAGCACACTGAATTTTTATTAGGCTTTCATTTAAACTGCTTCTCCTGGCCCCAGTATCCTGAGGATGTTGCACATCACCTCCAAAGTATTCCACCACATGACATTAAAAAGAAAATCAAAGGTATCAAACGTGCCACAGATGCTAATACATTTGCTAAAATTCTCCTCACCTTTCATAAATCTTTGCCTTCAGGGGTGTATTTCCTAAATGCCTCTGGCACAGATTGCTACCACACTTCAGGGACAGCAGCAGCAGAGCCTCTACCCCAGCTGGCACCAGCTATTTACAATGCCTCTGGCACTCCTGAGAAATACTAAGAACATGGACCTATTTTTTTCCTTTAAGTAAGGCAATAGAAAGCTGAGATTCTCAGCTCAAGACATCACTGGGAGCAACATCAACTCCACATTGCCAAATTAAATCCTACTACAGCTCCACAAATTTCAGGGACAATTCACTGAGCATAAATCTGGCACCCAATACTTTACTAACCATCATGCTATAACAGAAAGCAACAAGTGTAACAGTTCTAATATGTCCTTCCTAAGAAGGAAATAAAAGAAGTCAGGGGGACAGGGAGTCCATGCTACTGATTAAAACACACTAATACAGGTGTTACTTTCTTATCAGTTTCCCTAGTGCCTAACAGAGCATGAATACATAGTGAAGGAAAAGCTTTTCCATGGCTGCTGTGTGAAGCTGGAGCTGATGAACTCATCCACACAGCTCCCACTTCTATTTCCTCTTGTATTTCAACTCACGTGGAGGGTGAGGCACCAGGGAGAAGGATTAGTCAGCTGGTTACCTGTGCTGTTAGCAGCAAGGGAGGTTGATGAGAGAGTAGAGAGCCTGAGAGAAAATGTGCAGTTTTCAGGTGTGCAGCATGCAGAGAGAAATGGGAAACTAATCCTTCAGTGAACTCAAAGTGCAGAGAAAACCTGTGTGTAGGGGGGAAGAGTGTCCACAAGAAGGTGACAAGTGAAAAAGACTGATGGGGAAACGAAGCATTTCCAACCTCACTGATGTAGACTGGGTGTTAAGGAAGGGCAGGTTGACCAGCTGGGCCAGAGGGGTCCATCTTCATCAGAACTTTACAGAGATCACCTCAGTAAGGTCCTGCTGCTCCCCTCCTACAGCAAGGGCAGTGCACTGTGTCTGCCCGAGGGGATGCTACACGGCACAATGCAGCCAAGCCTCCCACAGCCCTGGGCTCAGAGGATGGGAGCACTCGGCTGGGCAGGCAGTTGGGCTCTGGAGGCTGCAAAAGCAGCTAAGGGCTGCTGGTGACTCAATCCTTGGCACTGCTCAAGCTGGGGACACAGCTGAGCCCTTGTGCTGGGGCTTAGCCCCAGGGTTAGGGTCAAGATCAGAGTCAGAGGTCTAAGGAAGAGAAAGCTGAGTCCAGGAAAAGAAGGGAACTCAGAAGATATTGCCAAAGCAAGGTCTGCTACTGGTGTTTTCCCACTAGCAGCCAGTGGCAGCTGGAACTCACTTTAATCCCAAATGTGGTTACTTGTAAATCACACCACTGGAATAGGAAAAGCTAGAGCAAGGCAATTAAAATGTGCCTTAAAAATTGTTTACAACAGACTTGCTTAGTCCTGGTTCCACACTTCTCCAGAAGTGAAGGGCAAAGCCTGCTGGTAGCAATGGTATCTTGGCCTCTTAGCACTCTCTCTCCCTGAGCACTAATCTTTCTGTGTGATTTTTGCCTTTGGTGCTTTTGTGACTTTTTTCAATCAACTGCAGTAATTATGATGAAGTTCACTGATTTCAATAAGTGATTAATTTAATCTTACTTAACACATTACTGTAAAGCATTAGGACATGCCATCGCTGCCAAAACTCCTGTGGCTGAAGGAGGGTTCCTTCTCCAACTATTCCTAGCCTGGGGATGTCCTGCCCTGCTGCCCTCTCCCTCTTACACGAGGTGTTCAGACCTGCTTCCCAGGTTCTGCACCTGCCAACAGCCCTGCATCCCCCCAGGCAGCGAGGACGTGGGGTAGGAAGGACAGGAATCCAGGAGATGGGGAAGAACTATTGTCAATTCCCACCTACACCTGTAGAGCATCTAAAGCACAGCAAAAGCTTTGCTCCTGTCTCTGCTTGGGACATGGCAGCACTTGGCAGTGAAGCTGGGGAGGAGGATCCTACTCCAGTAAGGGACTTTGCTCCATACTGGCCCTTCCACCATGCCAGCTAGCCCAGGTGTGGGGGTGTCTGTGTGGAGAGCGTGGGTAACCTAACAGAAGGATACAAGAGCAGAATGATTCAGCAGAAAAAAAAACTTACACGACCTCTTCCTGATGGAAATGCTTATAGCAGGATCAGCAACCCTGCAAATGCAGCACAACAGTGCAGGCAGAAACCTCTCATTGCAGGGGTCAGCTTTTGGACCCTGGATACGCAGCCTGACCCTATCGCTGATGCTCCCAACTCCTCCTCTCTCCCCGAAGGCAATCTAGTGCAAGGGGAGGCTCAGAGGAGCCTGATCCTGGCCCTAGCAAGAAAAATACTCTGCCATCTAAAACTGCAAAGAAAGGGGAAGGCTATATTTAGCCCTGGCTGTCTATCACAGAACAAATATTAGCATGGCAGGCATTTCTCTGAGAAGCTGATTCCCATTAGAGCAGTCATTCGGAAAAGGCACCATAAAAATGAGAACAGATATCATTTCAGAGGCCAACTGCATCTGGAAGGCTCTAGGTGACAGTTAACACCTCTGCTTTTACAACAGTATGGTCTTAAATGGTTTGTTTTGTCTTTCAAGTCAGGTTGAACAGGAGAACAAGATAATGGAAGAAAACTATTGCCTTAGCAGCTCAGAGTACTTGAGAGATTAGAGTTCTGCTCCAGCAACAGTGCTGCCATCTGGGCAGTGCTCCCCTGTATTCCAAAGCGTTAGCTCTCTGCATTTGGATGCTCCAGGCACTGATCAGTCAGCACACAGGATGCAGCTACTCTCAGTGCAGCTCTGCCAGCCTCGGATGACTCTCAAGACATTTTATTAGCAACACAATCATCTTTGCTGTACCTTCAATTACTGCTTCCCATTCAGCTGCTGTCTGTTTCCTGTGGAAAAGAACTAACATCGTCACCAAAGAGCGAAACTCCTCTTTAAATGTCACCGTGCTGAATAAACCTCTTCCTAGGGAGAGTACCTGAATGCTTGGGTACAAAGGAGATCTAGGAGGGAAAGAGAATAGAGCTCATCCTCTGCTTCCTGAGCCACTCCACAAGCCATTTGCTACAAATTCACAGCTTCAGATGGCATTCATCAACTAAATAAATAAGCTCACTGCTGACAAGCAGCAGCACATGCCTAAATGAAAATCCTAAAGAGACTATAGAAGAGAATTCCACCAAGGATTAATGAACAAATGTGATTAAAACTATCTACAGCTCTGGACTGCAGCCAAAACACTGCCAAGCACTATTTGATATGTAAATGCTTCAAGCATTTTCTATGTGCACAGCCATTGATGTAAAGCCTCTATAGAGAGTTTCTTCATCTAATTAGAGATATTGGTTTAGGAAATTTTGGAGTTTATAAAACCCCTCAAATCTCATTACTCTTTTAAAACAGAATATTCATTTGTTTGGAATGTTTTCTAGCTATAGCCCATGAAACTCTGAAATGCCTCTGGCTAATGCAAACCTCCAGCCTTGTATCAGCTAATAAACCCTACAGCTCTTATGATAATAAAATACTCACCACATGCACTCATTAAAACTTTTTAACTTGTTGCTTTTCACTTCCTTTAGCTATTTGCTAAGCATAAAGTAATCTACTCAATTTCCAATTATTTCCTAGTGCAATTTCAACACAAGCATTTAAGTTATCCAGGAGCTTATCAAACAGCATACACGAGGGTGCAATCACTGCTGCTCTGATCCAGGAAAGCACTTAACAGCATGTGTTCAACTGTGGCACACTTGTAGCTCTGCTGAAACAGTGTGACTTTCACAGTAGATGCTCATACATTATTTTATGGGTAAGGGTCTACACCTCCATGTGTTAGGAAGAAGCATGTGCAATGCTCACACACATCATTAAGAGCTTAGATCTCTCTGACCCACAAATACACTTATTAAGGAAACCTCTGCAGGGAGGTCAAGCCAGCTGTACCTCTGAGGTTTGTCCATCTCCACCACAGATCTGCCACACAACTCATGGATGGTTTGAGATTTAATTCACTGATGTTTACAAAACATGTTGAAATATCCCCTCAGTCCCAGCTCTGAACTGATCTTAGGAACTCTTTTGCCTGTGCACTTTTCTGAGCATCCCTACTGCAGAGAGAAAAAGGGAAGAAATAAAAACATTATCCTCTAATACTGTGCCATATGCAGCTCTCTTCTCCCTCAGTTTTAAAGCATCCTATGTATTTTATAGTAAGATTATAAAATGTATTGGTTTTCCTTTCATAAATCTCATTTTATGTGATTGCTAAGCCTAGATTATATGTATGCTTATCTCCAATGAATGCACTGAAGAAAACCACTTGAATAACTAAAGCTTCTGAAGTTCCTTCCAAATGTGCAACTGAACAGAACCTGGTACACAAGAAAACAATCAAAGAAAACCAGCTACATGCAGGATGAATTATTCCCTAAATAATCTGATGTTGATGAATTCAACTCAGAGACATTTAGCTAGAAAGGAAGGAAATGTTTCACCCTGATTTGTTAACCAATTCTCTATTGACTTCTCTATTTAAGTTTAGGAATGATCAGCACATCACCACTAGTATTTTCTTTTCCATCTTGCTAGCCCAGAGAGTGCCTGACAGATAGCCTTTGCAAAAAAAAAAAAAAAAGCCTCTAATTGCATATTTCCAACAAGTATTTTTAAGCAAAGGCAGAGCCATGTGTCTAACTTAGATAAGGGCTAGAAAACTTGTTAAAGGGATATGCTGTAGTAAAGCAAAATTCCTTTCCCTCTCAAGAGATGTCAGTTTAGTTGAACTGCATGTTTGGAAGAAAGTTCAATTTTATGGGTGCTGGCAAAACCTGTTTCTCAAGCCTTGCTGGCATATCCATTATTCATATTTGGAAATGAAAATAAAGCAGATAGGGGCAAAGAAAATACAGCAATGTGGGGGTTAGACACTTCAAATTCTAGCTTGATGCAAAATGCTTTAGCATTGTTGGAGAAGCAAACCAACATTCTGAGGCCTCAGCAGCATCACCTCAGCTCAAAATGTGAGGTGGCTTTCCTAAAGTAAGGTGCCAGTCTGAAGCAAGCAGATTTCCTTTTGTCACTGGCACATTTCACATTCACAAGAAGTTTGTTCATAGGCATTAAAAAAAAAAAAAAAACAACAAAAAAGGAGGAGAAAAAGTATTTAAGAGAGAGAGAGCTGCCACCTTCACCTGCTCTCCACTTCAGTCTTTGCCTGCCTGGAGTACAGACCATTTATTTGTCTAGCCATATTTTATTCTATTCATCCTGGGCCTGGAACATTTATATTTTGTTTCCAGTCTTTTTTGGCTTTTGATCCCACCAATGCAAATCTGCAAACTGAAAAAAAAATTGCCTACTATTCAACCTTCTGGTTTAATTTTTGTTCTCTGGTAGAGTCAATGGCGAACTATTACCTCCCCTGCTGTGGTTAACAGGCATGTAAGGGGTAAGCCATATACTTGTTTTGGGTCTTCTTTGCCTTTGCAACATCCTCCAGAAGTAGAGTGGAAGGTGTCTGACTCTGCTCCAAGGGGAGGCCCATGAAGAGGCACAGCTGCTCCAGACCTTGGCAGTTATGCTACAGCTCAGCTCAACTCTGCTCTGCCTGAGCAGCAGAACCAGTTATTTGTTTGTGTCCACATTTACTCTCTGTGCCACATGGCAGATGATGCCAAGACAAGCCAAGAGCAGTCATCACTCTGGTTCAAAGTGAACTCTTCCCAAGCCAATGATACAAAGGGAGCAGAAGCACCACTGCAAGCAGGGGCTGGTGAGCTTGCACATCTTGCAAAGAACTTCATGGGAAATTTGTCACCCACAGCCAGATGGGTTCAGATGAAGTACAACCAAGCCAACCTTCCTGCTGACTTTAGCTGACCTTCCACTAATAGCTGCCATTAACACTTCAGTCAGCAACTTCCCAAGGTAGCTGTGGTTAGGATAAACGAAAAGAATTGTGATTTTCATGATAAAACAACACCAGCTGGGTGGATGACATCAATGAGTCCAAGTCTGAACAGTTTTAACCTTTTTCTGCTAAGACTGCATGAAGTGATTGAGTGCAGAGTGCAAAGCTAATCAACACATGCTAGCAGCTGAAAATTCAGCATGGAAAGGCTGTTCTAACATTATACTGTCCAAGGTCTATCATATTTCACATTTCCAACTCTAAGGAAGTTGAGTGTTGATGTAAATGATCATTTTGATAGACAGTGAGCAGGAAGCAGCAATGCACCTGAACAGGTTAGCTACACAGCTTTAAGCCACGTTGTTATTTACATTGAGATGCACGTTTAAAGAGGATTCATGCCCAGAAAGGTCTACATTTAATGATGTTGCTTACTTAATTTCAATCCTGCAAGGAAAAACAATCTCTTGGGTGTTAGATTTTCTCTCTTTTCAACTTATTCCTGCTAAATAACTTTAATGACAATAAAGGTTTTCTCTCACTAGAAAAAAGAAGCCATGGGATGACAGACACAATGCTAAATGCACATTCTGCCCATTCTTCTACCAGAAAGCAGTGCACAAATCAATCATTAATTTCTTCCTTAAAATACTATTGTTCTTGGTAGTCCCAGCAGTGAGACAAACTCTCTTGAAATTCCTTTAACCAATGAAAAAAGTACCTTTTTTTCCCCTCTCCTCTTTGCAGCAGATAAAACCCCATGCACAAGACTGCACTTCACTCTGTCTTCAGGTCTGTCTGCTCCAAAACCAGAGCAGCGCACTCAGTCTATGCTAGCGTAAGCCAGACCATAAACCTGGCTCTGTGTTCCTGGCACAGACTATGGGAAACTGTAACACAAGTTCTGTGGTGCCTCCCAGTTTAGAGACTAGACAGATCAGGCTCTGCAGATATGTTGTTAGCCTGTGTGAACAGCATGTTAACAGATGAAGATCAGCAATGTCTCCCTGTCCCCCCGAGAACTGCTCTAGCTCTCCTTGCTTACGTAGCTAATTCTCCACAGGAAAGTTCCTGAGCAACAATTTTTTTCCCCTAAGTCCTATTCATGAATGGGTCAGTGGCAGAAAACTTAATTGCTGTCAATTACTACATGCTGCTGAAATGTATTTGCCAAGGTAATTTACTTCTCACACAGTTGCCTTTATCTGTTGTTCCAATAACGAGCGATTCCACTACTAACCACCTGCAGCAATGCAGAGATCAGGGGAGAAACCACCACATCTAGCAAGCTCAGACACCACCTCCTGAAGGACCATGAGCCATGCCCATGCTTGGACACCATTTGTAAGGATGCAGCACTCCAAAAAGTTAAGAGAGAGATGACAATCCCACCTCACAAAAAGAACTGAGCTCACTTAATGTGTTTGCTAAAAAGCAGCTAAAAAAACCCAGTAGTGAAATCCTTCCCAAACCAGCTGTTCACACCCAAGGCTATTTAATTATTAAAACCAAACATGATAGAGTTTTAGATTTATCAAAGCAGGGAGATTTTATTTAGTAGAGAGTGATGCTCCCTGCTTTGCATTTTTCCAGTGTTTGTCTGCCATTGCATATTCATGTAGAACTTCATCTGTCTCCACGATACATCCCATTTTGATGAAAACAATAATCACTGATTAAATAGGCAAGTGGAGTAAGCTTCAGAAATGATCAACTCCATCACTCAAATTAGTGACACTTTGGTTACAAGAAAAAAAATGTAGATACTGGGCTGAATAGGATCTCTGTTTGTTTACACTGCCTGTATTTTACGTGGTGTAGTTGATACTCAGCCATTTTTTTTATCATCTCTAAAATTAAATTTCCAAGAGTTTTGTGTAAAAGAGAAGAAATTAAAATTAAATGTGAGCACAGATTTAAAGTGTCTGTTCACTTCTTCAGTGTGACTTAGGCTGGAGAGTTGGGCAGGGAGAAATGTAATGAAATTCAATTAAGGCCAAGTGTGGAGTTTTGCACCTGGGAAAGACCAACTCCATGGTTCAGGACAGGCTGGGGACTGAGCTGTTGGAGAGGAGTGAAGGGGAGAGGGATCTGGGGGTCCTGGTGGATGGAAGGATGAGCATGAGCCAGCAGTGTGCTCTTGTGGCCAGGATGGCAAATGGGATTCTGGGGTGGATTAGAAGGGGTGTGGTCAGTAGGTCAAGAGAGGTTCTTCTTCCACTTTACTCTACCTTGGTGAGGCTGCATCTGGAATATTGTCTCCAGTTCTGGGCCCCTCAGTTGAAGAAGGATAGGGAACTGCTGGAAAGAGTCCAGCCCAGAGCCACCCAGATGATGAAGGGGCTGGAACATCTTCCTTCTGAGGAAAGGCTGAGGGAGGTGGGGCTCTTTAGCTTGGGGGTGACCTCAT
This sequence comes from Galbula dea, assembly GCA_013399015.1. Taxonomy (NCBI): domain Eukaryota; kingdom Metazoa; phylum Chordata; class Aves; order Piciformes; family Galbulidae; genus Galbula; species Galbula dea. Next base: position 790,430 of record VWZX01008184.1, read on the forward strand.
CCATGCTTTTAAATATGTGAAGGGTGGCTGTCAGGAGGATGGGGTCAGGCTCTTCTCAGTGGAGCCCAGTGACAGGACAAGAGGCAATGGCTGTAAGCTGAAGCACAGGAGGTTCTGTGTGAATACAAGACCAAATGTTTCCCCAGTTGAGGTGCCAGAGCACTGGCCCAGACTGCCCAGAGAGGCTGGGGAGTCTCCTTCTCTGGAGAGATTCCAAACCCATCTGGACACACTTCTGCGTGACCTGGTCTAGGGAATCCTGCTGTGGCAGGGGGGTTGGACTAGATGATCTTGAGGTCCCTTCCAACTCCTCACAGTCTGTGACTCATCTAATTCATCCATTCCCACATCCATCTGAAATTTTATCTGTACAAGTCAATAAGAAAATTAATTTGCTCCTTAGGTTGAGTAATTATAATAAAAGATGCTCCCTTTTCTCCAAGCAAGTGGGAAGAAAAAGACCTGGAGGAGGTTTCATATGAAGTAAACTCGGTCACAAGCAGTATTAACATCACTTCCATTGCCTTCTCCACCCTGCTCATCCTTGCAGAGCTTTGCCTGAGCTGGAAAGAGCCAGGCAGCCTGGGGCTGTGATTCTGCTGCCCTGCTGGAATGGAGACCTCTGGGCATCTGCGAAGAAGCACAGTGGTGTGCAGGGCACTCCCCTCCTGAGACCTCCCACCTTGGGATGCTACTGCTGCAAAGCATTTCACTCAAATCAGCCCTTCAGCTCATTCACATGGAGTCATCATGAATAAAAGAATGTCCATGTGCATAATTTAACAGAAAGAGCAGGGCAGAATTTGTGTATAAATTGGCTGAAAAACCTTTAACATCAACCATCACTCAATTCTTACAATTTGAGCCTGACTTTGCAGGAAAAGAGTTCATCTATTCCTCTCCTTCCTGATTCAGGATCACCACTGAAAGACTCCATCAGAACAACATTTTTGCTCACACTTAAAATAGTTGTGAACCAAAAGGACATTAAAGAGTGATTTGGGGAAGGTATAATAGCACATGTTGTTGCTTCCTCTTCACTTTGAACTGCCACCAGGTATTATCTTGCAGCTGTTTTATTGCAAGTGGCATCCTGAAACCTCCACCAAGAGGTGTCTCAATGGCAATTTCAACAGATTTTTAATTTCCTGAGAGAATTCAGTGAGGCCAAGGAGGAAGAGTGTGTTTAACATGCAGTGCTGCAGCAGGAATGTTCTCCTCTCTCAAGCACTTTCAGCTTTTGCAATTTGAAAACTATTTTACTGAACTTTCTTAAAAGGAAATAATAAAAGAATCAAATCTCATCTTCCCAGCTGAAGGGAAGAAAAAAGAGCTCCTGCTCATAACACCCAGGTAAAGACCACAAGGACCTGCCTCTCTGCAGCTTCTGCTACCCACCTGACAACTAAATACACAGAGTTAACAGCCACTTGAGGCAAAGCTTCAGGAGAGGAAAATCACCCCTGGGATCCCCCTAAGGACCAACATGCCATTATGCTCTCAAACCCCACTGGAGCTGCTTGCCCAGGACTACAAGGAGCAGCTGAGTCCCACAGGAAGGGCTTGCCACTATGGAAAGTACAAGAGCCATTGTGCACAAAGGATCCTTTCTTTTGACTTGGTTATCTCAGATTATTTGTCCACAAAGACAAGCTGTAAATGAAAACCAGGTTTCATAAACAGCCCTGAAGGAGAAATTGTTGAGTTGCAATGATCCCTCATGATCTCAATGCCTTCCTCAGCTCCAGCATATCAGTTAGCCTTACAAAAATATTATTCTAGATCTTATTCTAGCATCCTGAAGACAAAATACACAACTGTGTTGCCTGGGAACCAATGGTACACATTATCCCAACATTTGTACTGTTATTGTTTATAGAGCAGGCTGAATGGTGTCCAGTGAAGATTCACAATTAGCTCTCTTTTAGGAGACAGACTTTCTTCTCAGTCATAAATAAGCAGAAACTCAATTGCATCCAGAAAGTAAATGGCAAACAGCTGAAAACCCTTTGGCTCTTCTCTGGACAGCCTCCCTGTGAGCAGCCCCAGAGCCAAGGCAGAAGAGAAGAGGATACCAGCCAGGCAGCCCAGCAAGTGCTCATCAAACTGGAAAGGCTGGCATCTGGGGCTTTCAGCTGCCAGGCAGTCCTCTGAGTGGTCCCAGCCCCTGGCTCAGATGCTTCAGCTCACACAGGAAGAGATGAAGGGCTGAATGCTTAGCATTGTGATCAAGAAGAGAAGGTGCTGCCAAGTACTAGGGTACTTTGGGGAATACTGCTAGTCTAAAAATGGGCTTTACTGAGGCACCTTTAAGCTGCAGGCACTGTGGAGATGCCTGAATAGCCAAACCAGTCTCCAGTTTGGGGTGCATTTATTTCTGTTGCCAGATTGAGGCTTCTATGGAGAACACCTCAGAAGTACTAAATATCCAGAAAAAGTCACTAAGAGCTGCAGATGTCACAATCCTCCAACAGCAAAAGCTGCTTTATAGCCTTAAACCCAGGAGGGGAGATGGAGAAAGAGCAACCTCAGCTGCTGTGGCTGCAGAGAGAAAGGGTGGTTCTCCCACCACTACCATTTGCCAGCTTGAAGAAAACATTATGTTACCATCAGATATAAATAACATTTTTAAGCCACAATAAGTTCAACATTTCACCCCACCCATTTGTGGCCATGTGCAAAACCACTGGTTTGCCAACCACTGATCATTAAAGAGTGGAGCAGAAAAGTGGGATAGCAAACCAAAAAGATAACCTTCAATATGGCTATAAATCTCAAGCAAGTGTGCTGGCAAAGTGAGGCAGGAGGAGGAGAAAAGGTTATTGGAGGGATTTAGGGCAGAAGCACAGTTGAAATTCTCAGAGAATGCAGATTCAAGACAAAAACACTGAAAAAGTTCCTTTTTGGACAGGAAAAAGATTCCCTGTGAAGCATTAAAAGTGGATTGACATCTGGCTTGCCAGATAAAGACACTCTGAGCAAACAAAACTGCATACAATGGCAGTGACAACACTGAGATAAAAACCTCAGCCACTGGCATCTTAACAGATGTCAAACTGCAAAAAACTACCTGTGCTGCCCTCCCATCTCCATGTGCACATAGGATTTACCAGTGCTTCAAGTGCAGGGTAACATTCAAAAGGGCATTTCAAAGAATGCTGCATCATTTACCTGCTGCCAGGTCCACTGTCCTAGTGGCAAGGCCAGCATTTCCCAGCAGCACTGCAGCAAGTGCCTGTGTACAGGGGTCTAAGGTCAAATTCAGCCCTGGAAATCAGCATCCTTTATATAGGCTTTCATGTCCAGCACCAGCTTATCTACTACCAGGAAGGAAATACCTGTAAGAGACAGCTCTGAAGTCTGAATCTCAGTGAGACAAGTGTTTAGTCAAGTCAAATTGGGAAGTCAGAGTGGAACTGCTTTTTGAGCCAATGGTTTTGGTGATCCTACTTGCCATTCCACAGCTTCCATCAGAATCCACAGCTGGCTCTGGGATTTCTAAGCTCAGAACCACCAAGTGGACACAACTGGGTCTCAGACATTGCTTCCCAAGCTGTACCTGACAGTGAAGTTCTTTGTTTCAGTTCTAAGAAGAGATTTCTCTGCATTTCCAGTGTTGCCTTTCAGGCCTCACACTGTAAAGCCTGAGGAGTTCTGCACATGCAGATGGACAGCTGGAGTCTGGTTTACTCACTCCATGCAAACTGTAGTAGCTCATTTCTTCTGCAAGTCACCTGCTTCAAAGGTTCTGTCAGTTGGTCAACTTCCCAGGTGAAATCTGGAGGGGTCCTGGGAAATTTGACTGACCAAAAATCATCCTGACCTACTTTGTTTTATGGAGTGGCAGTCACTCATGTTTTGCAGGGGATGAATCTAGACCAGTGCCTGAAACAAGGAAACTGCTGTTCTGCCAGGGAGTCTGGCACTTGAAAAGCATCTTGAAAGAGTGCTGAAGCATGTTTTTTTCCCCCAAAGGTTGAACTTCTTTCTAAAACCTGATGGTTATCACTATTTCCACCTGCCACCAGAATGAAAACCTGAAGCCCTTTTCCTTCCACTCCAATCTTTTCACTCCTGGCAAACACTTTGCTGCCCAGGGACCTCTTCCAGAAGTGATCACTTTGGTTTCAGATTAGCCAATGCTTCATCTGGCTGCTCACAGAGAAGAATAATTTTAAACAATTCATTTTTCTCACAGTCACTTTGTCTTCAGTTCCCTTTCTTGATACCCAAAGGTAGCAGCCCTAGTATTGCACCAGTGCTGGACCTGGCCATGTAAGTTATTAGAGATGAAAGCTGTGAAGCCCACAGATGAGTGAAAGGACAGATTTACCACTACTGGGCTGCCTACCAACATTTGGATTGGCAGGAGATCAAATAAAACTGTTGATTTTGGGTGGTTATCTTTGGTAACAACTCTCCTGAAGAGTGGAGTGCAGGTCTACTGAAGAAAAAGCAGGGTTGAGAGTCAGACTGCCTGTCTGCTGCTGGCTGGCTGGGCTGGAAACACTGACTGAGAAAAAAGATTTACCTGCTTCAAAGAGCATCCCCCTCCAGTGTCTGAGGGAGCATTTAAATCTTCAGATGAATATTGCTATTTAGCATTAACAATGTTAACCTCACCATCAGAGGACAAGACAATGAAACGAGAGTAGGTCAGTCAACAGTTCTCTGCTAGCTCATTTCATCTTAATTTCTGAGTCTGACCCTGACTGACAAAGATGATCTCCACATGTGACACCAAACTGGCACCTGTTTAAATGACCAGCCCCAGCCAGATCATCCTTTTTACTCCCTGGAGTCTGCAGCCAGCTGTTATCTGTATGATGACACACATTTTTGTTCCATTTCCAGACCCAAACCTCTATTGAATGTCTCTTATTAGACCAAATCTTCACAACACAAGCTTTTCTGGAAAACACAGCTCTGCAACCTTTATCCCCAAATAGTTCCAAAGAGCAGAACACAGGCAGTGTCACTGGGTTTCTTTTCAGTTCCTATGTTATAACTGACTGGCAGTCATAGCTGCATTCCTGGCTGCACCAATAAGCCACTCTTATTTTCTTGCTGTTCTGAAGCATTCCCCAAGCTTCTGCTAATCATTTTGCTTGACCTTTATTAAAGACCAAGCATTAGCTGGCAATTAGGTTTGGTGATCCATTTGCTGACTGAGGCCCAGGGATTTACTGTGAATTACACACAGTTCAAATGTTTCATTATGTTTATTCTTCCTACAAAGCTTTGTGGCCAGGTAAGCACTGCCATGACATTCACTGTTAAATGATCTCATGAAACTTCTTCATTTAAGTGGTGCAACACTTCATGTGCCACATTACCCCAGGACTCCTGCAAGGCCCATGAAACATTCAGCATCAAGAGATGCTCTGCCACAGTTCACCTTGTTGGGAGTGAAATTTCAGTCCCTGAACATAAGGTTGACTACCTGGTGCTGTTTGTCAGGGACAATAAATAATGCAAATAGATACCCATGTAAGGGAAAAGGTTAAAGACATCAATAGCATTCCCACAGAGTTTTGCCCTCTGAATTTTCCTGGCTTGCATATGGTTTATTTTACACATTTTTAATTGTTTTCCTCCCCAAAGAAGTGTTTCTATTACTGCCTCCCCACACCTGTATGTAGAATAATCCTTGATATCTGCTTCTGGAAATCTCTTCTGAAGGATGAAGGGCTCCTAACCATTCTTATGTAGCCTGTGAACACAGACTGCTCCCTAGACAGATTTAGGCTTCATCAGGTGGTATGAACCCCACATACTGACTGTGGTTTTCTGACTTAGAAGGCTGGATTAGCTTTTATTATCAGAAGAGAAGTAGTAAAGGTTTCAGTGGTACAGATGGAATGGCAGATGGGAAGTGAAAGCTTAATGTGAGGCAGCTCTGGATAAAAACTATTAATCCACAAAATTCATATGTTCTGATGCAGGGAAACCTAGAAAAACCATGGCACTATGACTAACCAGAGAGAGAAGTGTAAACTGCCCCAGCCCATTATCTGACAAACCATGGCATGAGGCCTGAAAGAAGGAAAAAAAAAAATCCTCAAACACCCTATTTACTATTTCCAGCTCTCTAAAGGGTATGCAGAGAGGTAATGCTTTCCTAAAGTATATAGAGAATATTCATTTATAGCATCTCCACTATGAAAATGAAATGGATTCATAACTATAGATTTGATGTGATTACATTTTCCAGGGTTTAGAGCTGTAATATTCCACATTCAAAAAAGACCTGAACACTACCTGTAAGTCACAGTCATCACAGCTGCAGCACTGGGAAACACTGTTAACTTTTTGTTGGAGTGCCTGGTGTGGAGAGGAAGCACATTTCAGATGGTTCTGGTAACCCAATCCTCTCCCAGAAAGAGAAGTGAGTGCTTCCCAGAGAGCAACATGCACCTCTGGCAGCAGCTGCAAAGGAGAAGCATGACCAAGAACTTCCCCTGTGAAAAAACAAGTGCCTGGAGTTTATCCAACTGAATGCCACTTGTTTAGAGTCTGAATGCCTGCAAGATACCTCAGTGACACCACAGTGACTACAGCCTACTGCCCAAACCCTGGGACTTGTTATGGCCACCTCTCTAAGTGACTGACCCCACCTGGCCTTGGAGTGTCACTTGTTCCACAGGGAGCTAGGAGCAGCTGGGACCACCACAGGTCATGGCCTCAGCATTACACAGTGTTTGGGGTGGACTCAATACCACAGGAGAATAACTGGCTACATCTGCTGGAACTAGTCTAGAATTATAGTAGACCTGCAATTTAACTGATTTAATTAATTAATCCTTGATGGTCTTGCATTATTCTACCTTTTATTATCAGTGCAGCATTCCTCCCCAGGAAAATGAAGGAGAGGGAATCACAAGCTAGCTTTTCCCAAAACTCAAGAGACAGACAGAGAGCTACATACTTTGAGATCTTGTGGAAATCTAATCAGCAGAAGGCAGTGAAAGCATCTGATATCTTTATTTCCTAGGAGTATTAGAAGCATGTTATGTCATCACTCACCAGAAAATCACCCAAGAACATTATTTCCCCTTTCATCAACTCCTTTCAACACACAGGGAAACAGAAGTCACAAGGAGAATTTCCTCTCTTCCTCTTCTTGATATTCTTAGAGCCCAAACCAAACCAAACAGTTTAAGAACACTTGTTTTTGTAGGGGTTGGGTTTTTTGGGGGGAAGCTGGTTGGTTGGTTTGTTTTTTTACAGACTTTTGCACAGTGTAGTCAACCCTATGGAATGCAGCTGTGAAGCCTGGGTCATGTCAATCCAGAATGAATATGATTTCACCTAAAATCACAAGCCTTGTCATGTGGTGGTGTGTGAGGTTCTTTGCCTGATGCCACCTGAATAAAGATATTCAGGCAACGGTTGGTGCTGAAGATATAATTGACTCCCAGCAACTTATTTGTCACTTCCACTATCCTTATCCTCTGCAGAAAAAGCACTAAGAAAAGGAAGAGAGAACATTACCTTCACTCAATCTATATTCATGCCTTCAACACCTTCTGAGACATCAAATGAAGCTGTTGATCAGAGCCCTAGAAGGGAGAAGATCTCTCCCTGCCTGGGGCCCATTTGCTGAGCTCCAGTACTTCCTGCTACTTTCCCCAGTCTCTCTTTCAGGTGCCTCTTACTGGAAAGAATAAATAAGTATAATAAATAGACTAAAACTAAATAGAGCAGGCTGTGCTTCTTCAGTAAAGGTGACCAAGCAGTGCTGCTAGCCTGCTCCCAGCTGCAGTCCCTCCTAGGTTAGCAGCAGCCACAGGGGCACAATAAGGTGACTGTCTCCTTGGCTAAAGCGTGGCTGTCAGACACCAGCCTCACCAAAAGGACTCTTCTGCTCTAAGACATAAGAAACTGCTCCTCTGCCCTCTGCTTCTTGCTGCACAGCATGGACCTTGAATTCCTTATATCCCTCAAGACATTTTTCCTTTAGGAACAAAAGATTTACATTCTTAAAACGCTCGTTGTACCTGATGGGGTAGTCGGCAGCACTGAGGTTAATGAAGAAATCCCATGGCCAGTCATTCATCTCCATTAAGTCCCTCATGGTCTGCAGGTAGGTGGACAGAAGACTTGCTCCTCCCCAAATAGTTGCCATTCTCCAAGAAGTGACTCTCACATTTGGGTACTGGTTGGCAAACTGGAGCACTTGTCGGTGCAAGTAATTGGATCTCTTTACAGGAGAAAAAAGTAACAGATTCAAGTTACTCTGCCCCAGACTGTCCCTCCCTGCACTCACTAAGCACCAACTCTACTTCTTGACTCACTGAGCATCAGCATTGCTTTGCCCTCACTTCCTGTGGCACAAAATCTTCTTTTGCTAAATGCTGATTTGGAAGTGTGCAGAGAGACTCCTGGCTAATTCTTTTTATTACAACTGCAATAATCACGAATCAGTGTAACTAGCTCTTATTTATCATTTAGCATCAGTGGATCCTGAAGGACCTTCATAAAGGAGGTGACTTACTATCTCCCTTTCACAGTGTGAAGTAACTTGCCCAAGGCACCTCAGGTCAGCTCTCCATCCACTGGGCCACCACTGTCAGCCTGCATCAACTTCCCAATTACTAACTGTGCAACAGACAGACATGGAGAGATACTCATAGACACAGAAGGAGTAATGAAGGCTGTTACACAGAGAGGACAAACAAGAAAGGGGGGGAGGGAAAGAAACCCACCAAAACCAAAACGAGGCTTCAAACATCGAACAGATGGAGAGACAAAAAGTGAGGTGCACTCTATGCTGCAGAGGTACAGAGAAGATGAAGAGGATGATGAAGATGGGCAGACTGACAGATGGGGAGACAGGCAATGTATAACCAGTGATATATTACCTTGTCAACATGAATGTAATAGAAATGGTCTTTATGGTAAATAGCCTTAAACATGCGCTGGAGCTGCCGGGAAGCTCTGCCATGAACAACCAAGACAAAAGCGATCCTGACTGGGTTGGCTGGCATGTACTCTACGGAGTCCTCATCCCACTGTACATTGTTGTTGGCTTTTCCTGTTCAAAAGAAACAAAAACACAGGAGATCTCTGAGTGTATCCACAGGGTAGGGGTGCAGAGTAACAGAGTAACAGTTTCACCTCGCCTCTTTCTTCCAGAGCAGGTGGTTAAGGAGAAGTGGCAGGAGAAGGTGGCTCAGGAGGGGTGTTAGCCTGGATTAAGACTGCAGCCCTCTCCTCAGTCACTGGCCAAGGTCATTACCCTATGGGCAGGAGCTATGCCAGCCCCCCCCAACACACAGCCCTGCCTGCATGCCTCCAACCGGACAAGGCTGCACGAACACCAGCAAGTAGCCAAAGGTTGAGAAGCTGTGCCAAGCTCTCCCTGGGTATGCATATTTGCATCTTCAAAAGGAATCACCTCAAAGTTTCTAACTACTGCTCAAAAAGTTCAGAAAATGCCAACTTCCCTCCCTCCTGCTAGCCCAGAAGTGAAACCACCTTGTTTATCTAAAGATGCTAGTCTCGTGATCAGCACAGCTCTGCTGAGAAACTGGTGAAACTCTGCTCCTCAAACAGATGCTGAGGATTATCTGAGGATTATCTGGAATACTGAAATAGCAACCTGTGTCTCTTCACTTCTTCATGGAAGAGAAGTACTCCTGCAATCATATTTGAAAGTTATGTTCATTTGAATGAAGGAAGAGATGGTCTCCATTTGCTAAAGCAAACACTGCAGTGTAAGCTCAGGACAGGATGTACTGATTAACTGAAGAGCTGGAAGGACATTTTTACTGAGGAATGTAAAGTACTTTGTTTTGGGTTTCTGTAACAGCTTTTCAACTCAAAAATCTGAACACAATTTAAGAGAAACAGAATTTGAACCAAAGCCTGACATTCATTCTCCAGGTGAAAAACCTCTCAGTGCTCTGACTTTCTCAGGATCTTTCTCAGCACAAATGATATAGGAAGAACCTGAAATTTTGAATATAAGCAGGACAAGGAAGGAACATGCCCCAAAGCTCAAAAAACACCCTCCTGCCCCACGTTTCCTCTTGCATATTTTAACTTTTTACTTTTTTGAATGAAAAGCATTATCATTTCCAAAGAGCATTACTTAAATCTCTTCTCCCTCTCCCCCCCAAAAAGATACTGGTTTTTAAAGTCCTAAGACCTTAGCTGTTACTTTGGTTTATCTCCTCTGAAAGGTGAATCCATTTGACAATCTCAGCAAGTCTGAACTTCTGATTGTACTGAAGAGAGACAGTTAATTTTTGGAAGTACATGTGAAGGTGGGCAGGACTCAAAGGTTCATCTCCCACTACAAGCAAAGGCTTGGAAATGGCCACACACAGCTAAAAGCAGTAGCTGCAATCACATGTGAGAACCTTAACACAACTGCCTTCAGCCACATGCAATGCTTTGGCCAAACAGGATACCTACTACCCCCTCAAGTCCTGCATCCAGGTGATCTATGAAGATGTTGAAGAGCACTGGCCCAAGGATGGAGCCCTGCAGAACCCCACTAGTGACCAAGCACCAACCTGATGTAACCCAGTTCACTGTAACTCTTTGTGCCTGACCCATGAGCCAGCTGCTTGCCCATCTCATGGCATGCTTACCTAGCTGTATGCTGGACATCTTGTCCAAGAGGATGAGTGCCACATGAACCTAACACATCCACTGGGCAAGCCAAAGTGGGGCTGAGTTTCACCTCTAGAAAACAACCCAAGCTCCTGATGAAGACAACTAACCTGACCAGTCACAGCTATGGCTTCTTCTAGGGAGTTTCAGTTTGCTCAGCAAAGTAGAAGTGAAATCAGCTGAGATCATCTTCTGTTCAGGGCACAGGGACTGGAGAGGGATCTTTATGGTTTACAGAATAAAATGCTGCTAGTTACATTTTGTAGATTTCCTTAAAACTGCTGGCACCAATAGTTTTTATCTCTGAGTTAGCACTGAGCAGGCTGGGTAACATTCAGAGATCACACTGCCAGTGAAAAGTGGCTATTCCATCCTTTTGCAGTAATGTTTTATCTCAACAACACTGCTCTAGTGTTTTTCATTCTCAGACACTAGCATGAATTACAGAAGCAATTTATGAGCCTCTCTAAGTTCCCATGATCAAGTAAGCCATAAGCAAAAAGAGCAATGCAAGGTAGATGGGAAGCAGGGAGACAATCATCCCCAAGCACTCACTAACTACTGCACTGAACATCCCAGAGACAGATTCCAGTGATGTTCTCTCCATGCTGAGGAGAAGCCCTGGCTTGGAACAAAGGGGCTGCAGGTGTTGGCATTTTGAGTCTGCTTTAATCACTTCAGAACTGACAGGATAAACTTAGGGGAAGAACCTCTGCCCTTATGGCTGGACAATTCCCTTCAGGAGATCAGGGGAAGCTTCTCTAGAGTGAGTTTGTGAGCTGAGAGGCAGCTCTGTATCCCTATAGCATGTCATACAGAAAGGGAAACAAACTCATTGTCATTATGGATTTAAGGTTGAGTTCTGCTGCAACCCCTGTGCTGGGAAAGAGAGAATTCTACCTTGTCTGTGAAGAGAAAAAAATAAAGTGCATGAAAGAAGGAAGGTAGGAGAGGACGTACTGAGATCTGTTTCATATTGGCACAGGCTGCCCTGGGAGGTGGTGGAGTCACAGCCCCTGGAGGATGTAGGACTTGGGGACTTGGTTTAGTCTTGGGGACATGTTTTTAGATGACAGTGATAGGCTGATGGATGGACTTGATGATCTTAGAGGTCTCTTCCAACCTTGATAATTCTGTGATTTGAAGGTGAATTGGAAAACATTTCCACTCCAGGTTTGTCATCCTCCTGTTATAGCTATTTAACACTTGTGCTGCATGACCACTTTCAAGACTCCCTCAAGAACCCACTGGAGCAGGTATCTTGTGTTATGCCAATTCAGGAGGACATCCTGCAGGAGAAAACCTCCTGGAGGTTTTTCACATGATATGAAGGATTCACTGTAAATGAAGAAACTTTAAGAACCTTGAGAACAAACCAGAAAACTTCCGTATCACAAACCCTGTGAAAGCAATTGGGCTGCCACAGGACTGTTCAAAATCCCTCTCAGGGCAGAACTTCAGGTTATGTGTCCCTGTGCATGCATGTGTCCTGAGACAGCATATTGATCTCCATTAGCTTTCAAACCAAAGCAGAGAGGGTTGTGTGTGAAGCAGCCTGCAGTATTTCAAACATAAAGTTTGCTCTGTTTTGCAGGCAGTCTTAAGTAATTACTGGAACCATCTTTATGATTTGCAAATGACCAACTAATTATCAGCTACAGCTATAGTGCACTTGCAACATGTGCTAAACTTAATTTACTACCATGCTGATCTAGGCAGGCCAATCATCTCAGTAACAAGCTTGCTTTCTGACTACCCTCATTATGAAAACAGCAGCATTCCTGGGAGACAAATCTCAATTATTTGTAGTTTTGCTGGAGTGTGTTAGCCAAGCATTCTCTCCCTTTTCCCATTGACTCTCATGAATAAATAAATAACACTCAAAAAGCAACAGTAAATTAATTAATGTTGAATTAGAATGAATTTCCTAATAATGATATTTATCACAACAGCCAATTAGTGCATGATGATCAGTGTTATTAGGGTGAATACAAAATGCTTTCTAAGTAAGCATTATGTTATTTTTACTACATTCAGTGACACTGGTGGCCTTTAGAGAGGTAATATAAAGCAGATACCACAACAGACACAAATAGTCCTTGCAGAGACTGTTCACTCCTCTTGCAGCTTATACCTTGGTTCAACTTAGAGGTAACACTCTTTTAGAGGTAACACTCTTGGAAACCACCAAAAAAAAAAAAGAGAAAGAGCACTATTTACAGGTACCTGCACCATTACAGCCCTAAGAAAATGCTCTAATAAAAGACTTGGCTCTCAGGACTAACCAGCAGCCCATTCAGAGTGACTACTGTCAGGAAAGCCTGGTGCTCATTAGGAGGGGAGAGGTTACAGAGGGGGAAAAAAAGCAGTGGAAGTGTTGAGATGAGGCATGTGTTTAGGTATCTTACTCACCACTGACTGTTGCTAAGGATGCTCCTTTCAACACAGTCCCAAACTGCTGAGAACAAGAATTTGTCAGACAATAACTCATCCCACCACTCCCAAGAAAAGCAATGACACAAACCCACCTCATCCAGTGTTTGCATTTTCTGGACACAGCTACATCCACACCAACAGCACTCTGGCTCCTACACAAACAGCAGCACAGCACTGAGAGGTATCCAGCTCCTCCAAGCAGCTTGACAGCCCACTGGCCACCAGCACATCCTCCCTGGAGGGTCCTTGCCAGGGCTTGCAATCTCCTACCCTTCTGATCAATGACAGAGGTGAGATTCCCACTGCCCAAGTGCATCAACATCATTCAGGCATGTAATTTAACACACCAGCCTCTGCAAACAGTTTGGGGAGCCAGAAGGACTCACCAGAGGCTGCTCAAGCAATGGCACTAGAGGCAGAATTGGCCAGAGTGGCAACAAGGATCCTTTCTGCTGGCAGCCCCAGGTTCCTCTGCAGGCTATAGTGGTGGAACACAGGCACACCACTCTCCTCCTGGTACACTACAGCTGTTGCTGGGGTCATGGGTGATGGCAGCCCAGAAGTGCTCCCAGGTCCTGCAGTTTGCCCTAAGGGCACCTAAATTAGACATTGCACCACTGATTAAGGTGGCCTGAACTACACACCAGAGGATGCCAGCCCTTTCCCTGCAGATGGATTACAACCCAGATTGGACACCTATGACAGGCTCACTGCCATTCAGCCCAAACCCAACAATGGGCTTGAGAGTCAGCTCTTCTCTACACTGAAGAACTTTGTTCCCTTCCCTGCTGGAGAACCCTTCAGATTCCTTGTGCAGGACAACAAATAAAACCAGAAAATTCCCTTATTTCAGTTCAGACTTTGTCTTCTGTCTGAAAGGATCAGCAAGTGCAGTCCTGCAAGGAACAGACACTGGAAAGCCAAGCAGTTACCACAGAGCAACCCAGGCATACACTGAACAAGAAAGTAACAATATCAACACAGCAAACCCCACAAACACAAGAGCAAGAGAGCTTTCTCAAGGCTCATGCCTCAAATTAGCATTTGAAACAGTCTTCCCTGTGCCTCTTTCTGTGTTTGGAGATTGGCAGATCCCTAACCTCTCCTCCATCTCTTCCTGGCATGCTCACAGCACGAATAATCAATAAGGAGTGAAAACACAAGCAATTCCATAGTTAAAATAAGTCTGTACTTCACATCACCTCCCAGGAGATATTTATGGGCTGCTGAGACTACTAAGAAATGAATAGGGAGATAAAAGCAGGTTTGCTACCTGCCTGATCAATGTCTTCCCATTCTGTTTTTGGTGCTGTCATCTTTCAAGTCCTATGTAAAGTGTCTTTTCCCCAGATATTCTTAAGAAAAGAGCAGTTAATCATTATAATCAGCTGGTGTAAGGCCAGGACCAAGTTAATTTATACCATATGAGGATCTGGTCTGCTAACTTGAGATTAATTCTTCCTTTGAGATTTCCATTACATCTGTCTCTTATTTTTTGAAGGCAATATGGGAAGGAGAGAGTCTGCCTTTATTCTCTGTCCAAGATAGTTATGAACATAATGTTGGAAACAGACCAAAAGTCCAAACTTTCACAGGCATTTTACACAGCTAAAGCTAGAAAGGGTCTACTTAGGTACTGAGAATCAAGACTGACACTAGCAAAAGGGAAAATAAGCTCTGTGCCTCGTGTTCAAGCCTGACACAATGTAAATGTTTAGCTTTAGGTTTCAGCTGACACCAGTTGCACTGCAAGTGAAATTAATAGGAATTTTTCAATAGAGTCAAAAGAGAGAGAAAAGATAAATAGCAAATGTCTGGGCAGATTCATTCCAAAGCTGTCAGGCTCTGTTTCCTCTGCATCCCTTTGAGTTAAGCTTTATGGATTCCAGAAGCTGCAGGGCTGAGGCACAGCTGACAGCTGGAAGAATCTGACACCTGTGGCACTGCATGAGACATCAGATTCATGGATGTGCATGTACCATCAATAGGCAGGTTAATGAAGAAATAATTGGAATTGGAATCTTTTAAATGCCACACCTAAAAAACTAGCTTCCCCCAGTAACAGATGCAGGTTCTGTATTCAGAGTCCATGTTTCTCAGCATGTGTGCTGACCCCTAGCTATTGTCAAATATCCCTTCTGTCAAAGGACACTGGTAAGCAATGGTTTTCCCAAGTGACCCAAAGTAAATCTCCTCCCCAGAAAGGCAGCTGCAGAAGCATGGCCATTCCATTTCTGCAGGCTTCCCCCTACAGCACCTGGGATTTGCTGGTATCACAGCTCAGCAAAACCAGTATGATATGGGGATGCTAGCTCCAGTGTTAGCAGATTCAGTTCCAGCTCTGCAGATCACAAGCTCAGCTGGTACATCCAGCAAGATCAGGGCTCTTCCCTGCTTCCAGTTCCCCAGCTTGTCACCCACTGCTTAAAGGCTCCTCAGGTGACAAAGTCCTTTTGATGAGCAGAGGTGGGAAACCATTAGGCAGGAATTAGAGCACTAAGTACTTTCCAAAGATCTGTATCTTCCCTTAATATTAGCATTAATCTCTAGGATCATTTTACTTTTCTCTGCATTACATGTATTTAATGAGCTAACTCTGTGTCATTAAAGTACATAACCTTACCATGTCTACCTCACACTCCCTACACAGAGGCTTTCTCCTTTGTCCAGCTGAACACTAAAACAGGGATTATTTCATCTTTGTTCACTTCTTGTACTTCAAGAAAGCTTGCTACCATGTATGCCACTTCAAGGATGAGCATGAATAATTTTAGCCAGCAGAGAAGAAAAAGGGGACTAATTTTCTCTTAGTGTATTACTTGTCAGACAGAGGAATGCAACACAATTATAGTGTGACATTTCCAACAGCAAACAGACTCTACTGTAAGTAATTAACACTTTGGCAGACTTCAAAAGATTCCTCACATGGTATTGTAAGTTACAATAATGTTTGAATAATAAATAACACTGCATTACTTTAGCTAAATTATAACATACATGGACAGGTCAAAACACAGGAGAAAGAGAGGGATGTTAGCTCCTGCACAGGCCATTCCTGTACTGCAAAACTGTTCATTAACAGGGAAAATGTTCAGGAGGTAAGCATGAACATTTCAGAAAAGAAAAACCAAAAAGCAGTAGTGCCAATAAGTACTCCAGAGCTAATTAAAATGGAGAAATTTGGTCTCTGCACTGCTTATTAGAACCTGAAGCTCTCTTCCTGGAGACAGGAAAGGTAGGGCTGGACTCTGGCTCTGGCTCATTCCTGGGTAGAATGCTTTCCAGAAGCTGCTTCTGATCAAGAGGGATTAGTAAAGATGGTTTAAGAAGAAAAGAGAGGGAAAAAAAAAATCATTGGGTATTAATCCTCTAAACATTTCATAGCCAACATATCTTTAATACAATCCCTCTAATCCAATTAGGGTGCCTTGAAAATCCTATCTGGAATTCCATGCTTCATTGCCATCAGTTCTGTGCAAGTGAAACATCCATTTACAAGACAGCTGCTAAATATCTTCTCCCTTTTCCAGCCTGCTCTCCACCCTTGGCTGCAGCTAAACCCTCACCTTGCTCTCCAACAGCCTGACTCCAGTCCCACAGGCTGTACTCACAGCCAACACCTCTGCCCTGACACAGCAGTCATGGGGAGAGATCCCAGCAATTTCAAAGCCAAGCTTCCTCTACAGAAGAGGCATGGTAGATCACAGAATGGTCCAGGTTGGAAAGGACCCTAAAGATCATCTAGTTCCAACCCCTCTGCCATGAGCAGGGATGCCATCCACTAGATCAGGTTGCCCAGGGTCAAATCCAACCTGGCCTTGAACACTGTCAGGAATGGGGCTAGCTACAACCTCTCTGGGCAACCTGTTCCAGTGTCTCACCACCCTTTGAGTAAAGAACCTCCTTCTGATTTCCAGGCCAAATGTCCCCTCCAGTTTATATCCATTCCCCCTTGTTCTACAAGGACAGGCTGAGAGAGCTGGGGTTGTTCAGTCTGCAGAAAAGAAGGCTCTGAGGAGACCTTCTTGTGGCCTTCCAGTATCTGAAAGAGGCTACAAGAAAGCTGGGGAGGGACGTTTTAGGATGTCAGGTAGTGATAGGACTAGAGGGAATGGATGCAAACTAGAGGAGGGGAGATTTAGATTGGGTATTTGGAGGAAGTTCTTCACTGTGAGGGTGGTGAGACACTGGAACAGGTTGCCCAGAGAGGTTGTGGAAGCCTCATCCCTGAAAGCTTTTAAGGCCAGGCTGGCTGGGGCTGTGGGCAACCTGATCTAGTGGGAGGTGTCCCTGGCAGGCAGGGGGTTGGAACTAGATGATCTTGAAGGTCCCTTCCAATTCTGGCAATTCTAGGATTCTGTTGCAATCTGCCCAGCTGAAAAGTCTCTCCCCCTCTGTCTTGTAATCCCCCTTTAGGACAGCTAGTAAGTTTAGATTTTAAGATCTCTTTCATTCACAAACATATGTAATTAAAGACACAGGAGAAGCTGAAGCCAATTTTCTAGCTCCCCATTTCACACCTCAGTCTCAGTGACTTACAAACATGACTGCTAAGATGCAGTGGACTGCAGGCTTGGCAGGTGGGTATGGACAGTGGATCACCCTCAGAACCAACAGGGAAAACAGTTCCTAACACAATCTATTTGCAAGCAACCAAAAGTTACTACTCCTTAACTGAGCTTTTGCTTCCAAATAGCCTCATGAAAACCCTTTGGGTTCGTTTTCAGGAGGATGTGTAGTCACACTGAGATTTATGGGCAAAGAACAGAAACACACAGTGCAGCCTCAGTGTCAAGAGAAAGGACTTGGACTCTATTACTCCCTTATGGCATAAAACATACCACTAGAGGAAAACAAAGGCAAACCAAATTGCTGGCAATGGAAAGCATTCACCAAAAAGCAAAAATCCAAGTGATTTTTCTGTGTTTCACTAGACATGGCAGTTGTGCTGTTAAAAACCCCTGGTGTGCACAAAATGCCACTTTATTGACTGGCTAAGTTCCTGCTTGCTGTTAAAAGCATCTGGGGAGGATTTGTATGGGAAATATGTTCTTGCAAGAATCCCATCATTTATAAACCAGAATTCTAAATCTCTCTCAGATTTGCACAAGGCCCTTGGATGTCAAGAGCTCCTTAAACAGGAACTTGTAGAAGAGCCTGCTTTGTAGTGCAGGAGATGAGTATGTGCAATGCTTCCAATAAAAACAAGGTAATGCTGACCTTCCACAGACAAAATTAAGAATGGATATTATTTCTAAAGGGCTTTTAGCTCTGCTTCTCAGAGTCTGTCATCCCATTCTGCAACTTTCCATTTCGTGTTAGCAGTCAGAGGAACTAAATGTGGCACCTGCTCTTGGGACTGATCCTGCCCTTCCAATGCTGTCACCCATGTGCTGGCAAGGTTTTAGCAGGACCTTGGCTTCCAGAAGGTTCTGCTTGTGCACAGCTTATCCCACACCACTGAATTCAGAGAGTTTGGTAGAAGTGAGCCCTATGTATTAGCCTGGATCTCTAGGAGTAACTTAATGATGCAGCATACTATGAGACAGGGCACCTGTCCAAGTAGTCATGCATTTTAATTGGGTAAAGCAAGTGCTAAAAAATGCTTTGGATAGAATTCAGTAGCATTGGCTTCCAATAGAACTGTTATTTTTTTTTCTTGCCACCTGCTCACTCACACACAAGCTATTTGACCACTCCTATCACATAGGGAGGCTTAAAAGAGAAAACAAAACCTAAAAAGCTTGTGTTCAGATGTAATTCAGTTCTCCTCTACAAAGATGGAGTTTCAAATGAAACAAATTCAATCACCACTTGGCTTTTATGGTACAGTAAGACATAAAAATCACCAACTGGCAGCAAAACTGCTAAGGAAAACTAATTTAGGAGATGGAAAAGGCTGAAACACAAGAAACATCTCCCAGATTGGAAAATGACATGTTTATTTAAAATAGGAGACCAGGGAAAATAAGAAATACTGGCAGAGCACAGCAGAAACAACCAAAAGACTTCCTGGCACTCCCAGCCTGAAGAGCAAGTGCTCCACAGCCCTCAGACACTGAGCACCTGAGGGACAGCAACTACATCAGCACCTGGGGGAGGTTATGCCAGTCCTGCTCTTAAGTTATACTTTGAGCATCCTCAGGAAGAGAAGGATGAGGAGGTGGAGAGGGGAAGAAAGACAGGGAAAAAGCTCCAGCAGGTTTCTTGCAAAAATAGTTATACACTTCACTATCTGCAAGGATAGGATCAGGAAGGATCCTACTGCTAGCACCTCAAGTACAGAAGGGTACAAAATCACAGCCCCAGAGAATCAGGAATGATTGAGGTCTCCAGTTATAGCAAGGTCTCCAATTACTATTGCAGCTGCTGCTGCTGCAAACACTTCTGTGTGGCTGTGGACTATCAAGAACCCAACCCTCTCATAGCTTAAAAGCTAAAAAGCCCTGAAGATGACTTTTAATTGTAGTTAAGTATAGACATTACTTTTTAAGGCAAGGAGTAGTAAGAACAGAACTCCTTCCAGTTCACCTGCTGAACAGGTTTCAGTCCATCTCCTGCTATGCATCCATCTGAAATCAATGGAAAAGCATCAGTGTAAAATTAGGATCAGAAGAGAATTAGCATGTCTGAAGCAAATTCTGCTCACTTTGCTCATGTTCCTGATCTATAGAAATGCAGATTAACTTTCAGCTTCCTTAACAATCCTCAATTCTAACTAAAGGAATCAAATACAACTGAGCTGCAATTTCCTTCAAATATAATTTCTTTGCCAATATCTTTATTTTGGCACTAAAAGGATGATGAAAAATCTCTTCATATCAGTTCCCAAGACAATCCTGCTAGAAGGTGAACTGTTTACCCACTCTCTTCCTTTCTCCTGTTGCACTGACAGGAATCCCAGAACCTATCACCTGGCCCCCAGTAAAACTGAGTCATTTTAGAGAATCCTTCCCCCTGAGCTTCCCTCTGGCAAACTGCTCCCTACCCATCTGAGAGCCTGGGTCCTGCCACACTCACTTGAAGTGCTGGAAGACTGTAGGTCTGATTAATGCAATCAAAACTATAAGGCAAAGCACCCTGTTGAGGTTGGTTAGAAGAGTTTCCACAGGTACAGAACTTCTTTTCCCCCCAGGCAAAGCTGTGATTCCCTAGCAAATTCTGCCCATGCAGTCTCCAAATCCAAAAGTCAGCTAGTGTGGAAAGGGTTAATACTATGTTAAGTGCAGAAGTGTTTAAACATAACAATTACACCTGACACTGTAATGACACTGCCCTGATATGTAATCCCACAGGAACACAGAGACCTTTTGCCAAGGGTGACCTGAGTGTTAATATGAAACTCAACGTGTGCTCCTTTTAATGACATATGTGCCTGCTGAGAACACAGGAGAGAGTCCAAAAGGCTAATTCACTGCCAGCATGACAGCATCTGGCACACCAAGGAAGTTCCAGATTACCAATTCCATACAAAAAAAGGATGCATTGCAAATGTGGTCATCAGCACGTAAAGCAAACTGTGAACAAACTATTCCTAAGCAGAGGCAGCAGTGGGTACAGGATCTCTCCAAACAGTTCATCCTTTCTCTCCCAGAGCAACAGCAGTTGGTGTAACTCTAACCACACTGAGACCAGGTTTGCACCCAGTGTCCCCACACTGATGCTCACTGGCACTGTAGTAACACTTGTCTATAAACCTCACTGAAGTACTGCAGCTGCTACTTCTCTTCAGCAATATGTAACAGCAGTTCACAGGAGATTACTTTTTTCCTCCCCCTTTTTATACTTAGCTTTAAATTTTCAACATTTCAAAGATATTACTGAGCAGTTTTGTGTTCTCAAGAGTCCCTGACAGGTTTCTGGCACTGAGATCCTGGGAAGAGTCAGTTTATAGCTCTTAACCCACACCAGCATGCTAACAGGCAGCTTGATTTACCTTTAATTATGGACATCTTCATGCATAAACCAGTGTTTTTTACAGAAAGTGACTGGAGTATGAAGAGGAGAACCCAGAGTCATCACACACCACAAAGCTAACCCTGGGGACAGGAGACAGCAACCCAGTTTTAAAGGCAGCAGAGACCCAGTGACTACTTCTAACTGCATCCTTACCTGCCTTTTGGTAGCTTTACTGATGCATTATTAATTAACAACTACTGAGCCTTCCCAACAGAGCATTTTAAATAACAGTTGAATTTCTTGATGGATGATTATGAATCATAAAAGTATGTTTGCATGTTCAAAGCAATGAACAGGCCTAGGTAGGGAGTCTGAACTCCTGGGGAAACTGTTCTTTGAAGCTTGATGTTTTGGGGCTGTTGAATTCCTATTGGGTAGTATTACACCATTTCCAGTCTAGCTTAATCCAATTAATCTGAAGAAATGTAGGATTTGCCCTGTTTTGTCTCAGCATAGGCAAATGCTGCTGGAAAGGAAGATGATGGCATTTTGGAAGAGCTGCAGGGTCACTGCTGTCTCCCAAGGAAGCAATGCCAATTTAAGGCAGCTAACCACTATCATTTGCAGTCCTCAGCTAAGAGAATGAAAATTGTCAAATCATCATTAGTTCTACTCCAAATGGATGCAAGTGATGAAATAGAATTGTGTTATTGAGGGATGCTGCAAGGTTTTCATGTCCTGCTTGAATTCTGGACAAGCTCAGAAGTTTGGATGGTTTATTTAGGGCAGGTTTATGCTATTGCAGCTGGATAGTTTTAGACACAGGATGAAATAAAGTTGTAATGCTTGAAAATGAAAACTCATCTGCAAATCCTAGTTCTCCAGAGGAGAATTTTTTTCATCTTTATCTCAAAAAATACTACTCAAAGAAAATTCCAGCATTAGTGTTCTAACAATGCCACCACCTTTGAGGGGGAAAGGAACTTGCACTTCCCTTTCACTCTTTACTAGGTTTAGTTACTACCTGAATGAGGATATTACCTTTTTGTGCCTATTAACTGTGTTCAATATTTCTCTCTGCTGTTTAAATTGGTACATAGACAGCAAAAGTGCAGTTTCAGCTAGTACTTTCTGATCCTATTATCTGCCTCCTAGAAAAATAACCCAGGCCCTTGCCATATAACACTTGGTAGACAAGAAAAACAGAACAAACCACCAAACAATAAAGTATCCAGACTGTTTCTGGACAATCTAATATAAAATTATTCATCTGTATTTAGTCAAACTCTAGGTAAGAGACCATATATGCAAGAGGACAAGCAGAGCAGAGCACAAATGCACCAAGGCTTCACAGTATGTAGGCTGTTTCGATGGCCATCTGCATGGGATCAGTCTTATCCACTAGCTCCAAGGGACAAATCCAAATGTTACCCTCTGAAGTTATTTCCAGCTCTTCCAAGGCCACATGTTTCTATTTCTCTGATCCACCATGTTCATTCTAAACCCTGAGCACAAATCAGTCAAAGGTAGGCTTAGTCATCTGGAGGGGACTCTTGATCCACCCTGGCACAAAAAGCAACCGTGGTCCCTCTCTTCTCTTTGCCTCCAGGAATGAGCCACCCCACAGACCTCTGGAAGGTTTTGTGTGTGTCCTCTGAGGACAGCCAGCATTTGGATGTCACCTCCCTCTCTTCTGCTCAGTCCTTGTGTTAGCCTTTACTCCTCTTTCAAAGTAAACAGAATTTACTCTCAATTCCCCAGACAAACTACTACTATGCTGCTTCTTTCTAATATTTCTTTCTGTCTCCTTATCTTAATTCTTCTAGTTTATGGCTCAGCCCTTCTAGAGGGATTCATAACAAACAGAAAGAATAATATCCTTCCTACTTTTGGAATTAAGATGGATCATTATTCCTCCTGATATGTTAGAAGATATTTATCAGTTTGAGTTACGAGGCCTTTCTGACTGGGAAGATTTAAACATTGATTTAATGCCAACTTAAAGACTCCTAAAAGTGTAGGAGATTGCATTAGATAAATAATTTAACAATAAAAGGTATATCAAGGAAGACATTATTGCAACCTTCCACCAATCAATCACCATTTCCCATGTTTATCCAATTTTCATCTCAAGGCTCTGTACATCAAACTGCCCAGACATCTACTACACAACTGAAATAACTTCATCATTGAATCCAATTGCATAGCCATTAAAATGCTCTAATATCAAGAGAGCTGACATTATGTTAAATACTGGCTTCAGTTCTGCAGGGCAATCCATTCTGAACTGAATCCAATCTGTCATGGATAGCTGATTCATATTGAAAAATGTGTCACTTTACCTTAGGAAATTCACTGTGGAAACTAACACAGCATTGGGCACTCTGAAATAAATGATAAATAAAACCCCACAGTTCCCTTACTAGCCACCCTGCAAACAAAGGGAGAGGATCTGTTTGGGTGCAAAAAATCTCAGACATGCTCCTAGCTATCAAGAGAGGAATTTCCTCTTGTGCTATTCCCAGGTCTCTAGTGCAGAAGCTACCTATGGATACACTGCACAACTGACACCTCTCACAGCAGCCACCCCACACAGGTTCCTGTACCCCAGCAAAGCTGCTGAGCCAGACAGCTGCAAATGGAGAGGAAACATGGTGGAAAACAACTCCTCTGGTTTTGCATTTGTGCACTGCCTTGGTGTAAAGTTGGAGGAGAACTGCTGCCAGTGATGTGCTGGTAAATCTGTGGAGGATACAGAGTAAGCCTTGGAGGCTGATGAGGAAACTAGGGAATGGCAAGGACTTCTGCCATGGACCTTTCAGCTGGGGCAGGACCAATATCTGATGGTAAAACTGGAAACAGAATGCCTCAGAGTTTAATGTGCATTCAGCTGTGACAGCAGCAGATACTGGGAGTTGGGAGTACTCTGATCTTCCTTACAAAGATGCCAATCAGGAATAACTTCTCTGATACAACCAGATGATAAATCAGTGATGTACCATGGATATTAAAATAGTGTGAGCAGAGAATCAGGGCTATTCACTTCCACCATGCTCTCCAAGTGCTACAGATGAGCATTTATTTAGAAGACTAAATATACAGTCAGCAATTTCAACATCTCTTCCAAGATTGTTCAGCTACAGATCCTTGTCATCCACCTTTTCTACACAATTCATGATTACCCAGGGGGAAAAAAAAAAAAGACTGATGTTTTAAAACTACCTTCTGCATAAGAAATACTTGCAACAGATACAACTAGATCATGCTTTGGACTCTTAAAATGGCACTAATGTCCTGTAAGATTGGCTTCATGCCTCGAGTGCAGGCATTTTAATTCAGAGTAGATCTCCTCCACAACTTTTGGTCCTTTCCAAGGAAAGGCATTACAAAACAGCCACTGGTCTCATAAACCCCAGCAACTCCTGAAATAACATCCCATAAATGTACCTTTCCAACAGGCTGCCTGAACCTTTAACTATATACTTAATCCTGTAGCAAGTTCTGTAAATAGTTAAGACATCTGTTTCAAGAAGCCACAAATGAGGAAAATTCTTTGCCTGAGCTCAGGAGGAGGGAATTAAATTTCAAGACTTTTCCTCCTTATGATTTTAAGAGTAGTAGAGTCAGAGCCACTGACTCCAAATCAAACTGTGACACTCTTGAGACACAGCTGGTGTGGGATTGCTGGGACATGACATTTCCCCATTCTCAAAATAATTAGTTCATCAGCTGCAGAGTCCTGTGAAAACAGAGCATTGCTTCACTAAGTAATGGCACTTTGAGAAGTGCAAGGGCTAGAAAGGCAAAGCTGACAGTGCTTCTGTTTGGAGCTTGCTTCTTGTTCCTTTCTCAGCTCATACCATCGTACCAATAATTTTCTTTAGCCACAGTTGTATTAAACTCTCCTCCCCTGACAATCTGTCCATACATTTCAGGATCACTAGGAAGCATTAGTGATCACTTAAGTACTTTTCTTTCATCTCTGTACATACAGAATAATCTTTATCAAAATACTGGCTGAGTTTCTGCTCTTTGGTGCTCTCTTCCCAGGAGGTTAGAAGTGAGGCCATACTTAGCCATTATCCTCTCCCACGCTTGCCCATGCTCCCCCTTCAGTGCTCCTTAAACTGACAGCATTTTCCAAAATAGAGCTTTTGTGAGAACTAGGGCTGCTGACCATAAATTTTCCAGCCCTTCTGGCCTCCCTTCCTCCTGTCATGCATTGCTTTCACCATTTCCTTAAGATCCCATTTGCCAAGATGTTTCTCTGCAAATCTGCTGCCTTGGCCTGTCAGGAACCAACCCTGCAGCTGCCAGACCCACAGGTGACCAGCCAGGAGCATAACATGTTAAAAACAGAGGGATAGCAGTCTGACTTCATTCTCCCACTTCCAAACTTGCAGATGATCAGCAAGAATTGTCTGTATTTAAAGGATTAATAGGCACAGATGCCCACCACAGTTTTCCTCTCACTGAATTTCTTCTAAAACCAAAGCTAAAACTGCACAAGACAGCCCTGACAGAGCCAGGCTGTGCTCATAATGACCTTATTTTTGTGAGAAGGATACCTCAGCTCTGCAATGCCACAAGATCACCCACCTCTGAGAAACACCAGTCTTCTGTCCTCTACACTGCAGCTGTCCCCAGAGATGCAGGAAGGTGGCAAAACAACATCAACCTGTTTTGGGATGCCACAAGGACACTTCTAGCAGCTCCAGCTCCCTTACAAGGTGTACACAGATCTTCCTGCTGCAAAGAAACTTGTCCAGTTTCTGACCTGCTGGTCAGACTCAGTTGCTGAGGAGAATTCATTCATTTGACCCTCTGCCCAGGGAACAACTCAGCTATGAGCAGAAGGAAGCATTTTGGCAGCCTCATGACTTTCTTCTAATGACCAGGGTGCACTGGTCACCCTACAGCAAGGCTGGCAGCCCTGTGGTGTGACACCTGCCTGCATATCCAGTCTGCTGACAGGGGCTTATGTGCTCTTCAGGTCCTAGCATTTACATGCACTTTCATCTCATGAATGCTACACTCCAGTCCTCACCCATCCAATGAGGTTGGGTCCATCTTCAGCCAAAACAACCAGGTATCCTCATTACTGACATCCTCATTTTAACTCTGCAAACTTGCACATGAACTCATACTAAAAGTTAAGCTTAGAATCACTAGCAACATAAATTCTTCCTGAGATTTGGGGTTTTCTCCTTACACTGCCACAGCTTCACTGATTCTATTAGTTGGGTTTGCTTTACACCACTTATTTCCTAAACTCATTGCACCCAAAATGCAAGCACTGAATCTTGAAACAGCTCTTTATCATGAAAGTAGTGCTGGAAACATGGTTTCCAGAACAGAACACAATCATTGTAAACAGTGTAATTACATCTTAGTGTTCTGCAGAATACCAGAGTACAGCTTAAATGCTATTAATTGTAAGCAGTTTTGTTCCACAGGATGTTGTTCTCTGATAACTACTCAATTAGGGTTATTTTGCAATTAGTCTACTCAGAGTAAATTTATTGCAACTGGAGTCATCTGTGGTGCAGTAAATTAAAATGCTGGCAGGGCTGCACGTGCAGTGGCTCTGCCATGCTCCCTGAACTGTGTACAGCTCACCACAGTCATTTTGTCACCCTCACAGACTAAACCCACAGAAAACCAGCAGCAGCCAACATCACTGGGAATCCTGAAACCAAGATAAAAAGACCAATTTAGAATTCAACAATCTTTGGATCAAACTCAGTGAGTCCAAAAAACACATGGCCAAAAGTGTGAAAGCTAAACAAAGGCCCAGGTTTCCATGTCACTGTGTGCAGGTGAGCCTGAGGAAATCCTGTATTTGCTAAGTTCCAGCTCCCACTCTTTTAAAAGGTGATGGAGGATGCTCTCATTTCCATGCCTTGAAGAGCTGCTCTGCTCCACCCCACAAGTATTTGGCCCCTTCTGGCTTATCCTCTCCCTTCCTGCAAATCGTACCTCTTTCTGTTGAGTGCTTTGAAGTAGTCAGATAAAATCATTATAGACATGCAGATTTCTATTACTTGTGCATATTATTCAGTAAACAGAGCTCCAGAGCCCTTTTCTCTCAGTTTGAAAACCAAAAGAAGATTGTGTTTTCTGAAATGAAATGGAAAATTTTCTACTCAGCAGCCTGTAAGGAACCAAAACCTCTTGCTTCAATATGTCAGAGCAGTGTTACCAATAAGCAACAGGGGAAGAAAGCAGACTAATCTGCAAAGAACTCTTTCAGTGCTGATGAATTATGTGGAATCAGGGTAGCTTGATTATTTTTCTACTTTATTTATGAGTTGGGCTTACCCCAGAGGGATGAAGGTAGCAGAAGACCTGTTTGATTTACAAACTAAGCAAAGACAAGAGAAGAGCCCAAGGGAAATAAATCAGGCTCACTTGAGGTTCTCTGTCTTCCTAGGGACTTTTCTTTTGGCAGAACTACATCTTAGAAAACACTCCTCAAAAAATAAAACTTCTGCATACTTTTGGTCTATCTAGGACCACAGATCTGGGTCAAGCATCAAGCCAGTTGGGTAATTAACAACAAGGATTAGGCCAGAGTTTCCCCTGGGGATAGAGAAGCCAGCCCAGAGAAGAACTGATGGAGATAAAGGTTGGCATGGTGCCTGCCATGATGGACCTAGTGCCAGGGACTAAAGGAGGAACCATGCTGCACATCCAGCAAACTTGCCAAGCAAGGGATTCAGAACTACAAACTACTGTGATCCATGTGGGAGTGAAAACCAAAGAATTCAGAGACTGAATCAAGCCAGTGGGTCAGAAGCTGGCCTCTTTCTTCATGGCAGGAGGAAAACTGCAAGTAGAAATTATGAATTGAATATTCATGTTGAAATGTGGAGTTGTGGAATTGTAATTTGCTTTGCTACTTAATAACCTGGGCTGCAATCTCAGCAGTCAGGGCTACAGTGGTCATTCTACACTGTGCTCCTGCCCTCAGTAATAAGGGATTCTGCTGGGTGGAAATGTGACACAGATGAGGCCACTTGTGCTTTGTCAAAGAAGAGTTTATCTAGGTACTGAGTGCAGCTTATTTTAGAGCCAAGAATTCACACTGAAACTTCTGTTTCTCCCCACCACCTCTGCACAAGAGGAGGGCCATGCATGATGGCAGACAAGGAAAGGAGGCAGCTGGGCCAGGTCCACCAACAGTTTTGATGGACCAAGCAAATCTGGCACACTAGGGGAATCAGAGTCTCTAGTCTGGCCTGTATAGGACCAGCCTAGAGATGGCCTCAGCAAGGAAACAACCTGCCACATTGTCTACAGGTTGCTGATATCCATAGCATGTCTCCTGAGAAGAAAAACTCCACCAAAAGGATGTTTCCCTATACCCTCCCTCCAACCTGCACAGGACTGCCTTTGTCCTTTCCTCATCTAACCTTGTGCTGAATCTAGTTTTGCCCTCTTACCTTCCCTAACTGCATTTCCCCTTAAAACACACTTCTACAAACTCCAAACATTCCCCTCTGAGTGAAGGGTGACTTGCTAGCTCCTGTACCCTGATCTCAGCCATTACTTTGGCTGCAGCTGCACCTAAAGCCTTTGCCACCAATCCCATAGCATTTGTGCCTGGTTTTCAGGACTGGCTTGTTGGGAAATGCCAGCTCACATATACTCTGCAAGCCAGGTTAAGTGGTAAAGTGGCCATGTCCCATTGTGCTGCTTCAGCAGTGCTGTGTCACTGCCATGTCCTTAGAGACAGTGCAGCCCATGTTCTCTTGCCTGCATGTCAAACAGATAGCAAACTTGATGGTCTTGGTTGTAGCAGCTCCTTCTCTTATACACTGAAGGAGGTTTTATTGGACTACATTTGCCTGCTGCTTTTGGAAACAATAAGATACTTTAAAAAAACCCCAAAACCAACCAAACAAAAACTCTCCCAAAACACCAAAACAACAGCTTGTAAAATCCTGTTCCTGCTGATAACCATTCAAATGAACATATCACTTAACATTTATGACAATCCAGCTGGATGGAGCTGTATCTATGATTGATAGCTACACTGAGCAACTTAGTGGTTTTGATGAGCTGAGACAGGATCCAAGGGGATTAAATGCTGGATGACATCTCAATGGAAACCACAGCACTGGGAATATGTTTATATGTTGGGGTAATGGATGAATGTGCTGCTCCAATGCATAAATACTTATCCTTCACAGCTTTGCTGAAAACAGACAGGAAACCTTGTTTTCCAAAGCAAACTGAATGGAATAGCCCTCACCTGCTGAAACTCACCAAAAGAGATATGGAAAAGAAATCAAAACAAACAAAGAGTCACAGATGCACTGGGGTGGGAAACTGGCTGCTGAGCCCCTTCATCCTGGCAATATGTGTCATCTAAATTAAAAGCCTAAGCTTCCTATTACAGAAAGATGCTCTTGATTGGAAACATCCTCTGGGGCACCTTCTTTATTTCCCCTGTCTGTACAGGGAGTTTAGCCTTCTCATTTAGGCAACAGCAGCATGGATCCACCTGTCTCCCAAAGTGAAGCCATCTAATAGTAACCCCTGCTTTGCAACGGTGCAATGAGCTGTGGGGGTTAGAGGATGCAACAAAATATTTCTAATGAAAGAAACTAAACATCTCCTAATCCTCATGGCTCACCAGGTCAGAGCAAGACCTGTTCTCTTCTTTGTGGAATTCTCTCTGCACTTTTCAGCTTGAATAAAGACATGCATGTGCTCAAGTGCCAGCTACAGGAGGGGGACTTTGAACTGCTGGATAAACAAGTGCTAGTGCAGATAATGCTGTTCCTTGATCAATATCTACCTTGATTAACCAATCAATGCTTTTTTATTAAAAACAAAATAGGCAAAGAAGCACTTTACTGTATGGGAAACTCACAGCTAAATGAATGGTGACACATGAGGCATTCTTCCTAAAAAGCAGGAACAGATTGGCTCACACATGCAAACCAGCAGCAAGCTGAGAGATGCCTCATGTGTCTGAGAGCATAGAGAAACAAAAAGGCTAGCAGAGATAACTGACTCTTTACAGCAGTGATTTTGGGAATGACTTTTGCTGATTGAAGAACATTAAAAACAGAAGTGATCCACAAAATTGGATTCCCCCCCCCATGTTTTTGGAATTTTTCTTTTCATGACAGTTCTGGGAATTATTTGGGTTATCAGAATGCTTAGCAGTCCTGGTTATTAGCTAGGACTCCACCTGGCCAGAAAAGGAGCCACGTGGCCATAACAGCAACACCAGTCAGCATGAGGCACCAGAATTCACCATGGCTGCTCCCTGATCCCCAAAAAGCACACAACTCCTGTACAGAGTAACAAGACTTCAACTGCACTTCCCTGTGCCTGTAGCTTAAGAATCAAAAGAAGCAGGAGTAGCAGCTGAATACCTAGCTGACAGTGCACTAAAACTCTGCTGGAAGTGACAATGAAACTCCTTAAGAATCTAGTATGTGTCACCCACACAACAAACACCCTCAAACCCTCCCCTCACCTCCACAGCCCGACTACATGATCCACTCCTTCAACAAAGCCAGTTTGCCACCAGAAGGCCATTTCAATGACCTAGAATCCTTCCACCCCGAGACACTTCTGCTACTTCTCCTTCCCTACCCACCAACTTACCCTCCAGGGTACAGTACCGCGTCACCTTCTCCGGCATCAGCTTCCCGTGCTTGTGCTGGCAGTACACCTCCGCGATCTCCTGCTGGCACTGCTTCGACTTGGAGCGGGACATGGCTGAGATGGCCTCTTTGCCTGTTACCTCACACTTGGGTGCTTGCTCATATCTCAGTTCAGGGGAGCTGTTGCCACCTTTTTTTAAAGGCTGTTGTCTGGGAGGTTTGTGAATCTCCTTCAAGTCGTTGTTGTTGTTGTCACTGCTGCTGTTTTTTCTGGGCTGATCACTGAACTGTATCACCTCATTGGAGTTCTTCCCCAGCAGCAAGTTCTCCTTCATCTTCTCCTCTTCCAGTTTCTTTCTCAAGTGCTCCTTTTGCTTGCTAAGGGGTTTTTTCACCAGCTCAGACTGGTGGTTTTGCCTCTGAGTCCTGGGAGCAAAGTTACTGTTATCAATATTCTCAAAGTCCTTGGGGACTGAGTTTTCGTTATTGCTGTCTGTTCGCGTTTTCTCTTTCGGCCGGTGGGAAAAATAGCCATCCTAGAAATGGGGAGAGAAATGACACCCAGCTTACTAAAAACACTCACATCCCATGCTACAAGCATTTCTTACATGAAAACATCAATCCATCACAATCCAATATCCTGCAAAGAAAAACCAAACCCCAAGCCCTGTGTGAAAGGCTGCGCATCTGCGAACGCTCAGGCTCCCTGGAAGGAGAGGCAGAGCCAGGCTCAAACAGCAGCTCTTGACCACCACGTTTCTCTTCTCCACACACACAGACCATAACTGTTGCAACATTTGAAAGATCTCATAAAAGGAAAAGGAATAGACCATGCAAAATACTTGTCTGATGCAGAATACTGCCTTGCTTCACAAGTTCACCACCTCCACCTATTAGCACCCTAACTTTTCCTAGCCCATCGAGAGCAGAGAAAGTTTACAACACCAAAGAGGAAGAAGGATTACCCTGGGGATCCTAGAGACAACAGAGAATGTGTCAGTCTGCTCTAGAGAAGATGTTACAGGCTAGAACAAAATCAAGAGGCAGCTACATGTCCATGTGACTATTAAATGGGAACCTGTCTGATAGCCAGGGGTGTCTATCAGTCTGCAGAAACTAGTCCTCATCCTGGTGGAGGACACAACCTAGAACAGGAAATATCTCCATTTATTGAAGGGACCAGCAACACAGCAAATCTATGGAGAACTGTTATTAAAGCACCTGAAGACAGGAATAGAAATAATGATGGACTTTTTGAATCTGTCCTGTTTTCCTTCTGCTAGTAAAAGACCTAACAACCAAAGCTCAGAAGCTGGTAAATGACAGCATCTGCTAATGATGACTGATGGGAGCCACCCTTAGCACATATGAACCACAGTTTGTATCCCAAGCATTTTACCAGCATTAGCTAATTGTTTCTCAACCCTCTTTTGGGAGGAACTATTTAACAGTCAAGTTTTGTAGAGGAAGGAGAGGGAGATAATGAGTTATCTGAGGTCATGCAGGGAGTCACAGTATCACTTTGACCTCTGCAGTTTAGCAATGAGAAATGTTTGAATAGTTTATTCATCAGAAGATGTGCTTCTGTGAGTGCCTGAAGTGATTTTTCTCTCCATGAATATATCCAACTTGCAAGCAGCTTTAGCTATCAGACACAGGGGAATGAAGAGATGTTTTTGGAAAACAACAAAACCAAAACCAACAACAAAAAAAAGAAACAAAACCAAAAAAACCCCAAACACAAACCAAACTCCAAACCTTTTTCAAGCAAGGTATTCTTTAGTTTGAAGAAAATATATCTTTTAGGGAAAAAAATATCTTTCCAGCTTTTAAGGGCACACATGAAATCAAATTCTTTTGTCTGTCTTTTAAGGAGAAAAAAAAAAAAAAAGCATTTTTTAATAGAATCAGAGACTCACTTAGGCTGAAAAAGACCTTTAAGATCATAGAGCCCAACCATTAACCTAACACTGCCAAGGCCACCACTAAACCATATCCCTCAGCACCACATCTACATGACTTTTAAATCCCTGGAGGGATGGTGACTCCACCACTTCCCTGGGCAGCCTGTCCCAGGGTTTGGCAACCCTTCTAGGGAAAATTTTTTCCCTAATATCCAATCCAAATCTCCCCATGCACAACTTGAGGCCATTTCCTCTTCTCCTATCACTTTTTCCTCGGGAGAAGAGACCAACCCCCACCTCGCTTCAACCTCTTTTCAGGCAGTTGTAGAGAGTGAGAAAGCCTCCCCTGAGCCTCCTCTTCTCCAGGCTAAACAACCTCATCTCCCTCAGCTGCTCCTTCTAATTCTTGTGCTCTAGACCCCTCACTGCCTTTGTTGATCCTCTTTGGACACCAAAGAGAAAACAAACAAACAATAGTTTCAAGACAGCCCTCATTCCATGGATGCCCACACTATATAAAACCCAGTTACTTTCAGAGCCCACATCCCTTCACTGAGCCTGCATCTCCAGTGTATCTTCAAAGAGAAAGACCCCTCCAAACCCAGCAGCAACCTGCAAACAGAGCAAGACAAATGCAAAGCTTATTAACACCATACCCAAACCATCTCCACTGAGGTGTCACTGTTCTCAGACTTCAGATGTTTGACTGTTGTCACGTTCCCTTTTTTCAGCCAACTCCAAAACCTCATCTCAGTGATGCCACTTGCCACTATGCACCTGCTGTGCTTCCACTATGCTTCTGGCAGAACACTCCCTTTCTTCATCATCCTACACATGCTCCTCCAGCAGTCCCAGAGCAACAATGCCTCCCTTCAGGTCTAACAGAGAGAACTCTGCACCCTTCCCACAGGAGGTCATGTCTGTAGCTCACTAATGACCCACTCCTGCTCCTGACACCAGGGAAGGCTATTCTGCTCTAACAGAGAAGCACAGGATCAGGTCAAAGGATTTTTTTTTTTTTCCCTACATTTTAAAAGCCAACTGTGTTTACAGCCTTTCTAAAGAAACCTTGAGAAGCTTTCCATCACTTTGTAGCACCACATTTCAAAGCTCAGTTGTGACACTGTAGATATCTATCATGGAACACAGGCCTAAAAGAAGGATTTCCAGAAACAGAAATTGTTGGTCCTAACTTCTTCTGGTTCTCAGAAGATACATGGAGAGATTAACTGCTGAGTACTCAATGGTAAGAGCCCTGGCAGGGAGAGTTCTAATGACTGTGGGGCCTCTTGTACACGACTGCAATGCTGCAATAACAAGCAAAGACTCAGAGGCTGGGAAAGAACAGTTTGTACCCAGGAGTGTGCATGAGATCATTGCCAATTACATACTGATTGCCATTGATGCTAAAAATAATATAACATTAATGCAAAAATAACATTTTTTAAACTCAGAGCCATTGCATGTAATGAGAGAGTTTTCATTCTGCTCTGGATTCTGCTCCTTGCAGAACACCCAAATTTGAATCCTCCAAACTCCATTTGAGTGTGTTTTATTTAAATCTGTCCCACCAAAGGGATGCTCTTTGCTCTGCTAGCCACTCTATCTTTGGTGATTGAGGGTCTGAGGCTCAGATATTGTGAGCTTGATTGAATTGAAAGTTCCATGTCTTTCAGGAGAGAAAAGGCTGGGTTTCTGTGTGGACAGAGGCAGAGCCTTTGTGATCTGCAGAGGAGACCAGGGAACAAATCGATGCTGTCACCTACAACAAACCCAAGAGCAGCTGCACTCACTGTACCTAGCACAAATACAGAGAATTTGGAGGAACTTTACAGATGTCTGTAAAGACAAATGAATTTTAACATCGGGCTGTTAACACTCTCAAAGGCTTTGCAAGCACAACGCACACCTGCTCAGGCAGACCCCAGGTAGTTTACATACCTGCAGGCTGCCTTTCTCCACGTATTCTTCACTTGCATCTGTCATGCATATTTGCCTCTAAGTCAAGTACTTTCAAGCATAAATTTGCATCTGGGTTTGCCCACTTTAGAAAAATCTATGTCACATATTCTCATGTAATCTTTCAGGTACAGTTCTCCACCCTGAGACCCAAAGGCAGGAGGTGAAAGATTACAGCTGCAGCACTCACCAGGGAAAAACTCCCAACAAATCAGCACATTCTCTGTGGAGTACCCTACTGTAAGACTAGAATACACTCCAAAGCCATTAAGGACCCCACTCACACAGTTTCAGAGTGCCCCTGGAAGGAGTGCCTCCATCAGCAGCCAGGATTAGGTGCTATGACTGTTAATTTCTGCAATATGCAAAATGCCAACACATCAGAGCAATTTCAAATCTGCTTTCCAAGAGAGAACCTAACGTGCATACAAATCAGCAGACACCAACAGCAGAGGCCTAACGCACACCAGCTCTGCAGACAGCAAAGGCATGGAGATTGGAGGTGGCTGAGGGATCCACCTCGAGAGACCAGGAGCGCCCACCCCGTGTAGTTAGGAGCTGCTCCGGCAGCACCCCCCGCCTGCCCTGCGGTAATGCAGTGCCACTGCATGGCTCCTTTGGGAAAGGCTTTGGCAGGAGAGTGAAAGGAAAACCCTAATCGCTTCCCAAAGGCACTGGAAGAGCTGGCTTTGTCTGCAAAAAGGGTTCATTGCATCGTGCAGAGCATTTCATCCCGACTGTAAGAAACCAGGATAAGTTATTCACTGGGTGATTTCTGCACCGAGGAAGTCCAATAAATACTACACAGATGGAGGGAGCATGTGCAGTCAAGCCCTGAATAGCAAACGTTCACAGTTTCAGTTTATCTGACACAACTGATTTTCTCCCCAGCATGAAGAGATTTGCTGTCTTTTTGTACTGAAAACATATTCTCACATTCTTCCCCTGGCAAAGTTTGGTACCTTAAAGACACAGCAAACCAAAAGAGAAAGATGCATACACACACTCGGAGCAACAACAAAACACCCAGGCTTTCCTCTAAATACAAGGTACTGGCCATGCTGGTCTTGAGGGCCAGGGAGAAATCAAACCTCTCTATTATAAAAACTTAGAGGTTGGCTCTTTTTTTCTTCTCCTGTCACATAACAAAATACAGAATTATTGATTCCACATGAAAAGATGCAATCATTGGGCAGTTCTGCATGTCTGATACAAAAGGAGTACCCAGAGCTGGTGCAGGCTGGGCTGAGCTGTGCTGTTGCAGGCTCCAAGCCAGCTCCCAGCTCAAGGAGTTCATGAGCAGCTTCAAAATCTGCATCCTATGTCAAAGCCCCAAAGAGAACTGCTCAATTTTTACAGAACCATCTCTTTTACCTGTCCTGTGACCAGGAAGAATTGAAACAGCACTCTAAGAAGATATTAAAATAAGTTTCTGTTCAATATGAATTATAGCTCTGTTTGTAATGCTTGTTAATTATTCAATAATGATACATTCCAAATTGCCAGAGGAGTCAGAGAATAGACTCACTGCAAGCAAGGGTTACTCCTGGATTAAATCCTTTTTTTCCCCCCCCCGTTTTTGTTTGGTTTTTTTGTTTTGTTTTGGTTTGGTTTTGGTTTTTTTCTGCTCTAACCTTTGTGTATTTGAGGACTGCTTCTTAGTTGAAGTCAAGACCTTTTCCCCCTGCAGAACTACAAACATTACACGATGGTCTTCAGAACAAGAGCAGCAATTGTAAATACTCCTCATGCTCCAGTGGTCTCAAAAATCCAATTTCATCCCCTTTTTTTGAAACAGCTGGGCACTCTCTCCCTTGGCACGTGGCCACAGAACCTTCTTCAGACTACCTGTTCCAGGGGCTGCCAAACCAAGGAGCACAGCAAGTGCATCCCCACAGCTGATTCCCAAGGCTATCACAGGAAGCAGCTTTGCTTCATTCTGCTTTTCTGCAAGAACCCAAGAAGAA
The DNA here is from genome assembly GCA_013399015.1 of Galbula dea. Classification (NCBI taxonomy): domain Eukaryota; kingdom Metazoa; phylum Chordata; class Aves; order Piciformes; family Galbulidae; genus Galbula; species Galbula dea. The sequence continues at coordinate 826,844 of VWZX01008184.1, forward strand.
ACAACATCCTTCTCCACTACTGTACAGTAGAACTACAGGGCATTTGCCTGGACCTGTCCAAACACTGACAACCTCCAGGAGGATGGTTGGTCACTACCAGAATAATAAATAATTCCTTCAAAAAAGAAGTCGTGCAACAAACTGCTAAGGAAGAGAGGAGAACAGGTTAGATCCTCTGACTCTTGCCACTGTCAGACCAAGCAAGCCCATTCCCCAGGATAACCAAGGAGAGCAGATGGAGAAAAGGCAGTAGCTGTTAATGTAGTTAAGATTTTTCCACATGTTTTTCTGTTCTGCTGTAGCAAGTCCATTGTATTTCCATTGCCAGTAGCTGAAGACTTGTGAGAAACTAAAGAGGGAGATCCAAAAGGTGAAAACAAATTTACTGACTTCAAACTTCCAAGTGGGTAAAGATGAAAGATGTAATTGCCTCAAACAGACCTTTCTGTTGTGTAAGAACACTGTGAGGAAAAAAACCCCAACAATTGTTTTGGTTAAAAAGGGAATTCTGGTACTTGAAAAAGTGTGAATCCTTCAGGATTCAGCACTAACAGATACTCAGAGGCACTGGTAGCCTACATTTTTAGGCTTGCATTTTAAGGCTGCAGAGTACCAGATGGACCACCACAAAAAGCACAGACACAGGGGACCCAGCACTGGAACATCTGTGTTGTTAAGTGATTGTTTGGAGGATTATTTTTCTATTCCTTTCCAAATCTGTTACCATTAGATTTTTTTTCCCCCCTCTAACATCATCCTCAGCAGTGTGTTCCAAAGCTCCAGAAACATTTGTAAAAATATCACCACTAGAAGTTGCTTTTCTTTTCCTTTTTGTATACATAACATTTGTACATTAACCAAAGATGTTCTGGTTTGAAATAGAATGAAAGTAGAATGAAAATAGAATGAAAACAGCTTCCAAACTTTGCCTGCTTTCCCCAAACTAGTTTTTCTGTTTCTTGCTAACATGTGACTTACTTTTAGAGTGATTTAGAGAAAGGAGTAAAACAATGAAATGCCCCTCCAAGAGTCCAAACAGATTTTCACCTTTGCTCCAGCTTAGCACAGTAACTGTATCAACAGCCATATTATATTAACAGTAATTTCAACTATTCTCCTGATCATCAAGAAGCCTGGGGTACTGCCAGAGGGCCCAGTGAAAGCACATACCCATAGCATCTCCAAAACTGACAACTTTGGGTTTTGCTCATTTCAACTGCCCAGGAAAAGTTGTACTTACACAGGAGGACTGGAAACCACCACAGATTAAGTCAGATTTATTCAGTCTCTACCAGAACTCGATTTATAACCACTAACTGCCCTCACTTGATGCAGATTGCTCCCCTTCAGGCATTGCTCTATTCCCAGGTGAAGAAGCCCTCAAAAGACCAATCACTTTGACCAACTGTCCTAGAGCATTTATGACTGTTATTAAGCCTCCTGGATTCATTTCAGCATAACCACATCTTTAAACAGAATCCACCACAAAACTAGGAAAGAGATGAAGGAAGACTGGCCTGAGAGTGCAAAACACAGCTTCTGAAGAAGCTCAGGAGAACCCTGGAGGTTTATTTCCATACAGCTTCTTCCCAAGAGAAGAAGGATCTTCTAATCTTTCCAACAAAGAGTTCAGACATGAAGCAGCTTACCAAAAAACCAGCCACTTCTCAAGGGATGGGTAATTTAAGTGACTTTTTATATTAATATCTATTACTTTGTGGTCCTTGAACAAGACCCTCAAGCAGCATTTGAAAAGAAAAGCAGCTTTGTAGAGGAACAGCAGATTATAATGTCCCACAGCACAGCTTTTCAACAGGCCTAGGGCTACCTGTGCTATTCTCACTCCTCCCCTGAGAAGGTTTCACCCAGGGGATGGCAAACCACTGCACAGTGCCTGTGTCCACACAGGGCTCTGCCCTAGGCTTGCCCAAGGACATCTTCTGGGCTGTGGGACATCAAGAGTAGTGTATCTACATAGTTGTCTTTCCTCAGGGTTATTCTAATACTGAAAATGGGATGCTCTGTGGTTTTAATTATCACCAACTTGCACTGCTTTGTCATTCCACAAAGGTGCCCCTGACATAAACAGCACAAAACAAGTGTAGGAGTAAAGCTCAAACATGTACATGTTCAGAGTATGGACCTGATAACCATGCTGAACACTCACTAGCAGCCAACCAGCTCAGCAGGTTTCTTCCTACCTCCCTTTCTCAGTGACTCATCTCATTAAAGAAATAACATGGCTAATCTGAACTGAATTCCTCTGCTTTAATATCTATTTCCTTCATCCAAAATTCAACCAATGTACACTTCCTATCTTTCAAAGCAGTAGTAAACACTTCAAATTGCTTCCTGGTGACTTGGTATTAACTAGATTCCAATGAAATTCATCTGGAGGCTTATTCCAACTCCAATCTAAACAATCTCAAGCAGCCCAGGGTGAACTGCTGAGACACACAATAGGATCTCTGGCAGCTACAGAAATTACACATAATTAAAATATGGATGGTAGAAAGCAAAGATGCCCTCCCAGACAGATGAAAACATACTTGTAAAATACAGTCAGTTTAGCACAAACCTATTCAGCCTTAATTAGGGAGAAAATCTATTTAAATGAATACAATGCAAAGAATAATAATGAATTTCAGGATTACATTTTGTTACTTGGAGGGGAAAAAAAAACAACACAAACAAATGGCAAGTAATTGGAGCTTATTCAATAGACTCAGACTATCAGCTTGAACAACTATAATCACTAAAGACCCTGCAGTGATCTTCTACTGATAATGTTAAATCAGAGTTACAACATGACAAGCATGAAGGGCAAAGCCTATTAATATTAGCAGCACTAAAAGAAATAGATTCATTCACATCTTTTTTCACCTGCCCATAACCACAAGAAGCAGCAATGGAAGGTCTCCCTATCTCCTCTTCTTTCTCCAAGGACTTCCTTGCTGTCCTCACAAGTTGTTCCAGAGCCACTGCACAGCTTTCTGTGCAGCTCTGCCTTGGCCATTCCTGCTGTGCAGGTGCAAGCAGATGAATTTCTCACAACAGCCCTGCACTGAGCAATAGGGAAACTCTCTCTCCCACCAAAAGCACACATGGTTTGCATCCAACAACCAAATCTTCTGCCCATATAAGCTGTCATGATTCCTACAGGTTCATGGATGTAGGCCAGCCAGTGCCAGGAGATTCTTTCTTCTCCACAAATTGCAAGCTTAGGTGCAGGTATTAATCCTAGAAGGTGCCCTGCTCTCTTGATCATGGGCCAGACTTCCAGACCCATGACAAAGCAACCTGGGAAAAGAGGCTTCTAGATACTGACTTATGGATTCACTGGAGATGCTTCTGCAAGATCAGAAAGTTACATGAATAAAATAGAAACTGAAAAGGCCAGAGGATATTATTATGGTCTCTGCCACGTGCCTCCTGTCAGCTGCTCAGCCCTCCTGAAGACTCAGCCTGGACACAGCCTCACCAAGGGTTGCTTATGTGATACTGCATTCCCTGTTCTTGCAAACATGTTCATTAAGAGCTATGCAAATGCCAATCTGATGAAACAGAACAGAGACTGGGGGTTTAAAGATGTAGCAGAACACAGATTTCCACCACCAAAATAAGATGCAACACCTTAAGTTCAAAAACTTGACATTTCCTAGCTCCAGTAAAGACTGTCAAGAATAGGTGCATTAGGAGAAGCCATCAAAAAGTTTTCCAGGAAACTGCCCTTCAGCCTTACTTGAATAAAGATTCATTTTGCAGAACAAAACCTTCTTCTGCACCACCATAAACATGCTGACTGCATTTAGGCCAAACACTAGATAGGATAGTGCCCTACTATCTTTAGGCACAGAACAGCCTTTCACTCACACTGTGCTGTCAAAACAGTGATTTGTAATTACACTGCTTTTAACAATGGTCATATTTCCATAACTCCCCACTTAATAATTATGTCAGAAACAAGGCATCACTCCACACACAGTCAATAACCATATCCCAAGCACATAAACTTCCTCAAGTGACAGAACTAGATCAACAGCACGACATAACGTTAACTTAACTAGTCATTATTCATGGAGCATGCCATGCAGGAAACTCAAATCACAATATACTCAATTGTTTTAACTAGCATTATGATGTTAGCACATCACAAAAATACTTCTTTCTAAGGGCAAACACTGGCCTTGCAACTATGCCAAAGGTTTATTTCCAATCAGCAGTTTTTCATGGGATCCAAAATAAACTTTACCCCAGTGACCTTAAGAAAATATACCAGCTTCTTCTGCAAGCATGAGGAAATGCAAGTCCTCTTATGCCTTTGTATTTTTAGTGGACACATAACAAACTTCTTGCATGCAATAAACTTGCAACATCTTCCTTTGCATCATGGCTAGTCACACTTTACTGACAGCAAGAGACAAGCTCAGGCACACAATGCTGTACAGTGGCAGAACACACCAATACACAAGCAATAGCCTCCTTCAGGCTCTGACTCTAAACACTCCAGCTCCTCTTTTGAAGCCTTCCCTGACTTTTGGGCAAGTTTTAGAGTTCCTACTCAGTCCTCCATCCTCTGACCCCAGTCTTACAGGACCAAAATTGTCTTCCCCATAAGAGTCCATGGCATTCCTGTCAAGATTTACTCTTGACTGGGGTTTAAAGGATTTTTTTCTTCATTTTTAGTACTTTAAACACATTCTCACTCAGTTACACTAATATGTACTTACATATAGCTGAAATTCTACTCTCCACCTGTGGCACTAACCATCCTAATCATTGAATGAACTAAAGTTATGGGGTTTGGAGGAGGTGTACCATGAAACCCTGCCCCATGCAGGCTGTGAACGACTTGCATCTTCCAGCACTTTTTCCCAGACTATTTCCTCCTGCTTTCCCAGTGATCTACCAGCCACTGAGGAAACCATAAATGAGTGCTAACAATTGATCAAAATAGCAGCTTTGGGCTACTGCCTCTCCGTGACACAATGCTGCCACCAAAGAAGCCAACTCAGTGAGTTCCCACCTTTGGCTCCTCAGGCACATCTGGCAGGCAGCAGATCCCATGGAAGCAACCTTTAAAACCCTCACCACTCTCCTGGCAAAAGTCCCTCGTGGTGACAAGCTGCACATCATTCCCTTTTTAAATGCTGGGGAGTTTAAGGAGAAAAAGCATGGGAAAGATGCCAAACCCCAGGGTTCTAGCAGCTCCCCTGCTTCCCTCCCCACCGCCTCCATGCCAGGCAAGCCCTGCTGCACAAGAAGGATGGCACAGAAATGTTTACTCAAGGCTGTGCTGGCTGGAATATCAATGCAGCCCAGCAATGAGCTTAACAGCAAACAGGAAGGAGAGGGGGGGAAAAAAATGAAAGCAAAACAAACCCCTCTGTCATGAAAGAAACAAATAGCCGGAGATGAGCTTTCCCAGCAGGTACCACATTGTAATTCAGAGCATGGTGGTAGCAGAGATCAGCGCTTGTGATACAGGAGGCTCCTCTAGGAAAACAAGCTCTAGGTTCCTATCACTTAAAGGGAGGGCCACTGATTATTCTCAGCAGATTTGAAACTGTTGCCCTTTATTATTCTTTATTAGCATCAAATGATGTTAGCCAGGCAGATTTGAAGAGATCTCATGCAAGGAGAAGCCTGCTGTAAATACTGATGTGAAAGGCTGCACTTTGCATGCAAGGGGAGCCGAGAATGAGCTGTCATCTTCACTTAGTTTAATTCATGTGGTGTCCTTTATAACAGCAAAAGTCTTTATCAAGAAGAAACAATATTAGGCTCTGTCTGTGGCCCAGATTCTCAGTTTATGCCCAAATAATTTTTCCATTGCTCTGAAAGTAAAGACTTTGGATGACTGTTAAAATGTACATGGGCTATTATTGGCTCCTAGAGTTGCTCAAGGAAATTCAAACAGAGCAGGGGCAGGAATCTATTAGACAACAAGATTATCATCCTTAACTCTCTGACCCAAAGCATGAACTGGGCTTCTTCCAGTAAACAAGTGGTTTGTGTTTATGTTAAAGAAGTGATTACAATAAGCAAAGAGTTACTTGAATTGCTTTTTCCTTCCTTGTTGGTGAATAAATGAGTCTTAATTAGGCACAAGTTCCCATTGACACAGAATACTGCAGCAAGGCAGGAGTAGCTGTTGAAACCCCCTCCCATTCATCTTAGCTGGCATCAAGTGCTTACTGAGAGAGGGAATGACAATTGTTACACAATAGCCATAAATACAAATTCCTCTGATCTTTACAGTCAACAAGACTCTTCCCACGTGTAAATGCATTACTTCAGAGCTGGTTTTACAAATCAAGATGACATCCTGGCAGGCCCCACTCAGAAATCAATAGAAAGGAGGAAGTCAGCCCTTCACTGCAGGCAAGTCACATCGTTCCCATGCAGATCCAGCATGATAGTGCATGGTCCTGCTCAGAAAACACATACTGGTCTTCATTAGTGGGTCAGTGACTGAACTTAGAGCAAGTCTAGATCATGAGCTACAATCCACAGCCATCAGAGCTCCCGTGGCCAGCACCAAGACTGGTTGCACATGCACAGTGCCCAAGCAGCAGCCAAAGCACGATGCACTGCATCAGCTGCCTGCTTCTCACCTGGATGAGCCACACTTCTAGGAGGTGATCCAGCAAAACCACTCAGACCTTGGGCCCTCCAAAGATGCCAACCATGGACTGGTTTTTAATTCATGAACAGCAACTGCTGTGGTAAAATATTTTTTCTTCCTTTCTTTAATTTAAAGCTAAAAGACTCCTTATCATCACCAGAAACACACAGGCAGAAAGCAAAGGAATGAATGAGACATGTTTTTAACTGTACTGACAAACTGGATTGCTTGCAATGCCAATTATTCTATACAATGCCCACAATTTCATGCAACCTCCTACAAAGAACCAATACTATTTTACAAGATATTTCCAGGTATTTTAAAAGGTGTTTGGTGAACTGGCTGGCACAGATATTTCTGAAGCTCTAAACACATCTGCCAAGTGGAAATTGCCTCCAAGTATGTCCAAAATAAAGTAAGGAACCAGTAACAAAACAGGATGAAATTGCCTGAGAAACTTGCCAAAGAGTGAGCTTTCTCCTTCCTTTGTTCCTTCCACCACTGCTTTTACAGCACAAAACCACTTTTACTACAGACTGTGCACATAGTGGGGACTGGGTGAAACAGAGGAATTCAAGGAAGCCAATGGAACAGTAGGAGATGGAGCTGTGCTTGGATTCATTTAGTATCTCAACAAAGGTTTCTAGGATTCAGTTCACTGAAGGAGGCACCTCAGCTGAAGCACCTCCCAAGCACATGAGACCCACCACAAGAGCAGAGATCTCTCATGAACTTACCACTGGAGGAGCCAGGCTGTGTCACCAAGGCAGCAGCTGAAACTAAAATACCCATAACAAGCAGAATATTTAATTCCACTGCTCTTTTAGGCATTTGGGGAGGCAGAACAGGGGAGAGTGATGAAATGAAGACTATCCAATACCAGACAAAAAAAAAAAAGCCAAGCATGAAGTCTGAGGAAAAAAAAACTAAGTCAGAGCAAGGAAATGTTGTAGCCATTGCATATAGGAGTAAAAGCACAGATGCCCAGCTGAGGGGAAGAGCAGAGGCAGGCATGCCAGCTGCAAGGCAACTGGCTGACAGGAAAATAATTCATTGGCAACTATATGCAGGAAATTGTTTAACACTAGTCCTTGTCTTGACTCTCAGGCTGACATTAAGTGCAAAAAAAAAAAGTCTTTAAGAAGCAGCATTTAATTCCTCACAGAATGTTTTCATTGCTATCACAAAGCAGTAGTTTTTAATTACAGATCATGTTAGCATCCATGTGATCTGATCATGATCACTAGGATTTACTGGAGGGATCTTGTTCATAAACACAGTGCCTTTGTATTTCAAGTTAAATGGCATTAAAAAGCCACAGGAACTTCATCATTAATGTGTGGGTAGTGCAATCTTAATGTCCTCCTGCAGATACTCAACTGAGACCAATCATGCAAGATCTCCCAGCATGTAAACCAACTGTCACTTCCCATTACAAAGAATATGAAGCAAAAGGAACACTGAAATAACAAGGCTAAAACAATTGTCCAGCTCTAGAAAATCCCATGCCATGCTTTGTCTAGGAGCATTTTTCTTTTCCCCAAGGGCTAAATTTTCCCAGGAATTCTCAACACAAGGTGGAAGGACACTTTGTACCATCATCTGCATGAGAGGTAGCTTGAATAGTCTATTGTTGACTTGCTGACCCAGAACTGAACTCTCAACAATCTCAAGGGTCTGGCAGATTGTTTTCATTTAGTTTTTGAAGAAGAAATGACTGAAGATCAGTGCTAAAGATTTTAGGTCTTGATAATACAGAAGTGGTCAAGCAGATTTAATGGCAAAGGTATAAAAGCAAGAGTAATACATGACTCAGAAAAGGGAGTCACAGGAGGAAGAAAAGGAATCTTCCATCATAACTTATGTCAAGCAAGTGCAGACTCTGACATCAGCACATGCAGATGGGAAGGTGAACAGTCAGCTTTCAGAAATGTCAGATGAAGAGCCCAGATCTCCAAGATCCTGAGCATTTTACAAAAGCAGGCAAGAATATATAAAGCAAAACAGCTTCCTAAAATATCATCTGTGCAAACGTCTATGTAACAAGTTACACACTCATCAGAATGTGCTTGCTATAAACAAGGAGAAGAATGAGGGGCTCCATATATATGAAGAAGAAATGAAGTCTGGATGAAGTCTATCTAACACTTACTTATCCCTCAGTCTCTCTCAGACTGTAATCTCTGACCCAATCTTGAACCTTGCTCTTGGGCATCCTTCCTGTCAGATGCCATCTATGGCTGATACAATGCCCTTTGTGTTTGTCCTTTAATCTTGTCACATCTCTTGGCTTCTGCTTTGGCTGTTCAATAGTTCACCTTTTGTCTGATTGCTCCCCTTGCTCAGGTTCCAACCTTTGCAAATCTGCAGACTTGGCAGACAAGGAACAAAAGACTCTTCTCTAAATAGCTAAAGGAACACAAAAATAGCCACCAAGCAAGTTCCACTTGTAGTTAGGACAGGGGGTGGATCCTGTGCAGTCCTGTCAAGATGGGCCAGGCTTCCTCATCTGCTGGCTTGCTGGTGAAAAGTAGATGAAGACTCCAAAAACTTCAGCCTTAAAGCTGTAACACAGCTTCAGGTGAGGACTGGAACACCAAAGCAAAGGCCATGGGCACTAACTCCCCATCCCACCTTTCCTTACACTATAGCCACCTACAGGAGGCTGCCTCTTGCACTGCTGGACCAGCAGAGATCAACCTCAACAGCATCAACAAGGCCTTGGTGCTGGTATGGCTCAGGAGCTCATCATGACATAATACCCTTCTCCTGCAAGTCTGCATGAACAAAACCACCCAGAGGCACATTGAGATCAAAAAAAAAGCCACCAGTATTTTTCAGTTCTTTGTTAGCAATGAAAGTCATCAAATCAAACTCAAGTTCTCTCCCTGCTAAACTTTGAGCTCAAAATCTTACCTCTTCTTTCTCAGAGTGACCCAGCAAATTGGCATCAACACTTTGCTTTCTTCTTCTTTCACTACTCTTTCCAAGGTTCTAGATAAAACAACATTTTCACAATGAGTTCAGTAGTTTAGATCTAAAGGCTTGTGGTCAAACCACAAGTGATAAAGGAAAACACAGAAGTGCCATTTCTAGCAGTTAACTCCCCAGGACATTGCTGTATTTCCATTGTTGGCAAAGTGCCGGAGCAAGCTTCAGGTCAAAGATGAAAGGAGGTTGGGAATCCTGGCTTTGCTGAGGACTCCTAGGGCTTTCCAAATACATGGGCAGCATGCTGCAGTACACCTCAGAGACAGCCACTGGAGCCAGAAAGCCTCAATCCACCAGGCCATGGGCCACAGGAACTGAAGTCCTAAACCAAAGTTAACCAGTTAAGTCTTTTATGTTGTGATGCTGCAAAGCCAGCTAACTACAGCACCAAAAGATTTGCCAGATCTAGCAGACATCTATTACTCCCCAGAAAAAAGACATGGCAGTTCACAATGTTTAAAGAAACATTTTCTTTATGTAAAAGAGAAAATACTCTGAGGTTCTGCCTCTTACACAGGAACACTATCTCAATGTTTAGGTAGATCTATTAAAGTTGCATTAATCTACCTCTCTCCTACACAAGATGATGGTGGCCTTGGAAAGACAAGAGAGAGGCATTCAAAAATATATGCAGACTCTGGGTGTATTATTTAACAGAAATATTTTCCTGTGTGTAAAATGAAGAGTTAACCAATCAATTCAAAGTCATGATAAAACTGCTCCAACCCAAGACCTTTGTTTTGTTTAGGTTATCACAGAAAACAAATAAAAATCCATTCCTTGTTCCCTTCCCTAGACATTTCAATCAAATTTTTCCTGCCTGTTGTGCTGCTAACAGCCTTCAAGCCAGAAGGCTGGAAGAGCACACAGTGTTTTCACAACTTTCTGCTGTCCTTTGCCATCTCCAACACCACAGTCCCAGTCTCTCTTGAACTCTCACTCCCTCCAACGGGTTTGTATTGACACTGGAGATCTTCCTCCCACTTCTCAAGTACCATTACAGTCCTTAGGAAGATGCAAACAAACTGGAAATATTTGTAAAACTGTAAAGCTGAAACATATTACACATGAAGACCAAAGGAAAAACAGCAGATGTCATTACTATTCATTCTTCTTATATATTTATAGTTTCCATATTACACATTTCCTGATTATTTTCTATTTCAACCATCAACAAACTTAAGTGCCAAACAGCTTTTTAAACAAAGCTTGGGAGTAGCCTGTTTTTCATCACTGCAACCTCCTAACATTGCAACCTCTCATGTTGGTTTACAGCAAAATAAGCAAAGGAGTGGGTGGAAGGAAAAAAAACTCTTTTTTTGACAGCATCCTCTTTGCTGATGCAGTTAAAGGAAGCTGGATGGTCAAACAAGGAGTTAAAAAGGAAAAATAAAAGACATTATTCTGGTTTGCAATGGCAACAGATAAAGCTGCTAGTGTGGCACTTCCCCAGGACCTGAACGCGATGTCTGAGAATGACAAGGTTTGAAGCTTTTCATGCCCCAGTGAAACCTGAGGTGCTAAGGAAGGCAGAGAGCAGCAATTCCTGCTGTTGATTCAGAAAAGGTTAGGGAACAAAGGGAAAATCATCACGTTTGCTTCATCTCATAGATTCACACAATTCAGGGTGAGTCATGGCTGCTGACAGAGCCTGGGCTCCCAAGGAAGCCTAGGGCTCTTTGGTGTCATGTTTTCTCTTTCATTTGGAAGTGAGGATAGCTCCAATTATCATGCAGCTGACACTCATCCCACTCAAACTAGTATATGCAAAAACCAGCAAATCAACCAAACAGGTTGGAACTCGATGAGAGCTGGTTCCAGGACTAGCTCTGTGCAGGCTTCACAGCAGCTCTGGAAGGCTACCAGTTCACACTGCTTTTCCAGCAGCTCACTTCCAGCCAGTAGGCATCTCCTTCAGGCAGCAGCAAACTGCCCTGGACACAGACACAAATCAATCCAGAATGAGACCTGAGGCATATGAATATGGTAGCACAGCACTGTGTAAGTACAACTATCATGAAGCAGTCTGTATCTAACTGTACTATGTATCTACTGCACTGTGAGAACTCAAAAATCAATGGGAAGAGATAGGTGAGAGAGTTGTCCAGACCTGTAAAAAAAACAGAAGGCATTTTTCATGGGGAAAACTACAGCTCATCTACAGCAGAGTAGGAGGCAGCAAATTCAATTTGCAGATTCAGCAAATTCAAAGGGAGAAAACAAGGATGATTTATTTCTGAGTTCTTGCTGCAGCCTGTGGCCAGCTTTCAGTAAAATGCACTAAGTGTCTAATGCTGATACAGCATCTCTCACCCCAAACACTGCACAACACACATCTCCACTGAAATACTGGACATTTCAATAGTAGCACAAGCAATAAATAATTTCCACCAAAAGAAAAAACAAAAAACCAAAATACCTTCCTGAGCTGGTTTGGAAAGCTGTGTGCAAAACATTTCCCACTTCAAAGAGGACTCCTATAAGCAACACTCCCTTTCTAGAAAACCTAAACAAAATCTCATCTGGGCTTACAGTTCATTTTACATGAGGGAGGCTTCACAACCATATAAAGACCAATGAGAATGTGCATCAGCATTAAATTTAGGTAAGTCATGAAGTCTTTCTGACAGAGTTCTGGCAGCTGACAGCTTGTGTTTCACTGGTTTTATAGGTCAAATAATAGACACAGTGATGCCAGCCACTCGAGTACATGATCATTAAGCAATACTTCAGCAAATCCCAAAGAGCTTAGAAGCTGCCCATATGGTTCTCAGCTGATTTTAGCCACCAGTAAAGCAAATGTGTGTTGCTCTAACAAGAGATACAACTGCTGCACTCAGATGACACCTTTTAATTTAGAAACTACTAAGCAGAAGCCAGCAGTCCCTGCTCTCCTGATTATTCATCTGCAGCAAGGAATGATTTGTCAAGTGAACCTTACTCAATGACATACAAATCAGGATCAAGCAGCTTTCCAATAGGCAGCACTGAATTACTGCAGTTTGCACTGTTCTCAAGGCAGTGTGAAGAAATGGAAAACCACACATGTACATAAAGCAGTGACAGAAGGTAGAAACATAACAGGAGAGCAGGGAGATTTTTTTTTTGTCCATCAGGGCCTAAAAAGAGACAATTTGAGATAAGTCTGAGGTGACTCCAGCTAACTGACATCAAATAAATGCTAAGTGTCATGCTAAACTGGAGACTGTCTCATTACCTAGCTGCCAACATTGCTTGGTCCCAAAGAGTGCTGGAGATCAGAAAGCTGCAACTGTCACAGCACATAGAGAAAAGTTATGCAGACAATAGATGTGATACAGACACTGTCTGCCTTAGCAACTGTCAAGAGGGGGTTTCTGTAGATCAGGTACCATACACACTATGGCATTCCATAGCCTGCATGCTCTCTGCCTTCCTGAGCTAAACCTGGGAATTGCTGCTGATCACCATCCTCAACTGCTATTTCCTTCACAGTCAGTCCTTCATTAGCTCAAGCAACCTGCACATCAGGTTTCCTTACTGCCTTTTGTGATTTATCTAGCCAGCAAAGCACTTGCAGCTATGGCAGCCACCTGCCCAAACAGGCTGGTCACCTCCTCATCCTTGGCAGGAGCCCACCCATGTGCCTCCCAGTGAAACTGCCTGCACATTTCAGCAGGTGCACCTTTCCAGGTCACAACAGCAAACATGCAATGCCATAGTTCTCACATGTAAAGCACAGGGAACTCACATTGTTTTCCCCAACTGGTCAACATGGGTTAAACAGAAAACATTATCTAAATGAGATATTTTCCAGGATTTACACACCTAGTCAAGATGTTTACCTTCACTTGATAACCTCCCAGTAGCTACACAAAACCCATATGGACAGGAACACATTTCCTTCTCCATTTCTATCTCCAACCACAACCCTTGCCCATGCACACTGAGGCCCCACAGGCTATAAAGTATGAACTGAGTGCTGTACCCTCCAGTTAACCAATCTGCCAATTCTACCTCACCCCTTCCTTCTGGTTTGGTTCAAAATACTTTGGTACTTGATACCTGGAGCAGAAACAGACCTGAAACTGTTTGCCCCATGAGACAGAGGCAAAACTACAAGCACTGCCATGTGATAGCAAAGGAGGCAAGAGGACGATCGGCTTTGACTAAGATGTTTGTCCCATGAGACAAAGGCAAAACTGCAACCACCATATATATGGGACAGCAAAGGAGGCAAGAGGACAACCAGGATGTTACTATTTTAAGACCTGATATATCATTAAGTGGCTGAAGTACAAAGATGGAACAGATCAATGCAAATATTTCCAGAGTTAAAAGACATTTCTTAGTACAAACCAGGGACAAAAAAGGTTTCCTTTGGTACAGTATACTTTTCAACTCAGCTAAAAACTGATATTCACTGATAATTCTTTTTTTTTCTTCAGCAGAGAAAAAGGAATTCTTCCACAGATCTACCTTGGAGACTCTGTTCAGAGTCCCGTTTCCTTCTGAAGGAATAACATGACTGTCACACAGCTGCTGAAAGAGTGCCCTGTCTGCAGCTGCAGCCCCACGGCAGGAGCCACGTGCTGCAAGCGTTATCCTCCTCACATAGCCTTGCAAAGCAGTCCCTGAGTAAGCCCTGGACATCTCGGGATGGTCTTCTACACAAAAAGGGCCTGTGTGAGAGCACACAGAGGTGCTTTCAGTGCCCAGCCGCAGCTCGTGGAGGGCAGAGCCCGGCTGCGGCCACAGGAAGCTCCTGGCTCTGCTGCCAGCCCAGCACCTCCACACATGGTATATTGTTGAGAAGGGAAGGAGTCCAGCATGCCAGGACAGCACTGAGAAGCCACTGTGGGTCTCAGAATCACCAGGTTTCCTACCTTTCCCTGTAACTGCAGACAAACTAACTCACTATGAACCCTTTGAGGGTAATTCTTGATGTAATCACCAAAAAGAAGCTTGTTCACGGCTTTCCCAGAGAAGCCTTCGACATCCCTTGCTTGCTCCTGCAATAACTCAGAAGTGCACACAACACTCAGCAGTTCTCCTTAAGACATAATTTTTTTTTAAAGTGCAAAAATTTTTTAAAAATCAAAGAAAAAAAAAACCCAAATGTCACCTCTGTCAGGGCTGATCTTCAGCTGGTAAATCAGAGCAGCTCTGCTGCTCAGTAAAGTATTGAGTTTACAGCAGAAAAATGCTCGGATGGAATCAATTGATTTCCACTTATTTCATTCAATTCTTTTATAGGCAGTGATGGTGACAGAAAGAGAAGAAAGTCCAAATTTTCCCAGTCCTGCTGAGTGGCCTGACAGCCTCTTGCACCACTTCAGGTGGCAATGGCACAACCTGGGAACCTCTGGGACCTCAGTCACTTCAATGATGTGCCTGCTCTCCAAGGCAGAGGCCTTTTCTCAACCTAGAGCACTCTGACAGCAAGAACCCCACAGACTTCCTAACAATTTAAGGCCAAACGACATTTATTTGGGAAGATTCTGGTATATTTCAGAGTTGCAGGAGCTTTTTGTACTGGAAGGGGTGGGGTGTACCCTGGCTGGGAAAGGACCTGGCTCCTGGGGCTGATGAAATCATCTCTTCCACACCCTCAGCTCATGGCAGCCCACAACTAAATAAGTAAAGCAATGGCTGTTTACATGGAGAACAGAGCATTACCTTTTTCACCAGCTCCACTCAAAGTCCTACAGTGACATATGCATGTGTGAGATTCAAAATAAATGTTCTCTAACACAATTTTCTCTCTTAAGAGAAATTCTGCTAGGTTGATATAGTCACTGCAGCCTGAAATTAATAGCCTAATGGAGGGAGCTCTCTGAAGTCCCTAAGGATTACTGGAGACAAATGATAATGAGCACATCAGTGGCATAATTGCACAGCAACCCAAGGACCAAAGAATACAAAGTTTCATGTTCTTGGTTTCTAACTAAAAAAAAAAAACTTTAAAAAACCATTGCAAAAAGTTTAGGCAGCTAATGACTGCATATCACTTGTTTCTACATGCAAGATTAGGCAGTGAGAATTTCCACAGGTGGCTGCCAAGGCTGCTAGAGCCACTGCAAGGATGATACCTCCCCTTGCCTTGGTCCAAGAACAGATTGGTCACTGCTGAAAGCAGCAGGAGGACCTCTGCAGCACTTAACTATCAGTGCTTGCAAAATACTTATTTTAATTCATGTTCAGAAACACAATTTAATAATGGCCACAAGATAGGATTATGAAAGTGCAAGGACACTGCAAGTGATTTTATACCTGAGAAGGTTTTACAGACCTGCTGTTTAGGTGCACTGCTGGTGAGCCTGAGAGAGAAACTCTGAAGTGTGCCAAACTGAGAGCCATGTCACTTAAACACCTTTCCTCTTTAAAAAGTATAATAGAAGCTTCCATCAAAGGAACAGTCTTTTGGCTTACCTCTGAGGTGCTGTCTTTTCTGTATCTTCAAATTCTCTGCCTGTTTTCAGCTCATCCCAGTTGGGTGAGCTGTATTAACAGTTTATTAACTGCCCCAACTTTTTCTGCTGTTTAAAGCATTTACTTCAATATGAAGTTAAACAAATCCTGGCAAGCATTGCAATTCATAGACAAATCAGGGCTTTGGGGCAGAAATCTTCGTGGGGTTGCACCTCAGCATAAATATATGTGGTAAATTAAAGAAAGCCTAGCTCAGCCTCCTCCTGTGACTGATGGAAAGCAACAACTGCTTCTTGCAGAGAAACCAGACCTAATTCTCCAACCTTTTCCATGTCCCATTGATTCAACTCTTCTGATGTCAATATTTTAACCAGCCTATATTTTTTAGCAGCTCCTTACAGTGTAAGTCAGTGCCCTCTTGCTGCCCACACTGTACAAGACCAACCACACTCTGGACTGTGTCAGCCATGAAGTTCAACCAGATACATGGGCTGCCTGGTGGAGAAATGGTCCTCTGCACAACAGCAATGGGCACACATGGTGGAGCTTATAATCTTCAGATTCAAAACCAGCCAGCACCATAAAAGTCAAGCACAGGTTTTTTTCCTAAATAGGCTGAGGTTTGGTACCACTGTGAACAGAAAATACAAGAAACCCTGGATGATAAATGGTACAGGAACATTGTGTCACCACCGTGCATTATTTAGCTTTCAGTCCTTCCCAGGTACAGACCTACTTCAATTGATCAATTTTAATACTGTTACTGCAGAGCAAATGGCAAAATTGGCAGTAAATTGGATCTATCAAGTGCTGGTTTTGATAGAGCAACTCTGGCTGCATGTGTTTTTTAAGGTCACTGGGATTAAATTTGGTAATTTTCCTCTTTCTACTTTTAATCAGGTCTCTAAACTGGAAAATTAGAGATAAACTAAAATGGCACCTTTCTTCTCCTTCCATATGTAGGTTACAGGCAGAAAGAATAAGAGAGTAAGATAAAGCCAAACCTATTTCATCAGTGCTTTGGTACAGGCAGTTTCAGGTTTTGCTACTATCCAGTTTTGCAACATTAAGCACTACAAATGCACCACTGCAGAGCATCTTTCAGTTCCAGAATAAAACTCAGATAAAATGACAATAAAAACTCATCTCTTTGGGGAATATTCTGTAACTGTTCACATTTGACAATGAATCTGCTTTGCATGGTGGTAAGAATGATCTTCCCCTAAAAAACTAGACTGTACTCATCTTAGTGACAACAAAGATCATTTTGAAGTTTGTGTTTAGGGCTTCACTCAGGATGGAGTCTCTGCATGATCCCCAAAGGCTTCTCTTCAACAGAGGTTGCTACTCCAGAGTTTTCCCCCAAAACTGGGCAATAAAGCCATCCCAGAAGTATGGTTGTAAACCAACTTTACAAACCAATCTGCACTTCATGGTAGCTGCTCTTTATCATTTTCCAATCAACACTAGTTGGCTTCTAATTGATTTTATATTATGTCCCTTACCAGAAGAAAGAATATTGTGTTTACCAGGGCAGCACAAAGAGGGCAGCCCTATTCTTAACTGCTGTATTTAATGCTGTTGCTAATCATGGAGATTAGACTGAAACAATTACAACAGCTAATTAAAGAACAATGTGGGTTTTGGCATCTTTTCTCAGCCAGCACCACTGGGAATTCCTAACTCAGGCAAAGCAGGGATAATTAAAAATCGAGCTCCAGCTTCCCCTGCACTGGCAGCTGGATCATGCTGATTAAACTGCAAATAAAACACATGAAACCAACACTTTGTAGTGTATCCAATTTCACTTAAAAGGGCCTTTAAAACTGACTCATAAACAGAGAAAGAGTGCACAGCAAATTGTTTAGCTGAAGCTGGATATACAGTCTTCATTGCAGTTGCTTCACAGCTTCCTATCTTGTGCTTAGAACAAGGGACACTAGCCTTTCCAAAGGCATCTTGTTCAAGATGTCATGTAAACACTAGAAGCAACTGAGCTCAGACTGAAACAGCAGCATAACAATTTGGAAGTCCCTTGTGGAAAACCAAATTGCACCCAATGACATCTCTGGTTATTACTAAAGGGTGACGTGGGACTCAAACCCCTTTCAGCAAGACTCTGGAGGGCTGAAGAGCTGGCACAAATAGCAGCTATTTTGTGACAGAAGCTCAATACAAATTTCCAGCTACCTGGTTAGGGCAAAAATATCAGTAGAATAAAGCCTTGCCCAATCTTATCTAGTATTGTCCACTTCCTTACACAGACATGAGATGCTCTTTATTTTAAGCTGTTGTTTCCTTTTACTTTGTTTGCCTCTGGTAACATGCAACAGGAGATTAAACTAAAGAAGCAGCTTTCATAGTTTGCTCTGAAATACAAGTCTGTTCTCAATCCCTGAGATGATATCCCATGCTTAACTGAAATTTTGGCTAAGAAAAGCAAGGTATTTCACAGCAGCCCTTCTACATCTAGCACCATTATGGCTTTATATACCTGTGTAGAAGTAAGCTATGCAAATTTTCCCTAAAAAGAATGATGTTAATGTAATTGTTCTTCCCAGGCTATGTTCCAAAATCAATTTTAAACTTAGAAACTGTATGAAAGCAGGATAGCTGGAAAAAAAAAACAACCTTCAGCTTTTACTTAATAATAAATGCTTGAAAAGATCACAACATTTTATAAGGTCATATATAACACCAGTTATGGCACTACAGCAATGCATTATTCAGTTCCAGCAAAGAATATAAATCCTTGTAATGTACATGGTTAAAATGTGGTTTAATTCTTATTATCCTTTGGCTTTGACTCAAAGCTCCTGCTG
Organism: Galbula dea; assembly: GCA_013399015.1. NCBI lineage: Eukaryota > Metazoa > Chordata > Aves > Piciformes > Galbulidae > Galbula > Galbula dea. The sequence goes on from VWZX01008184.1 coordinate 845,696, forward strand.
AGCATTAAAATGCTCAGAGATGCATATTCCCTGAGACTCTTTAATTAAACCTGTAATGGAAAGGCTTTGCCTCTGGCTATCAGTCACACTACCTGGCATTTGCATTTACAGAGATACCACCTACCACTTCTGTTCTGCTGTCCTGCCTCTGAGTCAGAGCTCTAACCCCAGTGAAACCTGGGCTTTTGCTGCTTCTCAAGCTGAGGTAGCTTGGTCCTTTGGAGAGACAGTCAGTCTTTGCTATTGCATGGTTGAGGTTTATGGCAAAACCATGACAAGCAGGAGACTGAGAAAATACAATTCCTTTTCTCTTTTTTTTTTTGTTCCCAAAGGATTTCAGGAGGGTAAACAGATGTTGAAGACCAGGAATTTGCAGCACACATGCTACTTCTCTCTGTCAATAAGATGTGCTTCTACTATGCTCCAAAACCTGGTAAAGACAAGACCTCTCTGAAATCCATATTACCTGGTGACTGCCATTATCCATGCAACCTCCTGCTCCACACCAGGTTGGCAGGGGGAACACCTGAACCACTAGGACTTCCCTGGTACATGAGTGCATAACACAGTGCTGTATCTTCTGCTCACCTTTTATGTAAGTATCAAAAGACCTGGGTTTGGTTTGAAGTGAGAAACCACTTCAAATCTCTACAACTTGTAAATCTTCTTAAGAGAAGATTTTCTTATTCATCTCCATAGGTCTCTCATTCAAATGCAAGGAGAGCTGGATGCCTTTAAGCACTCTGGCAAACACCCTTTGGCATTTTTAGGAATTTCACTGTCCACCTTTGCACAGCATTTGCACTCCTGTCCCTGTGACTGGCCTAATGGCTCCCTCTTCCCTCCTGACTGCTGAAGCAGACATTTGAAACGGAGTCACTCCCATGTGTTGACTTCAAACACACACATCTTTGACATTCACTGCCTTTCATACTGCCAATAAATAATTTAAAAGCCTATTAAGACAGCAAAAGCCAATTCCCTGAAATTATAAGCAAATGTTTTGCATCAAGGGCCAGGCTTAGGGAAACACCCAAACAACATCTTCAGTTCAAAGCACGTGAGGTTCACACTGATGCAACTGCCTGCCTCACAAGTCTCCTTGTGCTTTACTGAGTAAGGGCTATCATGTAGCTATGTAAATTACTGGCCCTCGTGGAAACAAAGTCATTCAAGATTTCAAAACATCTAGTGAAAACAACAACAGATTCATAACTAGAAAGACAAGCTACAACTCCAATTGCAAACTCAGTCCTGAAGCTGAATAGAGAAACACTGCATTTTCCAAGTGAACAGAACTTAGCCCCTACCAGATTATTCCAGATGTCAAAATACTTATTCAGATATATACAATATCATAAAGACAGACAATCAGGGAAATAAGGACAGGAAGAATGTGTTCTAGTCCAGCCAGCACATTTACCTACAGGGAACAAACTAAACTGCCACAAGCAAAAGAAATCTCAGCTTGAGAAACATTCAGGTAATGGGAAACATCAACCCAACAGTTAAAAACCTAACTAAGAACACAAACCCCAGGAGAAAAAGCATGTGGTCTCAGAGCCACAACAGCTATGTCAGCAGGTGACAGTGGAGGGCAGGAAAGTCTGAAGAGGTACATGGACACTTAAAGAAATAAGAAACATTCTTTTGGGCAACCAGCATCTCTGCCAGACAGCAAACCTCCCTCTCAGCTAAGTGGCAAGCCCTGTTGACCCTCTGCAGCTGGAATTTCCCAGGATGACCTTCTAGAGCTTGCTGATGCTGTAATGCTCATCACAAGCTAAGAACTTGGGCAAGACCCCAGGTCCTTGACCAACTCTGCAATGCCCACTCTCCCACTGGGGAGCCTCAGGCTCACACTCCCTCACATGGAACAGCTTCAGCACAACACTGGATGACATTTTCTGAATGATGCCAGTATTTGCTGTTGGAGTTTGTGGCTGCACCCAGCAACACAGCTGGAAGTGAGGGAGCAGACAGGCTCAGCTGGCTGTTTCAGGAGCATCTTCAAGGAAATCATGCTTCTGAAAACACACAAGTTAAGAGGAACAGTTAGCTCAAGATCTGTCTAGGACTGTCTACTGTAGAAAGTCATTCAAGCTGAAACAGAGCAAGAATTCACCTTGGACCAACAATTCCTGATTAACTTTATCTGCTGGCAGACTTAGTGTAAACTAGGCACTGTGCCAAAGCCTCCCAATTCACTCTGAAGTAAAGGTAATTTGAAATAAACTCCTATTTTAACAGCATGGCCTTTGGAGTGTATTGTCAGGTAATGGTCAAAAGTGGCATAGACTCCTGGATCAGTCCTGATGCTGGCACTCTGTCTAAAAATAAAACAAAACAGGTTTTTATGAACTTCTTTCACCAGAAGGTAAAGGAACAGCTTCCAAACCTGGGTGTTTATTGTGGTGTATAATGTAGAGGGGAAAACTGTTGCTTCTAAGCTGGAACCAAGAAGGTAACAAAAAGAATAATCTTAGTAACAGCCAAAGTGGGAAATTCCTATTAAAGAGTTTTGTATCTTGACCATATCCAGACACAATCTATAAATGTCTGTAGCATGCAGGAGGTCTGCACACCCCTGGATTAACAGGCACCACCAAGGATCCACTACCTCCACAGAAGTTAACTCAGTGTTCTGCTGTCACTTGAGGTGACTACAGACAATGGACACAACCTGGCCTTCCACCTTCTGGTGTCCCAGGAAACAGCTACACACCAGAACCCTCTGCCTTCCATGGAGATGGGATCAGCCAAGCCTGGAGCAGAGACCTGGGTGTGTTTTAACTGATTTTTCAACTTTCACGTGGAGCCTAAGCTAAAAAAAACACCAACAGTGTTATGTCTGGGTCAGTTCTGAAAGGCTGAGCTATAAAGAATCCAAAGCTATTCAACTGGAGAAAAAACAGGGAAGGAGAAAAGGATGTCAGTCATCAGTTTGATGTCTACAATAAAAAGGCAACAACCTCCCTTTAGTCCATTTGGGCTATATTTCTGTGTTTTCACAGGCAAAGGAATAAGCAGCAGGCCTTGAGAAAGGTTACCACCAGCCTGATCTGGTACTTACTGATAAAGCTTCATTGATTTGTTATTTAAATTGTCTTTTGCTTTAACTATTAGTCAAGACTTTCTGACCTTTGTAAGACACTTTGTTTAGCTAACAAGCATCCTGATAGAAGTGCCAAGGAAAGTTCAAAGCTGAGCTGCCAGAAGAGTGCTCTGGAACCAGCAATCAAACATTGCATGCTTCCTGCCTGCTAAGAAACCAAATGCTGTTGAAGGCCACAGCCAAATTAGCATCTAGATAATTTGCAAATAATGAACTTAGTGTCATTTTACAGGCACTAAGTGCTTGCTCTTCTATCATAATTTTATTAGCAGCATTTATGAAAAGCATTTTATTTGCTGTATGTAAACAAAACCACAAGTCCTACTAGAAGCAATTACAAACAGTAGGTACCATTTACTACAAGGGATAAAGAACAATTCAATGCCAAAAGAGGAACAAAGAAATAATAATAAAAATTCTTCCTGGCTCTTATGAAGTCATAATGTGGAATAATGTGCATTATACATTATATTCCACATAAACAGCAAGAAGAAAACTATTTCAGGGCTACAATTGTTTTAAAGCTGACTCTCCAAACAGAGCCAGGAACTTATCAAACATGCTTGTAGGATGAACCTTCTTGGAGGTTCCTCTTGAAGCCTGGCTTTGCTGTACATTACAAATGTTAGCACCTGGCACTTGCTACCTCCCAGAAGCCAGCACCACAGGCTCCCCAACAGCCATTTTCATCTTGATTTGAGTCTTAAATCTGCAGATTTTTTTTCCCCTCCAGTTTAGCAGCACATGTAAAACAGAGAAACAGTCCTGCAACAAGGAGCAGGAAGCTGAATCTTCTCTTTGCTCTCTAAAGGCATCATGGCCAGGGCACCCTGGGATGCCAAGACAGAGGGGTTGTGCCCTTGGTCCCTCTGGGGCTCCCACCTCTCAGGCAAGCACTTCCCCCATAGGGGAAAATCCCACACCTTTCACAGAAAGAAGCAAGCCTTAGCAGGGTGCTGTGTTTGGGTTTGTTTTGCTCTGCAAATGGACATAGGCAAGGCTTTGGGGGTGACAAGCTACAAATGGCAACCAGCCAGAGAGGGCCCATTTCAGCACTGCCCAAGGGCTGCAACGGTGTGAGACTCAGAAATCTCACATCCTCTGTATTTTCACTGCATGACAGATTTTGCTAATCCTGTTCTGAGGCTGTCAGCTCTGTACACACACACAATGCACAGAGCTTAGGCAACAATACAGGCTCTGGCTTCAGCTTCCACAGGCAAGCTTCAAATTCGGATGCTTTGCTGATTACTGGACACAGCTTCCAATTGCTCAGTCTTTCCATATAACCTCACCTACCACACAGCTTGCTCTGGCTGGCTGCAGTCAAAACATAACTGATAGAGGAGTGCAGGGCTGCCTATGGAACAGGATGTAATAGTTCAAGGTCAGGGCCACCCCCGTCATCCTGACTGGGATGCCACAAGAAAGTGCTGAAGGGGAGGGAGAGCAGCTGGTGCACACGGGACAGGCCATTTTCACGGCTAAAATGCCCTGTTTCAGTCATGGAAATGACATTGAACCACCCAGTTCCCATCAGGATTAACAAGGGGCCAGATCAGCAAGGGACAACTCTGTGTTTGGTTTCTTCTGTTCTTCCTGACAGGCAAACATAGGGAACACTTCAGGTTCAGGTCAAATTCAAGTTCACCAGCACTGGTAAGAAGGAATCTAAGTGACACATTGGTGTATGCAACAGACTGTGGCAAAGGACTCCACTGGCCTTCCAACACCAACCTTCTCACAGTTTGTCCACAGAAAGAATGCAGAAAACAAGAGGCAATTCAAAGCCATATGCTCTTCCTTCCTTTCTCTCTCTGTGTACAGGGCTGAATCACATACAATGACTGTGTGTAAGAAAAGTTAAAACTTCCCAAAATGCTGCCTGAGATTGTACCTAGGTATCTTCAATGCAAACAACATCCTGTTAAAGCTGCAGAGTATTTCCTACCTCCATCCCAAAAGGACACCCTCAGCAGATACACCTGAAAGACACATTATCCTAAAAAGACCTAAATTCTCTATCTCATGTGATTTAACAATGCAGACATTTTTAGCTGCTGTTTCTGAGCTTATCTTTGCCAGAAAAAAAATCAGTGTATCTGATTATTAGACAAGAACAGTTCAGCAATTTGATTGCATTGGATGTTTCTATGGGGACTGCACCACGAAGATTTCAGAAGTAAGCCTGGGAAAGCTATTTGTATTTTCACATTCCTCTGCAGGAAGGAAAACATGCTGTTTCCTCTTCCCTTTGACAGGATAATGCAAAATCCACAACTAAAGTAAGCACAGTCACCTCAAGAAATGGCAGATTCCTGCATCAACTACTCAGTGCTGTTACCTGCTCCACAGAGCCCCATTCCCTCCAGCAGCTGCAATACTCCATGGCCCTGTATCAGCAAGCCTAGAGAGCTCACTAGCACCCAAGAACACAACTGTTAACACTCACAAAGTTAGAGCTTTGGAATGAGACCAGTAAGGAGCTCTCTACCCAAAGATGGTAACAAACTCCATTGCTTGGAGGGAGTAAAACATTGGGCCAAAATTTCTCTCTAGGCTAACTGCTGCTGAAGCCACTACATTTGGCTCCTGGTATTTTTGTGAAATAGAGGATGGGAACTGAGAAATGCAAAGAGCCACAGTCTCATTGATGGAGATAACTTCTGAAATTGTGAGGAAAGCAGTCACAGATAGAGTCACAGCTGTTTCAGATGTAATGTACAACCATCTCAGCTGCTGAAAACAGCTTCCATTCTCTGATCATTTTCTTCATTGTCTCCAAATTACACTCAGTTTCTCTTTATGTGATCCAGCAGACAAGCATGCCTGAACCCTCCAAAACAATCCTGTCAATGTGACCTTTTCAAACCCCTCAAGGATGCTCTGAGGTATCTGATTTTGGCATTAGCACACAGTGAGATTTAGAGATAGGAAAGGTTTGTTTGCAAAATATTTTCTCCAATGCAATGAAGATCAGGTTTCTACTTTTGACCCTAGATGACTATCATGTTGCAAGACAGTACCAAAAAAGTTGCCACATCCTAGTCCCTCAATCATAGCTGATTTAAGTAGCTCTTTATCTGCTGCACCAAATCTAAGTTACATGAGTCACACTTGTTATACACCATTTTACACCAGAAAAGCTAAAGGTTTGTAAACTATGTAATCCCACTGAAAAGAAAAGAACAGGGAGAAGAGGAACTGCCTGAGTGCATCATCTTTTGACACAGCATCCAGCATAGGGAGGTATAAATGGATCAGACTGATCCCCAATATGCTGCTATTTGATTAACATGAGTAGTGTGATCTGGCAGCTCTGGTTTGAACCAAGTATTTTGACATGCTTCTCAAAGAAAGAAAGTGAGGACATTTTCCAGAAGGCATCTTGTTTGCAGACACTGTCTTTTCCTTGGAAAAATATCAGCCAAAACCACTTGCTTAGCTCTTAAGTCAATGTTTTCCCTCTGCTTACTTACACACAGCTCAAAATACATCTTTTTAAGGTAACTGACAGAGTTCTGCTGAAGCTGAGCCGGTTGGGATTCTCTCTCTTTAGAGGATCACTTGTCAAGTTTCCAACTGTTGTAGAGCTGATTGGAAGAGTAGGGAAAGGAGAGGAAATGATAGGAAAAATTCAGGAGAATGCCTCCAGAATACAGTCCCCTTTCAACACACAGCATGGGTTTGGAAAGTCAACATCCAACATACCAACCAAACCAGGGCCAAGACAGGAAACCAGAGGGCACTGGAGAGAAAACTCAAAACAGCCAATTCATCCCAACAGCATACAGGAAACCACCAGAGCAGAGAAGCTGCTCACCAGCCTACTCAACACATCTCAAATGAATGCAGCACTACTCTCTGCTCCCATCTGTCCCCAAAGAAAAAGCATAAAGAGTGGAGGGAAACTTCTGCACATCTGGGGATCCTCCACTAACCATGTTAGTTAACATCCTGTTTGAGTTGGTGAAAGGTTAAAGCTGCTGATGTTATTTTTCTCACATTGCTTTCCTCAGAAGAAACAGAAACACTTGCAAGTGAGACTATGGCCCAGCCTCATATTGCTAACTTCTTAGGCTGGATATAAACCAACAAATTCCACTGCTAATCCAAATGCACCTACAGAGAAGAATATCCTTAGTCATGCCTCACCTTCAGCTGTGACACCCAGATTTAATTCTACCTCTTTGAGAGAAAGAGTCTCTTCCCCCCCCCTCATACCAGGATACCTGCCTTGTCTCAGCTCCTGTATTGGAGCAGCCCCCTGCAGCCCAGACCACTCTGGGACACAAGTGCCCACTGCCCATCAGTTGGGTTTGGCTTTCCTCATCTATTTCAAGGTCAGAAGAAAGCAGCCTTCTACAGAACAGTATTCAGAACTGAATGTGGCTTTCAGTAACACTGGAATAAATACCAACACATGTGAGCATCCACTTCATTTCTACCTTAATTATTCATAAATAACACATTTATACCTTCCCTGGCCCCAAAAACCCTAAGGCCCTTTGAAAGCATATGTCCTTTTGGAGTCACCTGGCACTCCTGCTGACAGTCTTATCAGGAAGGCAACAAGCTGGAAGAGCAGATGACTTCCAGTTCAGGGAAGATGCAGACTGGCAGAGCAGGACAAGGAAATGGCATGGCTAGGGGTGAAGGCATCCTCTCAGCCAGTAATTTTCTGCAGCCAGCAGCTACACCAGCTGGAGCCAATGCTCTCCCTTTCACTTCCTTCTCCTCCAAGAGGGAAATTCCCTTGCTCATACACATGCATTCTCCCTTACTTTCCTTCACTGACACAAACTGATGTTCTTACACTATTGTAAGTTATCAATAAAGCAATCTTCACTATTACTGTATATTTCTAGCTCTACATTGTGCACAGATTAGTGCTTTATTAGGTACTCTGTGTGCATAACAATCTCCCTGTGATCCTTCCTTGCCACTTTTGACTCACAAAGGCTTGGCTCCAAAGTGAGGTCCATAAAAAAGATGTAGCAGGCTTGTTGAAACAAAGAACAAACCAGTCAAAAACTTTCCCCAGAGACAGGGCAGCAGAAGACAAAAGGTAGAAATATTTATGCTCTTTATATTTAAGTCACTAAGGGACACTGGAAATGTGTGTTCTGAATAAACACTCATCTTCTGTATGCAAGTACCATTGCCTTTGCTGTCTTCCAAAGACCAGCAAGAATGGAAATCAATGATGCTGTCTTGTTACAAAACACAAATCAAAGCATGAGTGACTTTGTAAAATCCCTTCTGTCACTCTGACCTTCTGGAGCCAGGCATCTCCACAGATTCATTACCATTCATTGTAATGTCTACAGAGGGAATGGGCAGTGCAGGAGCATTTAGAGTAACACACTAGCAGCAGGCAGCATAAAAACTAGGAAGCAGAGTATACAGAAAGAACTGAGACTCCCATGAATGGATGCTTGTATCCTCTCTTCTGACAAATAAAGTAAATTCTGCTGTTGTCCAACTGTACCCTAGGTCCTTCCCTCACCTCACCACACCCACTGATTCCTGTGAGGTGTCTGGTTTTCTTCTTGTCCAGTCAATCATGTTAGAAGCTACTGCTGTTACAGCTGCACCTTCTCCAGGGCCACCAACATGGTTAAGTATCCTGAATATGGTGGCTAACAGCAGATCAGCCCTCTCTGTCAGAGAATCTACTGTAAGGAAGAAGTGGGAGAGGGTTGTACTAACCTGAGACTCCAAGCTGGTGTAGGGACTAGGAGGTTCAATCTACAAAGAGAGCAGACAGAAACAGCCATTGCTCTGGAACAGTGAAGCAGAAGGTGCTTTGAGCCATCAGTAGCTGATCCAAAGTAGGGATGTTAGGAAGAAAAATCTGCTTGAACAAGGATGACAGGATTTGTTGTTTTATTTTTAAGAGATCTTCCTTTTCCAGACATCCTACCACCACACAAAAATCACAGGGTCTCTGTAATATCTGGATGAGTGAAGAAAGTGGCAGTAACCAGAATGAATCAGAGAGAGATTAGCTACAGAACAGCTCAAGGGCACCGACAGGCTCTTGCATCTTTGATTTCAACCTGTCACATTACTTTCTTAGATTACAAGTGACTGCTGCTCCTGTAATTTCAAGGCATAAGAACCTTTTCAGAAAGCTGATCAGCCTTGATGATGATGATGATAGGGTTGGCCATGTCCTTGGCAACACTTTTCCTTCCAACAGCTGCAGTGGCACCATGGTTGATTTGTTTTCCATTCAAATTTCAGGCTGGTCAATGTCTCCCCAGCTCTCCACATTATATGTGCAAGTGCACCATGCCCTTTCTGCAGTCTGACACCTTCCTTGGTGTCAAAATGTGAACTCAGCTTGGCTTGGTCAGAGGATTTAAACCTCACTAAAAAGCTTCTCTACACAAAAGCACAAAAAATTGGCTCTTCAGCCAGCTAATGAAGAGGTTAGACTGAGGTAACATCCCTACAGGAGATTTTATCATTAGTGTTCTGGGATTAGGAACATCTTTTAAAGTCTAAGGCACATTTAAAACCACAGTCCTGCTGCTCCAGGTATTATTCTGCAAGGTTTCACTTTCTACAATATCCTGCTTAACTGGGAAGCCTAGCAGAGTGGAACCAGGTCAATGATGCTTCCTCTTCAATCCATCACATCTGTCAAAATTAGACAGCTGTAGTTTAGTAAATTCTTGTCTGTCACATTATCAGGCTCCTGAGATTGATTCTGAGTTTTGACATCTCCAGACACTCAGGTCACTGTGAGTCTCACTTTGGCTAAAACACAGAAGAATAACAGTAAAATATTTGGCTTTTCTCCAAGAAACTATATATTCCTTTTAATTATGCCTATAAAGCAGCTTTTGGTTTAATAGTCACAGGAAAGACACTAAGGAACAAATAAGCTATTAACACAGGAAAAACACAACCCACTCAAGGAGGAAACTGGCCTTGAAACCCTCAGTACATCTTTCCTTCACTCAGTAAGTCCTGAGCCAGGCAGCACACTGTGCCCAGGTGAAAAAGTCTCTGATCACCTCCATCACACTGCTAACTTCAGTGCAATCTTTCATCAGCATGTTCTAACACTAGAGCACCATCATATATATGGAGTAGATACTAGCTGACAACTGGCCAAATCATATCAAGAGGAGAAGGAGACTTAGAAACCTCAGTGAAATCCAACTGTATCTCATCAGGTAAGCTAGGAGAAAGAGAAATCATCTGAAGGTGAGAGAAGAGGTGAGAGGAATCTTGTCCTTGGATGGGTTTGTATTTCTAAGCATAAAGGATTTTCTAAGCATAAAGGCACTTGATGGGATGATTTTTTTTTCCTCTTACAGACTTAGTGGGGATAAACTCATCCAATTTGCAGCTGGACTCTAAGCAATGCTAGTTCCACCACAACATTGCCCTACATTGTCCCACTGGCATTGCTATCATAGCAGCAAGATCACAACATTGGCAGGTGCATGTGGCAGCCAGAATACAAAACATGTTGAAATAGAAAGAGCAAAATAAATACTAACTGTTACAAAGAAAGGCCCAGCTGCACAGGCTCCCCTTTGGGAGATCATCTGGATTTTTCCTCAGTCATTGCCAATTTGATTGCAGACAAAAGCTTTTTCAGAATGTACTGTTCACTTCCAGATGCCATTATTTCTATAAGAGGAAGCAGCTACTGTATGTATAAAACATCCTGCAAAGATCAGGGGATCCCTGTAATAGCTAAGGCTTCAGACTATTTAAAAGTCAGACAAAAAGTCCTGTGCTTGCTGAACAGATTTCCTTTAGAAATTATTCATTCCAAAAGCTTTCTTGCCCAAAGAAAATTGTGAATTAAAAGAATCCCAGGTTTGGAATGGCATTATTGCACCAAGTGGAACATGGAGCATCAGCATGGACCAGTTAACTGGGAAGCTACAGTTTTTCCTGTTTATTTGCCTGTTTTATTTCCTCCTCCCCCTCATTTTGGCTACAGTTTTTTGTACTAACTTGTACTGCAGCCATAGTGCAGGGAACCTGAACCTGTAGTATTGCAGGGGGATCTGTTTCCTCCCACCATTAGGAACATACATCCTTCATGCACATGGCATAGTGTTCATTATCTGAGAAAAACTTGGATTTATGGGCAGAAGTAGGAACAAAACAGATGAATTTCTCCTTCCCCATCTCACACTTTGCACCAGGAAAATTGCTAGAGATGGTGCAGGTTTAGGGGGAGAAGGAGGGAGGACATAAACATAGTCAGATTCAGTTTTCAACTGCAAAAACTAGTTTTAAACTTGAAGCTCAATGTCAGCAGCTTCAGACAGCCTTTCACTCTTACTGCAGGAAGAGGCATGTCCTTAACATTACCCAGCTATTAGAAGTGCCAGGTAAATATGTCCCATTTGGACATTTGCACTTTTCCAGCTCCTGTGCACAGCCTGATGCACAGTTATGTACAGGAATGTGCACAGGAATAGCCCACAGGTGAGGGATAAGGGTATACACCTTCCCCCCAGCCTCCCCCCAAAGTTACAACCTCTTTTCTTTGTGCAGCCTGCCTGCTCTCATTGTTTCTTAGCTGCTACTGACAGGTCCGAGTCAGAAAGCCAAGTTATCACTCATCCACATCTATGGATGGGAACACTTAGGAACAAAGAGCAGAACAAACAGGACCATTCTGAGCTAAGTTTTGCTTGGTCTGTGTATATTCCACTTCAACTCTACCTGGTTTCAGCAGCCTGGCACAGGACCACAAGAGTTGTTGTTAACAACTGGGTTCAGATGGGTTTCATCCCATCTGAAATTTCAGACTGCTACTTTTAAAGTGCTATGAATCATTCATCTCCAGTCCTTGTGATCAGATGAAATCTTTAGTGGATCTGGAGTGTAAATGGCATGAGACATTTATCACATTTGAAGGTTGATCAGGGTAGGTCTTTCTTTACTGTTGAAAGGTGACACTGAGTACAGCAACTGGTCAGGGTTTTGCTTACTGTGGTTTCATAAAGGGTTCATGTCTCATACACATACAGGAAAGACAGAGCTGTTTTCATAGTTACAACCTTTCCAAAACAAACCTGAAGGATGGGAAGACTCACAGGAACTGAGGTACAGATGAATAACCTGACTATTCCAAAGTCACACAGGAAATAAGAGAGAAATTCCCAAGTCACTGCCCAGGATCTTGACCACAAGGCATGTCTCTCTCCCACACCACGAAAATCAGTGTTATTCTACTACTGTTTCAAGAGACATCAGGCTGGACTACAATAAGTCAATTTATGCCTCAACCTAAGAACACATATTTTTAGTGACAGTTCAAAACTGACTGTAGGAAAGCTCAGACTCAGCAGAGTGCTGTTAGCTACAGTGGATCCAATCCTGCAGACATGCCTTCCACTCACTGTCCCTTCCATCACTTCTGGACTGCACTTTTTCAGTTTCCCTGCAGCTCTGTTCAGCTTTGACGAGCATATGAGGCACTTGAAAAGCTTTTTCTTTTTTCCCCCCACTTGATGGGATGATTTTCATTCAGTTTCTTGTCACTTCTCTCCATCCCTGGAGGCAGCACTGATCTGAGTGAGTGTGGCTTGGCACGGGGCAGTGACTCCCCTGCAGCAGTGCCAGTTGCCCCAGAAACCACAGCACTCAAACCACAGCAGTTTTTGCATCCACATTTTGTGCAGCCAGGTCCTGACCTGCACAGAAGAACAGAACCAGTTTGAAAAGGTCTTGGTAAATTTTATTTCTTTGTTCTCTATCAGTTTACAGCTGATTCAGTTCCTTCACCCAGTTCATGACACAAGGCAAGGAGAGCTGTGCTAGCACAGCAGAGGGGTGGCCAGCAAAGCCAGGAGGAGGAGGAGGACATAAAACTAGACTCAGCAGTTGTGAACAGGGCAAGGAGGTAAGTAGCAGTAACAAATGCCAACATCACCACCAAATACTTCTTCCCCAGAAAACCACGGTTTCAGACTAAGGCACAAAACATCCACCTAAAAGTGCCATTTCACACGTCCTCTCCAGTAGCTCTGCTGCCTGCAAGGCAGGACCACAGAACAGCAGCTCCCTGTGTGGGCACTGCTGTTTTTACAAACTGCAGCTGAGGACTACAGCTTCATTTCTTCTGCTGATTCATTTCATGACCCAGGGTTTGTTAGCTTGCCAACCTGTGGTTTTCCATCCTACACTCACATTTGGCTCAAAACTTTTGTATAGTCACAGAAACAAAACCCAAAACAAATGAAAAAAAACAAAACAAAACAAAACACAGGACTCTAAGAGACCTCTCAGACTGTCACTTCCCCACATTGCTGCCTCCTTCTCCACTGGTGAGGGGAACATAAGTCAGGTAACCTCCCACACATCACAAGGACACCAGTGACATGAGTGCCAAGGAGTTTCCCTGCAGATGGAGAGGGGGAGGCATGTCCCTGCACTGAAGCCCAGCATCTCATTACAGGAAGCATTCAGTAACCTTCCCTGTAACCCTTAGCCATAAGTCACATTAACAGCCACCCCTACACCACCAGCTATCTCACAAACATATGCAACAGGATGTCATTTAGATATCAAGAAAAGAAAACTCAAGAATGCTCTAGCAGATCTGGGTTTTATCAGGCTACCTTATCATCACAAGCTGCACCAACGTCCTCAGGCCCTGACTTGAGGCAGCAGGGTAGAAGGGTGAGCATTACAAGGGTCATCTGCACAGCACTAGCCTGAGTTTCTTTTTTGTTTTGGTCTTAGCATCACTTCATAGGCTCCATAAGACTGTTTGCATAAAGAAGATAAGATGTGAAGGACTTGCTAGTCCCAATGTACCCAGAATCTCAGTGGAACTGCTCTGCAAAGGATCATTTCCAGCAACTACACCAATTCCATCAACATCTCAGCTTGTCATCACAGGCCACATAAATCATAGTTTTGTTATTTCTGCTGGACATCCTAACACACATCCAGGAGGCTCTAGTACACAGGTGTAAGAGTTACTATTTGACTTATTTCTTCTTTCTCCAAAAGGCAGCTAGGAGAAAGAAAAAGGCTATAATGTTTCCTACTGAAAATGAGGTACAATTATTCAATGAAAGACTGATCTTGAAATGCCAACACTGGAAACTAGCACATTTCTACCATTTTTTTCCCCCCCTACTAACACTGTTTGAATGAGTAGTGGTTCTCAGGTAGAAATAACTGTGTTAGCACTATACCAATCTTTCCACCACTTAATACAGCTGCAATGGTCTGGAAACATGCATCTAATGAAGACAAGATTTCAGCCAGCATGGCAGGCTCTAGGCAAGCAGGGGCAGAAGCCAAGCCCAAAGTGTGTACAGCTTCCCTTTACACAGACTAACAGTGCAGAAAAGGGGGAAGCCAATCTGCTCTGCAAGCCACACACCTGAACTCTCTCCTATGATAAATAGCTGTAGACACTTACAATGTTCTTTGAAGAGACAGAAGGGAGCAGAGGGGAGATGGAGCATGCAAGTAATGACAACTTTTGAGGAGCAGAAACAGTGAAGGAGGTAGCTAGCATGAAGCAACTCCATTGGGACAATGAGGCAGGCTGAACCCTGCTCCCTGGCTCCCCTCCTCCAGCAGCAGGGAGTCGTTTCACTTCGTGACAGCCAAGCCCCACTGCTGGTCACACAGTGTTGGGCAGGACAACAGCTGCTCCTCAACCACTCACTATGTCTGGTACAGACCTGAGCTCAGGTCTCAGCCCTGCACATGGCTCTGACAAGACACTGAAGCCCCAGGAGAATGGAAAACTCCCAGAGTGAAGCCAGCATGAGGAAGATGCAGACACCTTTCAAGGTCTCCTCTCTCAACTAGTGTCAGTGACAAGATGGAGCTGGAGCAGCCCCAGACAAAGGTGCCAGGTGGTCCTGCAGCTCCCCCAAACTCTTGGGATGCCAGAACCTGCAGAGGCTGCTCCAAACTACTGAGTTACAATTAGTGTGCTCAGTGCCAACGGGCCTCACTAGCACACAGCTTAATGAACCTTTTCTTCAGCAGCAACAACAGCCCACATGGCCTCTGCCAGCCCTTAATTTTGACAAATGAAGTGTTTGTGTCCAAATTGGAGAACTAATGCTATCTAAAAAAATAAACCATTAGGGGGAAAAACATTTTAAGGGAGATCATTTCCTCATCTAGTTTGCTGAGAAACTGTAAAGAGCAGGAGGGCAGCTTAAACTAGGAAATCCACTAAAAATTAAGACAGTTGCACAATCAGCTCCACAAAAGCCTATCTTGGTCAACATCCTTAAATACACAATATAAGCATTTCATTTGGAATCTTACTCTGCACACTGAGGTCTTCTCACTATCCTCACATGTAGCATACCCAGGAGAGATTCCCAGGTCAAAAAGTTTAAAGACGTGAGGATATAGATACATTGAAACCACTTGTAATCCTCTAGAAGTAAGGGTGTTGATCAACGTTGGAGTAGAGGCAAGAAGAAACAAACCATGGAAAGGAACCTGCTGAAAGGGGAAAGCAGCACACACTGCAAAAACACAGAGGAGATGAAATCTGCAGAGATTCCATTTGCAATACCAAAAATCAAGACAAAATAGCAAAAACCAGAGACCTCGAATTCTCCCTTTTCCTCCCCACTCCATTTCCAAGTGCCTTGAGGGTTCTACCTGGATTACAGAGGGGTTAAGATAACCCAATGGAAAGAGAATCAAAACAGCACATACTTGAGTATGGCAAAGCCTAAGCACTCCATGCCACACCAGGACAGCTCTTCCATGGAAGAGAGAAGGCATTAGAAAGCACTTGGCTTTTAAGCCTGTGGTAACAGTATTACAAATGTGAAGAGGCCAGAGTTACCAGGTCACTTCTACTCAGCCACAGGGAAGCTGTAGGAAAGGGCAGCACTTTCATGTTTTTTTAACTTGAAAGAAGTCAGCAGGACTTGAGACATAACAGACACCAGTTCACAGCTACTTGGTCCTTGAGAAGCTTGAAACAGTTTAGTGAAGATTACCCACCATGTGCAGACTTTTTCCTTGTCTACAGGAGCTTTACAGAAGACTACAGCTATTTACAGAACATGACCTGCAGCAAGACTTACTATTCTCCTTAGCCAGCAACAATCCTCAGTGCTCAAATATAGCCCAGACCTCTCAAATGCCTCCAGAAAAGCCATTACCCCAAAATAAATCCAGACCATCTTACTGAACACTTAAGCCACAGACTGAATGTGCTGTCTATGAAAACCTGACATTCCAGTTACAAATGAAGCTGGCACCGATTCCTATTTTTGGTGCTTTTTACCACCCAAAAAATATCTGCTGCTACCAGCTCAGCACAGACCTCTGAACTCAGCCAGGGCCAGCTGCAGCAGCATGCAGATGGCAGTAGGAAGCTTTCCCTGATGTTTGGCCACAGAAATGCTGCTGCCCAAGTCCTGCTCTGAATATGTTAGCTAGCCAGGCCAGACATGCTGTCTCACAGGTATGAGCTGAAAGACAGTTCATATTTTAACTTATTAACTCTGGGCAGGCTTATCATTCAGGCCTGACACTTCAATCCAGGACAGCTGCTCCGACACCACCTTTCCAAATCTGTGCTCAAGAATGATACATCTGACTGATTCAGAGCAAGGGTCAACTGTCCTGTTTTCTTTACTAATGTATTAAGAGCTGGCAGGAGCAGTGGCTCTGCTGGGTTGTTTCCTTGTCCTAACAAACTGGGTGGTTTGTTTCAGGCAGCAAATAAATTAAGCATGAAATGTAAATCTCTAAAAAGCTGTGGAATAGTAAGCTAACAGATCAATAAAACCAGCTTGTTTAGAGATGGTACAGTGTACCAGAGGATACTGAAAAAGATGTTTCTCCCTCCATGCCCCAGCTCATCTCTGAAAGCCCCCCCAGCTCCTCACTGCTGTGAAACACCCAGTTCTCCAGCAGCTGCTGCCATGGAAGCCTGCAAGAGGACACCCCAGGAGCTGGAGCCTGGCTATGATTTCAATGGATGTGGGTTATTTGTAGCTCTAGTGATGGAAAAGTAAACTGAAAAAGAAAGAAGATCCATGCCCTTATGCAACATTTTCACTACTTTAATAGATCTTGGAGTAACCATAGAGTAAGCAGGTGTTATAAAGAGCTACATTAAAAAAGCACGTGGAGGGAGACACTAACTCAGCTCAGTGCACAAGCACAGCATTTAAAGGAAAGAAAAGAACTGTCTGGCTGACAAAGGCTCTGGTCCTTGTCTCTTACAAGAAAGATCCCAAACGACTCTGCTTGAACATTAGCTGAAACAGGACACGGTGCCATGACTGAATTCAAAGAGCAGGCTCATTGCAAGGTTCCAGACAAAGAAGTCACCAGAAGAAAATGAAAGCCTGAACTAAGGAACACACTCAAAGCTTAAACGACCAGCTGAAGAGGACAGACTTTAGGCATAATAAGCTTCAAAGCTGAATCAGGCACTGCAAGAGAGTCAACAGAAGTCAGGCAGTCAGCAGAAGAGTCACAGGTTTCACTTGCAAGCTATCACAGGGAATGAGGCTGGAAATCAGTATCCAAGCAGGTGGGAGAGAGAGAGAGAGGGTGGTAGGGCAACTTAAGTGGTGCTGTCTGCATAAACCCAGTAACAAAATAAAACAAAGTACATTTTCACCACATTTTGCACTGCACAGAGGAAGACAGTCCTGCAAGCCAGGGTCTCAAAGCAGAGTAAAGGATGGCTATTGGGTGCCAGCCATGCTGTAGAGTCATTGAACATTGTGAGCCCTAGGTTCAGCTCTTCACCTTCTGCAATTGTTCAGGGTCCCTCTGGAGGGGGGTGCAGCCTGGCACTGAGCCTAGGTCATGCCCTCAGCATTTCCATCCTGCTATTCTCACACACAGGATCTTTCAAAAGAATAAACTGAGGACAAGTGGCTGGGAACACAGCCCTAGGTCTTTTGGAAGGGAAAGGAAAGGGAAGGGAAGGGAAAAGAAAGACAAGGGGATGTCAGCTTCATTAAGAAAATCCATCTAAGAATCTGGAGGGTAATAGAATAAGAAACAGCCTGTATAGCTTTATACAGAATAAAGCCTGCCAGGCAAATTTAATTGCTTGATTTGTTCTTTGATAGAGTTATAGACAGAGTGGATTAAAGGAACACAGCAAAGGTCATATTTTGGGGATTTCAGGACAGCATCTGATACTGTGTCTCACGGAATCCTAATTGAAAAATTAATTCAAAAAGACTTGGGAAGGACCAGTGCACAGCACTGGAATTGAGAACTGGCTGCAGGACTGTAAACAAATGATAATGATAAATGGCAGAGTACTGAGCTGAGAGGAGGTCATATTGAACAAATTCATGATGACCTGGAACAGGGATAAAAAGCATGCTAACAGAATCTGAAGATTGCATTAAAGTCAGATTGTGGCTGATGGATGCAAGCCTGCCATAAGGTGAAGAGGACACATCCAGCATCAGGATACTTCCCCCAGATCCTTGGCAGGCAGATCAGAGCTGCTCCAGCCACAGCCACTCATCATCCATCTTGCCCCTCTCATACAGATTCAGGCACTCCTCCCCCACCACAGGCCCCCCTGTAAATAAACATCACTTTGTTTCCCAAGAGGTAAATGATATGTGTTGCAAAAATTCAGTCCCTGCATATGTCAGGAGTGCAGAAGGGAGAGAGACCTCCTGTTCAGGCACAGCCAGAAAACAAAACCCCACCACTACAAATAACACAATGCCCTAAATCTCACCAAGATCTGTTTTCTCCATTTCACTGCTATAGGTTAAAGAATTGTGGGTTTATGGAATAAAATCCTTGATAAAACAATTTAGAACCAGACACTTCCT
Source organism: Galbula dea (assembly GCA_013399015.1). NCBI lineage: Eukaryota > Metazoa > Chordata > Aves > Piciformes > Galbulidae > Galbula > Galbula dea. The sequence goes on from VWZX01008184.1 coordinate 864,623, forward strand.
CTGCTTAAACTTACTTAAACTGCAAAATTTTGGAACATAAAATGTGGCAATTCTGATCTTTAAAGAATGAAATAGATACACAATGTTTTTAGGTAAAGCTGCTGGTTTTCAGCTTTGGAAGTACTGAGGGGTTAGCACCAGGCTTTAAGTTTCGCCAATACACTACAGGGAAAGATAGAGAATAAGAGGTAGAACAGTAGATTTGGCTCCCCTCTGCAGTTTTCTTGCCAGAAATAAAACTCTTTTTTTCCCCAAATAACAGAACCTATCCATCACTTTTATTATCAGCCTAAATGCAGATCCAAGTGTCATCACTCAGTAAGTTGGAAAAACTCTCACTAGCATCAGTGTGTGGAGGGAGCCCCTAAGAACACCTCATTAACTCATTAAAGAGGATTCTCACAGAGATTAGCTTAGTCAATCCTTCATTTAGCTACCAGTCCATTTATGTGATGCCATTAAGCCCCTCATGAACAGCCATGTACTTAGCAATCCACTGTAGGAGTTTGGGTTTCTATTGCTATCCTCGTGCCACCATACCAGTATACCCTGCTACTGTATTTATGCTCCATCAGTAGGAAAAGTACTCAAGCCCAAAGTATTCATTTCTTTTCAACAGATGCAAAACATGCTCATGTAATCAACTGACCAGCTGAGGAAAACATGGTTGTAATTAAAGTGAGGCACATGGTTTATGAATGCCCAGTTCCAATGATTTTAAAGCACTCTTGCCCAAGTCTTGCTCCACATCATGCATTTAAATGTTATGGCAAGAACAAGAAATGGGCACAGGTAAAAGAAAGTTGCAGTAGTAGCCAGTGCAGAGAAATTTCAGTGCTGTTCACTGAACAGGAAAGCAGCCAGTGAGAAACTTCCCATCCTCATGCTTAGTTTCCAGGTTTTCCTTCTCTTCCTTCCCCACTCCCCTTTCCTCTCTGCATCACTGCTGTCAGACCTTCTGCAATCTATTTTCTATAAGCCACTTCTTCATAAACAGCACAGCTGTCTCTGCCAAGAAACCTCCCTCCCTCTCTCTTCTGGAACAGGTTTCCAGCACTGCTTTGGCTCACTAGTCACAATGATGGCAGAAAGGCAAAGTCTGCCACTTCAGCATATCGAGACAGGTATTCTGTGTTGGGAAACAACAATTGTCATCTAGACACCAGATGGCTCTACAGCAGCTGCATTCTGCACTGGCCTTCAGAAGCCACAGTGGTGACTGCTCATACAACAACATGAATACAGTCTCACACCCCTGCCAAAGCAACACCACACTGCAGTCACTATTGCATCTATCCATGTTGGCCCAGCTAAATCCCCAATGTTAATACAGAGGCATGATTTTCTTTCCAAGCTGAATAACTGAAAGAACACTGATTCAGTCATTCAAAAACAACTTCATGCTCTTCTTAAAAAAGCTCCAAAACTCTTCATTGCAATTCACTTAGTACCATCCCACTAAGCCTGCAAACTGTTCAGCTCAGACCTAGCAACTGCTCTGTTACTGACTGCACAGAGAATATGCCCGATCTGGAAAACATCAAAGAGCTTCTTCTACTAGAGGATAAGCATGGCAGCTTGCTGGAGGTGCAGGAGAGGAGAACTTGCTGTCCTCAACTGAGCTGCTTGGTCCTAGGCAGACACCTGGAACTGAAGCTCTGAAGGGGGCCTACAAGAAAGCTGGGGAGGGACTTGTTAGGAGGTCAGGTAGTGATAGGACTAGGGGAAATGGATGCAGACTAGAGGAGGGGAGATTTAGGTTGGATATTAGGAGGAAGTTCTTCACTGTTAGGGTGGGGAGACACTGGAACAGGTTGCCCAGAGAGGTTGTGGAAGCCTCATCCCTGGAAGCTTTCTTTTAAGGCCAGGCTGGATGGGGCTGTGGGCAACCTGATCTAGTGGGAGGTGTCCCTGCCAGGCAGGGGGGGTTGGAACTAGATGATCTTGAAGGTCCCTTCCAACTCTGACAATTCTAGGATTCTATGGTAAGTGACTCTCCATATTTCAGGAACTCAGACAAAAGATGCTATTAATGACACATAGGACTGAAGGGGGCAAATTCTTGAATGTAAGAAGTTTCAAGTGACTGCACACTAATGAAGTAGAGTAAACAGCAAGAAAGAGTTGCCCACAGTAGAGGATTTTGTGAAAGGGAACTCCACAGCTTGATAATATCACAAGCACCCCAGGAATCTGGAGAACGAGACAGTAGAAACTGTGAGGAGACTGAAGTTAAAAACTGCACATTGCATGGTTCATTTTCCTGTAATTCCTTTTATTCATTGCTATAATCAACTTGACATGCAAAGCTGTTCCAAATTTACTGACAGCTTTTCAGCTGACATCTAGTTCTCAAGGTATTTTTTTTTTTAACCTTAAATAGCTAATTATTCATCGCCTTAAAGCAGGATATATAACAATGTCAGGAAATCATCTGTTCAAGTTATAGCAAAAAGCCTTCTGGGATTAGTTCATTGCTTTTGTATGCTGCAGAAAACACTCACTTGTAAACAATTAAATCATCATTTGAAATCTGTCTACACTTTTAGCATCTCTGAACGCAGCCTGAAAAACCATAGAAACAAGTAGGATATTGTTGCATCCAGGATTCAGGGCTGAAAGGTTTTCCTCCATAGTATCTTGTGTGGGGGAGGCTGAAGGGTGAATTTATGGGCTTATATAGGCTCTCTGTAAATCCCATAATAGCACATCTAAATAAGCATAATAGCTGCTTAAGTAGATCAGAGCTACAGTATTCCCAGGTTATGCTGAGAGCACCATGTGGGTATCAACATATTTTGACACAGAGGCATGTTACCTCCACCTAACACAGAGTCGTGTCTGATACAAACCCAGGCATTTCATTTAGCCAGAAGGGCTCAGCCTCTGGCCTGAAACTACAGTAATCAAACCTTCAGTACCCTGCTTTAAGATGTAAAGCTCTTGCATGTTACATGAGATTGCTGGACACTGTTCATTTAAAAGTGGCTTTAGATTTCTATTTGAAATTGAACCTCTCTCTCTCTCTCTCTTTGGTCTCCTCCTAAGCTGGCTACATTTTGGAGAACTGTGTCTCTGTGGAATAATACAAACACAATGTAAGCAGCACATCCCAGAGGAAAAAGCTTCTTTGTAAGTAGATCTTGGGCTAAGCACTCCAGCAGTAAGTTACTGAGCCTGGACAGCACTCCTTTGCATATACAGTTATAAAACTGAGCAGCAGGCAGGCTAACAGTTTCCAGATCACCTCTGAAAGGGAGCAGTGGTGTTCCATGGGCCACAGCATTGCTCAGATTTGAAAATGTACTTGTGCAAATCTATACCTTCACAAATACACAGGTTACCAAGGCTTTTGTCACAGAGTTAGACCTAGAGTCAAGAACTTGACTCTCTATTCTACCTCTCTGAGTGAAAACTGTGTACAGGATTGAGCTGAAAGGCCAACCTGCTGTTACCACTAATTCAGCACTAATTGTATGATTTGGTAGCTTTAGCAGCTTCATAAACATTTTGGCCAATTCATCTGAATCACCACAGCCATATCCTGTTTAGGATATAATTGTTGAACTGGTTTAAATAAAGAAATAAACAAATCCATCATCTTCTCTATGGAATGAAAGGCAAGCAGGTCCTTGTGAAACTACAACCTCCTTCCAACTTGGGGAAGGAAACACACGGCACTCACAACAGCATACAGATGGAGGGGATGCAGACAGCACATCGTTGTTTCAGAGAAGAACTCCCTCACAGCCAAGAAATCTGCTGAGATGGGATCACTGAACATTAAGGCACAGAGCCCTCACTTCTCTGGCACTTAGGGTGCTTTTTGGTCACAAACAAGTGGGCCTTGTACACTTTCTGCCACCAAGTCAGCGTTGATACCTGGGATGGGGAATTACCACTGTGGAAATGAAAAATAGGGCACTACAGCAAGAATGACTTGCAGAGATTTTCCTGGAGTGCTTCCTGACATCCCAAGTCCCCACCACAGCCAGACTAGAAAACTCAAGAGCTAAAGGCAGGATGCATGAAGCCAAAACTCCCAAAGGACAGCATTTCATAGACTGATAATCCACAAGCTCCAGACCTAGCATTATTTTTAATGGGAGAGGAGGCCAAGGCACAAACATGCTCTTCTTCCTGACACATAACAAGTGAAAAGTAGTAACTGACTGGGCTGCCATCCCCCTGGACAAAACACAGAGAGAAAAGAAGCAAACTCTTTTATTTTATTCCCTGGAAGCAGGAAATCATCATGTAAGGCTATCAAAGATTTCTGCTGACACTCACCTGTGTTTGAGTGCCTTCTACAGAACAAGCAAGCAAGTATAAATTTCCCAGCAGGGTACACACTGTATGTCTAGCATTCCTTCCTTTTCTAAGCTGAATTTCAGTGTCATTGGGGTTATTCCCATAGTTTACTTAGCTTTTGAAAGGCTAGGAGCTACCAGGAAGTAAGGATTAAAAGAACTAGGTGAGTTATGGTTACAACAACAGGGGCTGCTTTATACCTACAGGCACAACAATTCATTCTCAGCTGTCATGAGGAATTTTCCCTGTCCAAGCACTGCACATAATTGTTGTGGGATGCTCACAGATAAAAATGTGGGGTTTTGCAATGTCCTAGGAACCATGAACTGTCTTTAAAACACAACTGAAGCTAGTTGGTAGGAGTCTGAACACAAGCCTGGCATCTTCCTAGCAGCCTGGATCAGAGGAAAGAAATCACTTTTTGTTTTCCCTAAGTAGGAGTGTGTACTTCAGTTTCTGAATTGATACATTAAAGTAAACCAACATGGAAACTGCAAACTAATGGGATATTGCAAGCAGGTTCTCACCCAAGCAGAAGGAAATGTTTCCTGATGGCAGGAACAAAACCAGTTGGAGACATATACAGTCTGACTATCCAGGCTGAGCATACACATACATCATCTCCTTTCTTGCAGATACCATCACTGATCTGAAGCATAAACCAGCACTGCTGCTGTGTTAGAGGCAGATAACTTACTGAACATTATGCCATTGCTAATGGCAAAATTATCCAAGAAGTGTTTCAGGAAATAAAATAAAAATCAAAGGATCTTCTCATTCTAACTCTTCTGCAACTGCCAGCTGACTGCCAGGCTGCAGATAGCAACTCCAGTTTATCTAAGAGGAAACATACCTCAACTCATTCTGTTGGTAACTTCTGGGAGCAACAGTTCCTCTAAGAAAAGGCAATGGATATCAAACACCTCTCCAACTGCAAATGACAAGATTCCTATATATGGGGGCAAAAGAGTGTGGATTCATGTAATGAGCCAAAAAAGAAAGAAAAAGAAAACACTCCCATATGATCCTGGAAAACTCTCTGCTAGAGGATATGGACATGGAAATATAGCCCTTTTTGTTTGCAGGCTGGGATACACATCTGGGAAATCCACTAATGCAAAACATGATCTATAAGAGAGTCAAATGACTCCAAAGAGTCATTAAACACAATAAAAAACATTTGAGCAGAGTGCTGAAGAGTACAGCCTAAAAATTCTGTGCTGTAGTTTGTAACACTGATTGATGGTAAAATATTTTGGTCAAAGCTAGCAGGAGCAGATGTAATTCTACTCAGACAATAAAGCTGCTCCATTTTGTATCTGGATTTAACATCTGGTTCTCTCAGGTGCTGCTAGAAAATGTGAAGTACCTCTATTCTCCAATCCCTACACCTTTTCTAAACCAGACACAGCTGTTTTAAGATCTGCTAGATTATGATCTCCATTAATCCTGCACACAATTCTAGTAGCAAACACCTACCAGTAATGTGATCACAGGTTCCTACCTGAGCTGATAATGTAAGTTATTACAGAACTGGCAAAGTTTTACTTGCCCATTACAGCACAGATCTGCATCTAACTGGTCAGCATGAGAAAACATCACTGATGAGGAGAAGTAAAAATAAGTTTTGAAACATGTAATTGATGAGTACATCACTGAACTGTGCTTCAGCAAGAGGAGGGGGAGAAAGGCACTGCAGAGTAAAGGAAGCATTAATCTTCCTGAACTCTCAAACACTGATGTGCTCCAGCACTACTCCCAGTAAGCCCAAAATGCCTCTTTACCATTTGGAAGTTCCAGTCTTTTGCTCCATCTACATCCACAGGTGTGGAAGTCTCATTTCAGAGCATTACCCTGTAGTAACTCAGCATTCAAGATGCCCACAGCCTTTCTACCAGGAGATACAACATGGTGCTTTTCTAAACAATGCTCTCAAAACACTTCCACTGGACTGGATTATTTTCCTTCCTATTCTGCATCATAACAGCTACAAAAAAACCCCTTTCTCTGAATTTACCAGAACAGGTCCTTTTTGCCTTCAAAACCTCTGTTAAGGCAGGAAGAGCTTGACTTCTGATGAAAAGATAAAGATGCAACTTGAACAGAAAACTCTCCCTGCAATAATGAGTTGATCACCTACGCAGGACCCAAAAAAAGGTGTTTTGTAAAATGCTTAGCACTTCATAAATACTTTTAACTACCCAGCAACTTTGCTTTTAGCATTAGCTTTTCCAAAATCCACTTAGGCATGGGATGTAGGAGCAATTAGGATGCTCTTCCCTTTCACATGTATATCCTAGGATGAAAACAATGCCATCTAAATCACACAGGAAGATTATTCTATCACTTTACAGCAATCTCTTAGAAACTAATTCCCAATTTAAGGCCAAGTATGCCAGCTGATGGTGTCTAAGGGGGAAAAAAAAAAGTAGCATCAGGCAATGAATAAACTCTAATGGCAATTCTGCTCACTGCTGCACAGGTCTTGAAAGCAAAGCAAATGCTTTCCTGCTGCACAATCAGTCCTTGTTAATGGCAAGGCAGAGCTCTCCCAGAATGCAAACACTAGCTGTGTCGGCATCCTATAACATTTGGCACCAGAGCTCCAATTTTGTTATTTCCCCAAGGAGCAACAATTTTCCTTGTGCAAAAGCAAGGCAGTGTGTGTCTTTCCAAAGCCTCCTCACAGCCAAGTTCTACACTTAGGGTGAAAGAAGCCCATTGAGCCTGCCTGCCAATGCACAGACTGCGCTCCCAGGGAAGCCAGGCAGAGAGAGACAGGGCTCCTTGTCCAGCTGCACTCACCTGCCAGAGTCCAGAGTGACACATTAACACTTGGGATTATTAAAAGGTGTGTTGGCCAAATTAAAATCAATAATGATTATGAGGTTTTAAAGAAAGCAGTTATGAAAGTTCCAGGGCCTCACTTCACTGAACCCCATCCAGTTAAGGGCTGCTGGGCAAAGCAAGCTGGGACTGACTCTTGAAATGAGCAATTAGAGATTCAATCTTCAGCTGCTTCAAATGCAGCTAAGACAGAGCTATACCTGAGAAGTCAGCTGAAGACCTGCCACCTTATCTCACTATGTTTACACACCACTTAGTCTAGAGTTCTTGCAAAACACCAGTCAAAACCTTTCTTTTTGCTGTGCTTCACGAAACAACTGATCTATCTGCTTTCCAGGAGGCCACAGTTTTAGTGTAACCATAAGAGGCTGCATGGTATTTCCCCAGTACTTTCTAACAGACACACAAACAAGCCAAGCCCATTCAAGTTCACAATATGCCACAGATTAAATAGACACATTTTCAACATATACCAGACCTAAAATTTTGGACAATGGTGTATATAAACATTTCTGAGCTGACATGAGACAGTGCTACCATTTCATCTGTGGATTGAGAGCAGCAAATACATTTGACAAACTTGTTTTGTCAGTTTGGCTTTTTTATTATGCTAATTATTTAGATATCTGACCTTCTCCATTGCCAGCAAACAGCATAGATATATCTCAAATTATCTTGCCTAAACACCAAGCTAAGTTCAAAGTTTATAAATGTAAACATTTAAGTGCAAGTTTCAAGACCTCCTGTAATAAATATTTTGTTTGCAGAAACAAAGTTCAGCAGCAGTACTGTTTAATTCCTAGGTAAAGTAACCATAAATCTCTGTTCATGCTGCAAACTGAACAAAGCTCCATCATTTGGCTAACACTAGGCTTGCTACAGGACACCACTTCCAAGAATGATGAGAAAATAAAAGACTTTCCCAAGGAAAAAAGGTGTCCAAGTAGGCAACAATTTCTTGCTTCTTACCTCCACACAGCACAGGAATCTGCTTCTTCTCAATGATGGTCTTTCTTGCAGCCACATATCCTGACATTTGATTTTATATTCTTATATGCAGCCACAAAGCAACAACATACTCCTAGCATATGGCTGCAAATTAGCCCAGAAACAGGGCTCTCTTGCAAATAAAAAAAAAAATAAAGGAAAAAGCCCACAAAACTAAGCTACACACACAGAAAAACCAAAATAAAACAACTTTACAACAGCTCAAAGCTCAGGACAAGTTTTGCAACAAGAACAAGTTGCAAAGAACAGTGGGAAGCAACTAGAAACATACTCAGCTGCTCCTGATCAGGGCAGGGAGGTGGACACAAGTGAAAGGAATCTGCACTGATGAAGGAGGTACATGGTGGGGTAGAGTGAAGGAGAGGCACCCTGCACTGCTCTGATCCCAAAGGGACCATGGCCAAACCCAGTCTAGACAGAAGACCAAAAGTTACCCCACGTTGCTTGGTGAAGTGCTTAAAACATTTACATCAGATACACATGAAGAAATAGTGATGCATGCCACATCATTTACAAGTCATTTTAACTGTTGGGTGTGAATATGAGAAACAGAAGAAGTCTGCAGCATGGCAGTGTGGAGTAAAAACTGGTAAAAGGATATCCAGCTCCAAAGAAGCAAAGCCCTCCTACATTTGCATGTGTAACACAAAAGCTCACTGGTCTGCTTCATACATAAATAACATGTTCTTATTCAGATCCTCCCAACAGCAGCCAACAGCTGCAAGCCAGTAGTACCACTTGTCACAGCTGAATGGCCACAGCATGGTCATCTGAACCAGGAAAGCAGCCCAAGGTCATACAGGTGGCTCCTCAGCAAACTTCTAAACACCACAATTTAGCCAAGAACAATTTGGATCTTGTAGCTCACTAAGTGTTCTCTGCATGCCCACATATTGGTAAATAACAAGGAAAAGAAAGTTCATTAATAACTTAAGCCAACCTACACAGGGCACTTAGCAGGAGAGAATTTGGTTGGGGTTTCTGCAGGGTGTATTTAACTATTTCTGCCTGATAGACCCTTTTACATCAAGGAGATAACACAGCACTGTCTGCAGAGCTGAGTTTATGCCTACTGTGCAAACCACAGCCAGTTGTGATTCCAATAAAATCAGAAATCATTATTGCAAACACCATGTCACTTCAGGCACTGAAGTCATACTTCCACTTTCAGCCTTAGTCTGCTTATTTAAAGAAAAAAAGAGGGAGGAAGGCTAAGAAAACAGTGTTTAGCTGATTGAGTTACAATCAGGAGGAACTGAGTTACTCCTCCAACCCAGGTTTGTTCCTCTTTGCAGCTGTATCCAGCAGACTCTCCTGTGGGAGAGCTCAAGCAATGAGCTCCAGCTGCCCCCCTCACCCCACTGGTGGCAGCCAGGTTGGGACACCAGGCACAGCAACCCAGAAAAATGAAAGCCCACTTCCTTTTGGTTAAGATGAAGGATGCATGCACACACAAAACCAGCTGCTGTCAGTGTTCCAGCACTTGGCCATCCCCTTGCATCACAATTTTACCAGCCAGCCAGAAGCTCCAACACATTTGCATTCCCTTGGTAACAGAATTTTTCAAAACTGCCAAGTCTTTCTCTAATGGCTAAAGGCAATATTATCTGTGGATGGTGGGGAGAGATGTATTTCTTCTTTGATGAAAAGAAAGCATGGATCCAGACAAATGACAGCAGATTCAGGTAGTCAAGAGGTCTTGATTTCTTAGTCTAGATCTGCCACTGATCCTTTGGGAGGCCCCAGGCATACCTTTCTGCAGCAGCCTCCTCATCAGATGTGGCAACATCCTCAAGCACATTTACAAGGCATTACACTTGTACTGAGGTCAAAGAAAAGCAGGAGTCTTACTTATACCAGTGTTTACTGCAAGCTTTGAATGTAATGAAGCAAAGAAAAGTCTTACTCTTCTCACAGTCTCCAAGAACCTAAGATTCCCTCTCTCACAGTCTTGCTGCTGTTACTGCTGGTATTACACACTCTTGAAAGGAAAGGAAGGGAAAACAAACAAACACACACACACACAAAAAAATCAATCACATAATCATCTGTCATTTTTCCAGATTTCCATTATTATTATGAAGTGGAATACACTAAACTAATCCAGTCTGATGGCAAAAAATTGAGATACTTCAAACTCATGCTACAGCCCAACCTCAGCACAATATCACAGGACAAAGAGGCACCACCCTTCTTCTGAGGGCTCTTTTCCTTTCAAAGTTCAGAGGCTTACTACAGAAACACCTGTAAGAGAACACATTCTCTTCTCAAATTTCAATCTGTAGTGTGCAACACAGCAGCTGAAAGGATGAAAACCTGCCTGTGAATAAAATGCTCTGCATTGATCTTCTTTTCCAAAATCACATAATATGGTGGTAGCCTAAAGGGATGACTCCTGCAATGAATATAAATGCTATTTGTCATCAGCCTATTATGTCATAACTATAGGAGGATAATGTTAGTAATAAAAAATTAACCTAATTTCTGTAGAATGGAGCAATAAAAGTTGCAGATAATGCTGGAAGGCTACTAAGGGTGAAAACACATGTGAGAAACAAGGGAATCCCGACAGGGTGTAAGTGAGAAGCAATCAGTGATCCCAGTGTTAGCACTGAAGGACACACAGTTGAGATTTTCCAAAGCAGCCAACTTCACTCAAAATTAATGGCACCTATATGCTTAAGTGTCACAGGCTCTTCAAAATGACAAGTGTTAACAAATGTTCAAGTAGGACCTAACTAAGAAGTGCCAAATGCCCTCTGGATGGTGCCAGAGATCTTTACTGACCTTCCTGAAAACCATGAGTAGCTGGCACCTGTAAGCACTGGGTTCCACATATGTACCCCAAAATTCCCAAAGCTCAGCTTGGGAGCAGTCTTTGCTTTAAATCACATAACTTTACTGCCTAGCATCACATTTCAACAGATAACCACACAGAGGCAATAAATGAGAGAGAGGGAGAGGAAGAAGACAAAAAAACCCTTATCCTGTTTGCTTTTGGTATGTTTGTTCACCCCTGTCAATAAAACCAGCAGAGATGCTCCTGGTTGTGCCTAACTACTGACTTCTAAAAGAAAGCAGTCATTGAAAAATTAAACAGACATTTCAGAAGGGTCAAAATTCCTGAAAAGAAACTAAACACTGTTGTGTCAGAGGAGAGGTCATCACAAGAAGCAGAGCTGGAGGCCTGGTAGGCAGCAAATGCAAACTCTTCAGCACACCCCAAAGTACACAGCTCATCTGAGCAATCACTTATGCAAAGCTGGGAGGCTGCTTTATGCACACCAAGGCCGATTTGCTGAGCTGGCTTCAGCCACTGGAGAAAACAGACATCAACCATCAGCAAAACCCAACACATACAGCAACTCTGCTCACGTTTACAGGAGTAGGAGACAGATTTATACAGCACTCTGGCTGTATACAACACTGGCCTCACTGCAACACACATCTGTACAACAAGAAAAAGCTCTCTTAAAACGATGTAGCCCAGTACAATGACATATGTTAAATACAGCCACCAGTGAGCTGGGAGCAGAAATCCATGAATAACTGTATTGATTGCAGTAAAGAAAACCTGAACATATCTGGAGTGGAGACATTTCCTGATGAAATTCTTTCCATTTGGTAAAAACACAGACATTGTCTTATGCTTCTCCACACAGCGAGGCAGTAAAGCAAAACTGCAGACACTACTGCTGGAGGTGAAGTATCTATCCGTTCAACTATTGTTTGTAGGCAAGGAGACAGAATGGATCTTGCAGCACAAATCAAGTCTGATGCTTTGAAGTTAACTGAAATCTGAAACCAAAGTAAAAAACCCTAAGTTAATTCTGTGAAAATTCCAGATAAAATTTAATGTCTTCTAAGCTTTTCACTTTAAGGACATAAAAAAATTCTCCTCTTGTCAATCTAATGTACGTATTATTCACATAGAGTTATTACTAGGCACCTTACATTCAGACTAGATTGTTTAACTAATGGAATAGAGGGAAGAACTCTAACTATGCTGGAGGGTGACAATGCAGCAGTGTCTATTCTGGGCTGCAGCTATTTAAAATCTTACATCAAGTTTTCCCACGTGCCAGGTGTGCCATGCTCAGCAAAACAGCATTTGCCAATGTCAACTGCTCTGCCAAACAAACAAATAAATAGCTAGATCTTCTACACTGACTAGGAAACTCCTTACAGAAGATGCTTGCTGAGATATAGATTACAGCTGGTTTTATTACCTCTGAAAAACACAGGCAGTTAACTTTATGCAAGAATTACTGGTTTCAGGAATTCAATCTATTTGCCAACAACCATTAGGAAACTTCCCCATAGAAAATCCTGTCCCTTCAGAAGGCAGAAGCAAGGCTTTTGAGAGTCCCCTTTCCAAAGGGGAAACTTCCATGGCAGTAACTTGCCTGACACAGTCTCTTCACACTCCTAATTCTGTGTGCTGCTGCTGGTCCAAGTTTCCCCCTGACGTACCAGTGCTCGGTGGCCTCACGGCTGTGCCGTTTTGTGGCATCTGTGCTGCACTAAGAGAAAACAGGAACTGGCTTCACCATGCCTGTGCCTCGGTTGTGGGTTGCTATGAGCACCCAGCAAAAGCTGGGCTGGGGCTCCTGACAGAAACCCTCAACAGGAAGCGTTACAGCAGTGAGAGTACAGTACACATGCTGCTAGGATTTACAGGGTTGCCCCTGTAAAAAAAATAAACAACCGACCCAGCTGTTCTAGAGGATGAAGAATAGGAATGACATCCAGGCAGCAAGTGGGAAAATAGAGGAAGGGGTAGAGAGAGGAGAAAACCACAAAGTAGGAAGCTGAGAACAATTTTTACAGGAAGCACAGATGCAAGCTCATCTTCTTGTGCATGTCCTTATTTTGCAGGGGCTGGCAGAGCAGAGCAAAGTACCCAGCACTAACATCGGCCCTGTGACAAGCACTTCAGCAAAAATAAAACCTTCCTCTTCCCAAAATCTTAAGCTCTGCCCTGAAACTTAATCCTCTGCTGTTTGCTTTTCTGCTCATCTCCTCCCATCAATCATTTCAAGCACTAGGAAACACATAGCCCTAGCTGTTTCCAGCATCGTTTTCATTAAAGATACCCCTGTCACCTTAGCCAAAGGATTAGAATTTCAGAATCTGCAGTTGTGTGACACCTCTAAAATTCCCTTCTAAGAAAGAGACCTACAAACACATCATGGACATCCAATAACCTATATTGCTGCTTTGTTTATCATAAACTTCTTCAGGGAATCCTCTGCATAACATTTACAGTCCATTCGCACAAGCCCTTCAGCCATGCATGAATTAGATCTGGATGAGAAAAGCATCCTTTTCTCAACAGGCAGGTGACACAGTGAAACAGCAATGTTCCAGCACAGAAGGGTTCCCCTACACCCAATAAAACTCCTGCTTTGTCATTTACTCAGATTCAAGTGTTCCTTTTTTTATTACAGAAGTAGCAGCACAGAAGGCTCCTGTTGCACCAGCCCATAGAGTGTGAAATAGAGATTTTAAGCAGGTAAGCACTGTTGGAACTATGTCCAAGGAATATTGTAAGGAGCAAGAGTAGCCCAGCCAAATCTGGGGCTCTGAACCATACAAGGCTGCTACAACTGAGAAATCAATACCAACCCAAGGGACAATCACTACCACAGAAAACTGCTCACAATTCCAGTGTACAAGTTCAGGGCATGTGTGCAGGAGAGTCCAAATAAAACCTGTGGGTGTGCAGGACACACAACCTAATTGCTTCAGATGAGACTAGCAAACCTTCTAAACACAAAGACACAGATGGAGACAGAGGCGAACCACATACCTGCCAAAGGCCAGTTCATTTCTTTTCTTCCATCAGCTACCTCTAGAATATTTTGGCAGAAAAAAAAGCACATTTCTTTCTTTTTCAAAGCTTCTGCTGTCTCTGCTCCCACACAAGTACCTCTGTAATGTCCCTTTTCCCCTGCAGCACGTGCTCCAAGAACACTACCCTGCCCCAGTGGCCATCCCTGCCTAGCTGCTCCTGATTGATGTCACGTTAAGCTGCCTCCTGACCCCAATCGAGTGTGGCATTAGGCACAAGCTGCTGCAGCTCACAAGTAGCAGCGTTAACAGCACCATCCAACAGTGGCTGGCAGTTGGGCTCATTCAGAGCCCATTAGCATGGTGTGTCCAGGGCAGGTCCACGTGGGCAGAATACTGATGGGCTCTCCACTGCTCTTCCTGCACCACTGGGCTTTGTAACAATACAATTTTGACAGTGCTGGGCTTCTTTTGGGACACTGTAAATGAGCCAATTGTCATTATTGGGATTTTACAAGACGACTGAAGTCAAGCAAGCAGTGCATGCAAAGAACTGGCCAACTAAAGATCAAGCCACCCCATCAGGAGTCCCCAGAGAAAAGAAGAGCTGCACTCCTCTGTCCACAGAAATCCACCTGATACTATCTTGAAATAAAGCCTAGCAGAAGTGTCTCCCTGACAGCATTCACACCAAGCCTCTTGCTCTCCAGAGAAGCAGAAGAGGCATTTTTGTTTGTAAACACTCTGTTCTTTTGCCTCCTGAAGACTGAAATCACAAATGTGCTTAGTGATTCCATGCAGGCATGTGAACCTTTGCACTTGGGTGTTGGAAGGAAAGATTTATGCTTGAAGTAAAAATCAGTCACACTAACAGAGCAACCTTCCAGACTCCTGCAGGTTCACTCCAAAGAGACCATTAATTCTTTTTTTTTTTTAACTTCAACTGAGTTAGATAAAGCATCTGCTCAGGGCTTTGTTTGTAGGAATTAAACATTTATGTGAAATCCCTGAGAATTTAATGTAACAGCATTGAACAGGAAAAACAATGTTCCCATCCAATTTTTCTTTGAATAAGTATTCAAACCCAGAGTATTTCTCTGAGTAACTCTTTCTCTGCAGTAACTCCTTCTGAGCTCCCAAACTTGTTCTCTTCCAAACTAGGAAAATTTAGCAAAGAGATACTTAAACCAAAATGATAAATGGCAATGAGAACAGTTTGACAACCTGATGAATAAACAGAAAGCTAAAGGAAGAACATCTTGGCAGAAAACATTACCAAAATGTTATTTATTTTCTCCAGACTACCAGGGCTGTATGAGATCCAGTTCAGTTTCTGAAAGGTTTACCACCCCTGCAGTTCAAGGCATGGGTTTACTGTCAGAGTTAAGCAACCAAAGGCTGCCCAATTCCTCACATGACTCTGCATTTCTGACAGCAGCAAACAGCAACACATAACAGTCACTGCCTGTAAAGCAATCTGCTGGGGGACAAGAAGTGCCAGATGAATCAAAATTCCTCATAAAGACTATATGATGGAATACTTCTATGAGGATAGACAAAAATAGGATGACAGAGCTCTGAAAAGAATCTGATCAAAGAATGCAAGGATAAAAGACACAGAGCCCAACTTCAGGAGGTGACAATAAAGATCTCCTAGTCTTGCAGTCATGTTAAAAAAATACCCCACACCCAAAAAGTTTGAGTAAGAAAGCAAGCAGTTTACCTCTGGTTATAGCTTCATTAAAGTCCTAGGACCAATTACACATGCTAAAACAGCAGCATAGAATAGTGGTTCAGAAAAGCATTTTGCTGGAAAATTTAGATGCAAGGAGGAAGAGGGAGGCAGGGGGAAAAAAAAAAAGAAAGAAAAATTTAAATATGCAGAAAGCTAGAGCTAAGCACTTCTTTTCTAAGACACTTCAGTGTCCTAAAGTTCCATGGATATTTATGCTCACACCTGCCTTCAAATCAGAAGCACATACACTCCTCTCAGGGTTGGTTTACTTTGCCTTTTTCACCATGCAGACCAATCATCAAGTGTTACACAAAAGCCTCTGAATATCCCCACTGTGAGTGGGGCCTCTCCCTGCTGAACACTTAGTAAAATAACATTCCTGCTTCAAAGAAAACTTACAAGATCCACAGAGACAAAAGACTAAATGCAGAGGCACAGGGGCCAGCAAAGGCCACCAAAAAAGGTCAGCAAGAGTAAAACTTCTGAATCTCGTCCCCCTGTATTCAGTATTACTCCTGCAGAGTCAAAAGGTCTCCCAGCATCATCTGATCCTTTCCCCCACTCCCAGTAATAAAGTGTAACATCCTCTGAACTCAGGAGGAGACCAGGGACAATGAGAGAAGCTCCTCTTGCACTGTGCAGAACAAAAGTCAGTAGGATGTAGTCTTCCTCACAAGGCTTAAGTGTAAAGTTCACGTCCCTACAGGAATCAAGCCCAAAGATCATTCCACATTTAATTGAACCAGGGTAAAGTTACTGCAGAGGTACTGGCCAACTTCACTAGAGAGCCTAAATTGGAATATTAACTTGAATTTATTGCTAGAACTCAGAAACTCATGGTTTAGTAAATTATCATTGCTTTAATAATCAAAACATAATTCTGGCTAGGAATGAATTTGAAATTATAAAAGCTAGAGAGTCTTCACATAGTATTCATTTATCCCTGGGGCTGCTTTATCAGTCTATATTCTTACCCTCAGGTACAACATTTTAAATATGGTTTAAATCTCTACAGAAGAAACTACCAACTGTAAGGTGGCAGTAAGAATCACTAAAATGGCAAATAAATAATGCCTACAGTGGCAGTGTCTGAAAAAACTGCCAGATGACAAAGATAAACTAACAAGGTCAGCACCTCATTTGCTATGTCATCCTGTACTTTTCCAAGTTTACTACAGGACTTAATTTGGGACATAAAATGCCATGCTTGCCTAACTGCAAGCACATTTTACTTTCTAAAAGAAGGCTCTGAGGCTCCTGGATGTTACATGTTGCTACCAAGATCATCTCTTTGGAATAATCTTTCAGGCAATGCCTAATCATGGCAGGATGCTGCTCCTCACCTCCTGACACCTTAACTTTCTCTGGTAGTGTCCTGTCAACGGCTTCAGGATGGAATTGTTCATGACCATATTGCAGACTCCTAATTCTTCAGCTCTTTATCATCTGTTTTGCTGGTAACTTTTAGCAAATTAGCAAGCCTTCATTTGTCTTTGCAGAAACTGAACTGTTTATCCTCCAAACTCCTGATGACACATAAACACTCAGGGGAGGATACAGAAATTGGCAAGAGATGGGTAGGATCCTGCTGACAATGTCAATAACCAAGCAAACTGCAAGTAAGTAACAAGATATCACACTTCTGTTCTTAAGAGGGTCCCCATATTACCAACATTTGTTTTAGATAAAGATAGGCTGCTTTCCAAGGCTTTTTTTTTCATTGTGCTTTCTGTTCCAGCTATACAGACTTTGTGCCAAGGATGTACTTTGTCACATGGCAAACACAAAACAAAATGCAGTTGGAAGTTTTTGTTACAGCCACCAAGAAGAACAGTTCAAAGTAGCAGGCAGACACCACTTCTCATCTGAAAGAGCAGAAAAATGTTAAGTCTGTTCCTTTAAAACAAAGAAAAATAAAAAGGCTTTGAACAGCTTTAACCTGAAATCAAATGTGACAAGAGCCTTTGGATGTGCTGCAAAAGACTAATAGCAACAATTTTGTTAAGAATCAAAAAGCTGGTTTGTCACAGCAGCACAACTCTGCTCACAGTCTATCCTCTCCAAACACCTGAGCCTCGTAGGAATACAAATTGCTGTCTGCTGAAGTTCTTTTCCCTCAAGATTTCCTCTCCACAGACACAGTGTCTTTGTGTTCCTCTATGCAACAGAGCACAACATTCACTGGGAGTCTAAAGGCTGCTTCCTGCAGTGTTAAAGTCCTGCATCAATCTTTTCATGCAGTAACTGGGATGGGCTGACACCTTACTGCCTTCCAGGGAGAGTGTTAATCCTTTGGGCTCCAACTGTCACACTGCAATGTCTCCTCCAGGCTTCTGAACAGGCCATGGGCAATGTGTGCACAGAAACACACACATCTTTACCTGGATGCACAAATGTAAATTCAGTGAGGCTGTCTGATATGGCAACCAATGGGACATAGGGAAGGACACTTACTCTAGATGTATTTGCTTATGCCATATTTGGGACAAGTGCATTTCATAAGCAGGGAGAAAACAACATAAATGCTTTGCATTGGCAAAAGAACTCTGAACATCAGCTCAGGATGTCTACACATCTGCCACTGTACAAATGCCACCTCATGGCACACTGCTTTAGGTAAGGGCAGAATTTGTTGTGCCTCTTTGGCAAGGTGAATCAAAACTGAGCTTGATTTTGAGTAAAGGAATGTTCAAGGAAACCTCAGCCTGAGCTCAGAAAACAAAGCCAAATGAGTGAAATGATCCAGATTACTCTTGGCTGCAGTCAGTCACTACCAATCAGCACTAAGTATTTCAGTTTAAAACTCAAAGGACAAAAAGCTGGAGCAAAAAAAGCCTTAAGGTGAAATTTTAACTCCCCTGAAGTAACTAGGGTATTTTCCACCAGCTTCAGAAGAGCTGAGAATTCATACTGGACACAATGTATTAAAAGACAGTAGAAATTCTCATTTTAGGTTAACTCTAAGTGATCTTGAAAAAGGAGAAATTAGAACTATCAAGTAGGATGGTGTCTTTCAACCTAGCTAACAGAAACAGCAGCAGGTAAAGCTCCTGCACAGGGATGTGGACGAACCACACACAGATGTAGCTATTTAGTATTTAACCTAAAGTCTGGACTCCACTACCTCTATCTCTCTTTGACCTTCCAACATCCACATGCACAGACATGGCCCACTAAGGTCACCATGGCAGAGGTCATAGAACATTACCCTCTGATACCTGTACTAACCTCTGGTTACCCCAGATCCTCTACTCATCATTTAAGGGACTTCAACATCAGAAAAACTATTACCTAAGAAATTACTTCCCCCCCCAGCATTCACATTTCCACTTCTGCTTACAGTGACTTCAGAGTAGTCCAATGCACTTGCTACTTCAGGACAAAAATTCACCTTGGAGTGGAAAGTCATGACCAATTCCTTTGCACTATTTGCTCTGCTTTTACCTCATCACCTGGATTGATGAGGACCTCTGAATAAGTCTGGCCCAGGATTTGCACTGACTTTCTGCACAGAGAAGTGTCAGCCATGGCACAAAAATGCCATCAATGTAAAATGTGATGCAAATGAGGAACCAGCCATTACAAAAGTAAGCAAAGGCTGCATTACAGATGCATCTAGCAGAACAACCCCATGTTAAGACAACATATGCCATGAATTGCTTCCCAGTACTAGTCTGTGTTGGTTCCTATCCCCTCTGACCCCTCCAGCTGTTATCCACAGATGAAACTACAGTAACACATTAGATGGAGATAGAAAAATGACTTTTTTTTCCCCCCCTTACTTAAATTTGGAGTAAAGGCCACACAGTTTCTCTCATGGATAACATAACTTGTTGTAAACACTAGTTTCAAACAACTCTGGAAGAATATGCTTAAAAGTAACAACTTGTTTGAAGACAAATGTTTCTTTTAATTGTTCTTTTTTTTATTTACAGAGAGAATAAATGGTCAAACATATTGATATTTTGGAACAAGTCAAACACTCAGGACTTGGGTCAGCAGCCCAGAGTAACTAACCCTCACCTGGTTCCTCTGTAGTAGCTTTCAACCATGGTAAAAACATCTCACAGCTGAATTTCACCAGCTTTGGGAGTGGATCAAGCAAGAACAGAACCCAGAACAGCATCCTGCATGGGCATCAAAGCACCCACGTGGGGACTTGGTATCATGTAAACTACCAGGAGCTAAACTTGCATCTTCACTTATTTGCCAACACTCTTCCATGTTGACAAGTCCTTTTTTATATTATTTAATATCTAAAAGGACTAAGGGTTCACCTAAAATGTGAAGCATTTGCCAAGGTCTCTGACTGCACAAATAAAAGCTACATACCAGAAACATGTTTCCAGAGGCAATTTACTAAGTACCAGCTACAAAGACACTTTACAGAGGATATAAGTGCACAACGTGAATTTCTACAACTATTTGCTTTAGCAATTGATCAAAGTGGGTCTATCTCTACAAAAAGGGAACAAATGCTTAGAAAAAAAGTAATGTTCTTTGTTCAGAAAAGGAAGGTAGGCTGCACATCAGTGAGAATAAAACATGAAAGGGAAAGCAGGAAAATCTGATCTTTAGAAAGAGAACAAAAAGGTGCTAGCACAGGGGGACCACAGACATGGCCATGAAACCAAGTTTCCATGGTGTACTGAGGGAGAATCCAGGTAGAAAGTTCTTCTCTACTCCAGTGATGAGTCCTGCCAGTGAATCAGACTTGGTGTGTGGGATGAGGGGTGGTTGGAGTTCAAGCCTAAAGCATTTCTGCTACAACTCTGGCCAAGGGCTGGACAGCCTTGTCCAATCGGTCACATATGTGGGCCCTGGGAACCAGCCATGCCACAGCACAGCAACTGAATGTTTCCATGTGTCACTGCCTTGGGCTAACAGAAACAGCAGCGACAGCAAGCTCAGCCTGATGGGGGAATACAGGAGCAGTTTCTAAACAAAAATACAATAGAGGACAAGAGCAACAATGGAGTTACCATGAAGAGCCAGGAGTTAGAGCAGTAACAGCAGCTTTGAGATAATATCATCCCACACAGGTTGTTTCTAACAATTTATCTTCCTTCCAACAGCATGCCTCTAAAATCCCAGAAATACATATGCTGAAATAATTGTTAACACATGCCCAAAAAGTAGCCTCTTTTTTATATGTTTTGGGGTTTTTTTAACCCCAATAGCAGATCCTGTAGCAATAAGCAGGGTATAAGTGGTCAGAGTTCTCAAGCTTGCCTTAAAGCCTTAACATCCACCTGCTCTACTACACAAACCATGACCTCATCTTTAGGCAAGCTGTGAAAGCTAACATCAGGGCATCTTGGAAGGACTCTCTGCTCCCAGGGGACATCCAATGCTGTGGCTGAGGTTCACTGAAAAATTAGGCATTGTTTCTGACTTCCCCTTCCCACCTGCAGCAAACTGTTCTACAAACCCAAAGATCTTAATCTCAAAGCAAATTGCTTGAACAAGGAAAATCAGAGCAGGCAGGGAGGCAGCCTGATCAGTGCAGTAGAAGAGGGTTGCTTTGTGACTGAATACAAACTGCAACTCTTTCATGCATGAAGACATTTGCTTACAAAACTGTTAAAATTGGCATAGCCACAGTTTAGTCAGAATTAAAACACCTGTAAAGGGTTTCTGTACAGCACTGATTTGGATTCTGTTTTCATTTGAGTATGAGCCAACTAGCTGCTCCTGAGAACAGCAGCAAATGTCTGATCATATGGTTCAATCCATTCCTCCAGGAATGGGGCACATCTCAATGTCCTCATGGCATTTCCATGTGGGAAGAAATTGGCATTTTGACTAATTAAATACATCTGAGTAACTCATTAAGTGGTTAATATGCTGCTAACACAAAAAGTATGACTCAGCAAGCCTGTTCAACTTTGCAGGAAGTTTTAAGTCTGACTGAATTGTCTGTCTGGTCAACAGATTTCTGCACACACAAGTTTAAGTTGCAGCTGAGTAGTGCCTTTAGTAGTGGTCTTCTGAACTGTATTGCCAGCAAGGAAACATCTGTGTTCATTCTGTTTATTCAGCTAGCTTTACAGCATTAGGGATAATAGAAAAGCTTCTTCTCAAGAACTTAATGCACACAACTCAGCAACTGGAATGGCCAAAGCATTTTGGGTTTGGTTCCCCAACCCCACTCCTCCATACACACACAAAAAGACTACTTAAGGAGATTAGTAATCCTACAAGAAATATCAGGCTTCCATTACAATAGGTATGTTCAGAAGATACTCACATTTCTGTTGGTATGTGCAAACCAAAGGCCTTTATAAGTATCAGTGTTGAATCCTTAAAAATAAAATGCACAGGTTTTAGGCCACAGATGTGTGCAGCTCATGGAAAAATTATCCTGATTACAGATGTAGTAGCAAGAAGATAAAAATGAGTTCCCTCCCACCAACTGCTCTGAAACAGAAGCAGCTGCTGTGAGGCAAATCAGGCACAGCCTCAGCCCATAGCATTTAGTTACAAAATCTAACTGGCAATTGGTTCCCATCATTGGCCAGACCTGGACCACCCATCCCACCAAACCAGAGTCTGGCAGACAGCTGAAGCAAGAGGCTCTCTTTTCTTCTGGCAGGAAAGGTGTTAACACAAGCCACCTGGGTAGGTTGAGTGCTGGCACCTGTTTTGTCAACAGTCTTTTTATTAGTATTATTTATTTTTTACATTGCTGGCTCAGACAAATTCAAGACTCTGAAACTGAAACAAAGAGAACTTGTATCCTTCTGAGAGACCTGCACAGGGTTGCAGTGGGTGCATGCCTAACACACAGAAACTGTATAAAACAGCTGCTTTTTGTCACAGAAAAGTACATCTACACAGACTCCTTAGTCATGTGTCATGCTTTAACTTCAGCCAGCAACTAAGCACCATGCAGCTATTCACCCAGTCTCCCCCCAGCAGTGGGATGGGAAAGAGAATTGGGGGAGGGAAATAGAGGTGTGCAGCACCTCTGTTCACCTAAAAATTGCTAAAAGAGCCCTGAATGTGCTTCACCCTAGTAAACAAGGAGGGAGGAAGCCTAAAAACCACAAAACCACCATCTCTCTACAACAGAAACGATTCAAACTCCTGTAACATCTCTACATGGCTGTGAAACTACCACCCTAACCATAGCAACAGATTTAAACATTTGAGGATGGATTTTGCTGTCTGTAGGCAGCATAAAACAGGCAAATGCTGCAGAAGTTTTAGGAAGAAAACAGCTTACCAATGACAGCAAGCAAGGAAAACAAAACCACACCAATTTATTCAAAGGAGAAACATCATTCCATAACTAAGTAACTATTAGCCAAGTGTCTAAGAGAGACCTGAAGTACTTTCCTCTCCAATTACATTAATCCACCTCCTAAGCAACTGTGCTACCAGCACAATCCACGCTGAGCTACTGCAGTAAACACTAACTCCCAGTGACTTCAAACTAAAGCTTGAAGCAGCTTCTGCAAGCACTAAGAAAACCTCTAGAAACAGGAATGAATCGTTCCAGGAGGAGGAGGAAGATAATACACAAGACAAGGTTAAAACTAACAACAAAATACAAACATTTCCTAACAGACAAAACAAACAGCACCCTGCTCATTGACTACCAAAGGCTTCAAAGCACTGAAGAGGTTTGTTGAGGTGGCAGACTTCAAATAAAGCCTGGCTAGGTCTGGTAAATAAACTGGAAACACAACCCAGAAGTTGAATCCAGGACAGTATGAAATTCAAGGGCTTCCTTTCACTTACCACTTCCAAGTGACACACAGTTCACAAAAAGCAAGCATCTAGAGCATTGTACCTGACTGTTGAACAAAATCATAGTGACACTTCAAAAGCAACAAAATGCTTCATCAGTGGTTGAAATGGCCAAATATGGGCTTCTTTGAGAATGACTGACCTGCAAGCCCCTTGTTTTCCTCCACAATTACATCCATTCATGGGTCCTTGACATGAGATTTACTGCAAATTTACATCAGCAGAACTAGAAAGGGAAAATACCCTGGAGGACTTCAACTACAGAATGAAATATCCTATTGGTAACATTCAGACAGCATGAGATCTGCCAGAGTCGTGGTGGTACTGAAGTGGGCAAAAACCAAAGCACCTTAAATAACTGTGTCAAACTTGTCTGAACTCTAGGAAAGTACTTTTGGCTTATGTGTTTAGCTGTATAGAAGGTAAACAAACTTCATAACTTAACTTTCAGATAAAATCCTTCTGGGTCAAATTCTACTGTGTGGAATATGTGCATAAACCTGTGGATCCCACAGCAAGTGCAGAACTGAAGTCATGGGCTACATTAACCTACTCAGAACACCAAATAAACCTTCTTCTTTCTCTGCATCAGCTACCTCTCAAAATGATTCACTTCTGGAAAGTTCCTGTGCTCAGAAAGCATGATAAATGCATTTAGATTTATCCAATTTTCAATCTGGTTGTGCTCCCAGAGGTCCCACAGAGCCTTTACAGCTGACCTCTAACTTTCTTCCCCAGGTGTATTCTTCCCCATACAGAATCTTGTCCTGCAGTTTAAAACCTAAACTCTCCTTCTGCCCATTTCAAGAGGTGTTTTGCTGAAGCCCCAAGCAAAGGAAGCAAGCATCCCAAAACTCACACTCCAGATGCCCACTGCAGCTTCACATAAGGAGGGGTAAGCAAGGGCCAGTGCTGTTTGCTTTCCTTAAATATCTGAGATGAGAAAAATCAACTTAAAAATCCAACCCTGAAAAACACCTTATTTTATAACTGGAGGTTGGGGGAAAAGAGGAGAATCACTGGTTACACTGTCTGGAAAAGGAGCACGTTCAAGACCATCTTCTTCTAAGAAACAGTCATTAATCACTTGCAGTCACTTAGCACAGGAGGTCATGCAGTGGCAGCCAGACTAGTGTAAATGTGTAATACTGAATTAGAGCAGAAAGGCTCAGGACAGTGTTATCATAGCTAGAGTGCTGCCTGCTAATGGAAACTCTCCTTTGGTTTCAATACTATCAGGGCCTGATCTGGCTTTGGGGAACAAGATGCCATAATCTTGCCCTGAAGTAAGAGACTCAGCCAACATCCCAGTGCTAACCACAAGAAGCCAGAAATGAGCTTATTACACTACTGTATCCCTGTACTGCGGTAAAATACTATTACCTGCTTTGATCATAGCTCTTATTAGAAACATGAACACAGGGATGATGATGATGATGATGAGCCTATGGAATGAAGAGCAGGAATCTCTAGCTCCCTCCTATGGGGAGCCACACAGCACATGCGCGCTGTCATGTGCTGGCACCTGACATGCTAGCAATACAGACAAGAACATCCTCATCTCTCTGCACAGAGCTGAAAGAGCAGGATTCAGATGGCTTTACAAGAATATTTCATAATCCTCCTCCTCCTGCCACCCCCTCCTCAGTTAGCATTTCAGTCAGAGCCAACTATGGTTATAATTATCACCATAATTATTATTTTAATAAGAACCAATGACTTATCAAAATATTGCACTGAAGACTTGCACATCTTTTCTTGTAAGGCTGCCAAAAAAGCTGGATCATTGCAGAGGTACACTGCTAGCAGACAGCACCTCCAAGTTGCTATTTATGCAACTGAGTGACTAAACTCCATTCAAGTGAATGCCAAACGTAAGCAATTTGAGGCACGGGAGCTGTGCAAAGTATCATTATTCTCCTGGTGTATACACACTAACAGCTTTGTTTACTACATTTACTCCTCTTCTGCTTGTTTGCTTGGGTTTTACACACTGTATGCTAAGCTGCTGAACTTAGATGCCTTAAAGTAGCCACCTGAACCCACATTTCCAATATATTTTTAGACATCTGTGTCAGGCACCCATAGAAAGGTTTAAAGTGCACAAGCAAGCCTGTAAGCATTTCAGTCAGTATAATTAGGTGCCTAGATTTATCTCCAGCTACCCAAGTGTGGACCTTTGCAGGCAACAAGTTGCCATTTTTCATGAAAATGTACTTTTTTCTAACAGGTAATTAATATTAGCTTGACAACAGATATTTTTTTTCTTCCCATTTGTTCAAGATGACCCTAGCCCAGATCTTTGCTAACATTCCATTTCTACACAGAAGTCTGATGTAGTTGGACATTTCTGAAGATCCAAGAATTTGCCATAGAAATGTTATTTCTCAGGTTCTTCTGTTCATCTCCCAGGTGAGGGTCAACAGGCTGGAAACAAGTTTCAGGGAACCTGCTTCACTTTAGTCACCACAGCCATGACCTGCATTACTTTTTCTTTCCAAGAAGATGTTTGAACTGAACCAGGTGTCCTCCTAAATCAGAGTGCAACTACAAAGAACAAAGCTAACTACAAACAGGCTGAGTTTTAAGAACAAAAAGAAAGATCTCTCAAAAATTCAGAGAGCATGAAATCCCAAACTCACCATTAAGAAAAGTCAGTAAATAGCAGCAACTCTAAATACTCTCAGACTCCACCAGAATAACTGAACCAAAAAGGACATTTGAAGGGCAAGAAAAGGCTGCAGCATCAAGTAAAAATGAAATCAAATTCAAGAACTAAAGCTTGCAGTGTTGTTCAGCTTTGTATAATTGTTTTAAATAAGCATCCCACTTACTCTCTAATAATATAACAGAACAGTAACAAGAGCAGTAGCTTGAAAACAAAATATATGTGGGAAGCATTCAAGATCTGACCTCAAAGTCAACCAAATACTCATGCAAAACCTTTTTTCACTAACTTTTTCTTACTCAAAAAATACACACTCATTTATTGTGAAGTTATTTCTCTACAAAAAAAACAAAAAAGGAGCCAATTATAGAGATGCTATAAATAGTTCAGCCCTTGGAGGAATCCTCTAATCATCTCTATAAATAAGAAGTCACATGATTTAAGTGTCCTGCACTGATCCTTCTGGTACTTCACATAAAAGGATGAAGTCAGCAAGGTTACACCACATAAGTTTAGGCAAGGTTACATGTTGCTCTATTTGCATATCCTGGTCTTTTACTTCTAGTTCACACTCAAACTCAGTGAAGTATTTAGTCCTGTATCTGATGTGAAGCTTGGGAGTAACTCCACAGGAGGCACATATCCACAAGGCATTGAGACAATTTTCTGCTTCCAGCTGAAGCCTGGAAATCTCCTCTACCTGCCTAAAAGCATCTGGGTGGCCAATCTATAATATTAGCCTCTTGCTGATTTCTTTCTCTATTCATCCAGGCTAATCATTCCTTTGACTCATCCTACCCTTAGGCTCTACAGTGCCAATCAGAGAAATTCTGAGCAGTGAGCAGCAATCACTGAAGAAGAGTTTGTGGAAGTCCTGTGCTGAACAGGTCCCTGATGGTAATGCTGCAGAAGTTACACTTGTGACTCTTGTTAAGTGCTAGCAGCTATATATGCTATTCAGCCTGTAAGCTCTTCAAGGCATGGACCTTTCCTCACATGTGTCTGTAAAGCTTCTAGTGCCCAGATGGTGCCATACAAATGAATAATAATTATATTTCCATGTAGACCATTATTGTGCGTAATGTAAATTACTTTCACTGATCCAAGAGGAAATCATTTTCTCATTTTGAAATGAAAAGAGAGAGTAAAAATAATGATTACTTGTTTGACTCTATTATTACAACAATAATTGCATTTGTGAGTCCAGAATCCTCAGCTGGTTTGTGCTGACTTTAAAGGAGCTATGCCAACACATGGCAGCTCACCAGCAGGTCCCAGTCTTTGCTGAAGATCTCAAACTATTTCACAAGGACTGATTACTTCAAACCCACACCATTTCCATGAGATGGGAAGTTAATTAAGCACACTTTGCAGAGAGGGGAAGAGAAACACCAGACCTGGGGTGTGAAGGAATGGATTCCTGTCATGGCACAGCAGCAACACCACTGCCATGGCTCCCCTCCCTCACTGGCACAGAGGAGCAGGCTTCTGCAGAGATTCACACCTCAAACGAGCTGACTTGCCTTCTGGAGGCACTCATCTCTCTTCACTCATTAGAAGGCCTTAGACTGCCTGAATTTAGCACCCCCAGGTGTTTGTCAGATTCAGCAAGGGCTTAAGTGATGGAAGGGGACAGCCACAGTCACCAGCACCAAACAAATACAGTTGGAAGATGCTGGGGCTTGGCTCCTCTGCAGGAGAAAATAATGAAAAAAAGGAAATGATCAGACCAAAGAGGACTGATCTGGACAGCCAACAACTGAAAACCCCTAAACTACATGTCACTTTCTGTTCTGGGGCTCTAAGCATCCTGCTACAAACCTCAAGAGGTTACTGATGGGAGAAAGCAACCAGGACTCCAACTCTCCCTGCTCCCACAGGGCATTCTACTGTTCAACACTACTCTGTAGCACAGCATCAAAGGCATACCATTACTTATAAAATGAAGAGGGGCTGAGGTTCCCAGGTCTAAAAATCAGATTTGAACACTTGAAAGTGCTACTCCTAAAGCAGTTCCACACATCAGCACTCATGCAACCCTGTCGGTATCTGTGCAGGGATGCTCCTGCATCCACCCAGATCAGACATTCCACCAGCCTAAATTAGAAGAAACAATACAGGACACTGCATCTCATTTAAAGAGTCACTGTAATAGCTCCTGTGAAGTGCTAGACCTAATTTTAACACTGCAAAGAAAAATTAGGAGGTATTTGATTAAAATTAATCCTTGAGGTTACATAATCTGACTGTTCCTACAAATTAAGTTCACTTTATGCTGTCATTGTACTCCTGTCCCTCCACCAAGCACTATATCATATCATGATACCATGGACTTTCAATGCTGAAAGGAAAAAAACATATTTTGAAAAACATTTCTCAATACAGTTGAGATATGCAGCAGGTAATGAGGGCCTTTTACACCAAAACAGTCCCCATTTTGCAATAGCTGACAAAAAGCAAATTGGATTTGTATGTCTCCTGTACAACAGCTGGTCTTCTCTTGCTAAAAACAAAAGAAGAAAACTCTTCTATTTGAAAGGGAACATCTGCAAAATCACATCATCCATTAAAGAGTAAAAAAAAAACCCAGCACAACAAAAATACACTAGTGGCCTGAAAAAGATTTCTGATGGCACAACCAATTAACACAGATCCATTTCACAGAATACCTTCCCACATCCCCACAGAGAAGATGCTTAATGAGATAACTGCTGCAGGAGTCCATCCATCTCATCTGGTTCTAATACTCTTCTTAAATAATGCATACATTAGTTCTCTGGTACTGAAAAGATTTGTTTGTTTTATTAACATGTGCCTTGTTAAGTACTAAGACTACCTAAAAATCATTATGCAGCTTCTAGCTGCAGATGTATTGTCTCTCCCCTTTCCCATTACAAAATGATTAGTTGTCTCCATTCTCCTTTTCAACTGTTATTAAAGCTGTACTGCAGCCTGATTAAAGTCTCATTAACAAGCAAAACTGTACTTAATGGTCAAGTCAGTGCCATGGAGCCATTCTCCAAGAAATGTATCATTTTTGGCCACATAACAGCTTGACACCATTAATTATATGCACAACCTGAGGTACCTTTACTAAGCTGTTGCACTGAGACCACCAGCTACACTAAAATGAGTGAGAACCCAATTTCCAGAGTTTGATCCACACTGGACTGAAGTTTAGCACATAAATAATTAGCTCACATTAAGCTCTCTCACACTTTTCAGGTCTGGAACCTTTTTTTCCCCTCCTCTTATTTCTTGTGTTCAGAGATGAAATTGCTGAGGCCACATGCATACACTGAGCTCCTGAGAAGGGAAGATGTTTAAATAGGTACCATTTGGTACCACCCAGCTTACATGGGACCTTTACATTCACCAGTTTATGCAAAAAGGACACATTGGTGGTGAAACAATTCTTTTTTTCTTGAAATCTCTTGTTTTCTGGATCTTAACATTATTTTACACTTAAGTACAACATCATAGAGTGAACTCCCAGCAACTACAGCGAGTCTCCCAGCAGTAGCCCAGTCCCTTGCCCAAAGCAGAAGCTCTCTCCTTCACTGCCCACCTTGCTACCACCCCAGTGCAAAGCTATGCTTTAATGCAGGTGCTGTTCTGAAAGCTGTGCACCGTGCAGAAGCTCATTTGGTAAGTACCTCCCACGTGGATATGCACTGATGCTCAGCAGAGGATAGGTCTGGGCTGTGTGCTTGTTTCTGGCAAAACAGTGCTGAGAATTCACTGCAGAATCTAAACATGACAAATACTCTCCAAAAGGAAATTCTTATTTCCAGACCTGAAAAAGAAGTAAAAATTCACCAAGCTTCTGCTTGATCCACAAGGTGAATTCTGCACTGTTCTTACTTTGGGAAAGCATTTGGAAAAGGCAAGAGGAAATATCTCAGAGGAATTGAAGTAAAGTTTCCTGGGTTTTCTTTGCTGTACAATTCCCTTAGTTCTCTCCAGCATTATTGAGTTGCTGCTACTTTGCTTTCAGTTACAACAACTGATCTCAGTTAGCACTGAGCAAAGTAGCATCTAGATGCGTTTCCCAGTTTCAGTAACCAACAGGTATGACAGAGTGGAGGCACACATTGTAACTTTTGGCTTCTTCCATCTTTAATCTGGCAGACCACAGCATACATCACCAGGAAGGAACAAGGATAAGAAGAAAGGACAAGGAACAAGCAAGAAAAAACATTAGCCTGCCTGAGCACCTTCAGTTGACCAAGCCAAGGATGAACAGCAGACCCAGCCTTACTCTTCACATTCCAGAAGATATACCACCATTTCCCAGTACAGAAATGAAAATAAGGAGAGGCACTAGTGATCCTTAGGACTTTCCTCCCTAGCTTAACTTCTTGGAGTTAAAACAGATAATCCTCAACGTTGCCAAACACATGACACTTTCTTTGCATGTTACAGTTAATAATATTTTGAGTTATCAATAGTTACATTTGGTTCCTTTGACAACTCCATGCTGAAAGAAACACATCCTTTCTTTAAAAGGAATACACAAGTTGTCAGACGAAAGAAATGCTTTGATCCCACACCAGCAGGCAAGAGCTCTGCTTCACTCAACTGACACAGTAAGAATGCACTAGCATTTCTGCTTTATGGTGGAACAGGCAGAAATGACAAACCACCAGTGCCATGAGGCACGAAGGAGCATCACATACCCACAGACATTGCCTTCAACACCTAACTCCAAGACAAAGGCCACAGCTGAGCAACGTGAGCATATCACTGCAACACACAACTGCCTCTCAGTGAAACACTGCATGGGAGCTAAGACCACAGCAGATGCTCTGCAATCACATTCCTCTAGCGCCCTGAAGCAGGAATTTGCATTCCTCCTCCTTCCCTTTAGGCTCCCAAACACACAAGATGCACCAAGACCCTTCCACCAGCCCTAGAAGGCTGCCTATGACACTGTCACAAAAAGCTGTTGTATACTTTTCAAAGATCCTGAGATAAAAATCAACTCATCCTCAGAAGGTGACTTAATTCCTCTGTGCTTTCAAGGCCTGAATATTGCTGAATGAATAAAGCTTGTGCAAATGGTGCTGAGCAGCTGCAAAAATCATACGTGGTTGCAAGCACCTACTGAAATCACTGCTACCAATACAACTCATGCTTCTTTGAAGATATCTATAAGCTACTTTTAACTAAATATGGAACAACTGCAGGAAACTGGTTATGAGTAATGAAAGCTCCAGATATTGCTGGCCAAGGGAACCAGCACAGTAAATGTTTTCAGCTGCAAAACAACTCAAATCAAAATTGTTTCTTCCTGCTAAGCTGGCAATTCATATTCAATTATGCACAGGTAGAGTGGCAACATTTTTTTACTATAGTCCAATGTTATTTAGTTTTCCAAATCAAATTGCTTATCACACATAGCTGACAGCATTTAATAGAAAACTAAACACCTCTTAAACACCTGTTTCAAAGGATGACATTACCACATCCTCACACTACTTATGTCCAGCTCATAAATAAACACATAACCCCACTCCAGTCTTGAACACAGATCAGAGACAAAGACCAATAAAAACATTACAGCTTCATATGGCAACTTTCAACTACAGGTTTGAGAAGCACAATGTTCTGAGAAGTGTCCAAAATCTGGTTTGCATCACTGTGCAGTATAAGGACTCTTATAAAGGCAGTTAGCAGGGTGTCTCTGTGCTAAAGGCTCTTCACAGTGAAAAAAAGTGATCAAGTACTATAGCCCAGACAAACCTTTTGAGAAAATACTCCTCAAAGATATATTAAACACACACTTCCATTAAAAGATCAAAGACACATTAAAATGAATATTCTTTTTTTGGTTAAAATGCAAGACTGAGAAATCTCTGAAAAAAAATCCTTGGAGGATCTCTCAGATGCACTTAACCCAAAGACATTTGGATATAATGAGACTACTGTATGAACACCAGCTAGCTTCTCCAACTGTTGCAAAACAATTTGACACACACAAACTATGGGAAACTTGGATTGAGAAGAATAACTACTTTACTCGGGTGCTACAGACATTGCATTGTAATGTGGAAACAAAGCAACAGACAAAAAAAATCTTCTTTCACACCAATTCAATCCTGTGTAATTCCATTAAACAGAGGTTTTCTTCATTAACTGAGTCTGTAACAAAACTTGGGCCTGCCTCAGAGATCAGCAACACAGGCAGGGTTAGATAAATCAACATTTGCATGTTGGGAGTGCCTGGGAGTTTCACCTACCAATTTAAGCAAGCTGCCAGGTTGTTATTGCAGAAATCTGCACAAATCCCATTCCCCTATCACATTCCCACCAAGCACAAACTTTAATCAATAGACAGCTGGTTAAGTGTAGGGGTTCTGTATTCTGACAGAGTAATTTTAAGGATGGTGGCAACTTCCCAGTGTGTAGGTTAAGCAAAGCCATAACTACCATAAAATCATCTTGAAGTACTGCCAGGTCATGTCCTGACAAAGCACACCACCACTTCTCTTGAGCCTTGTCAGGGTTTATCTCAATACCAGTGTCAGACATTGTGGGACAGCCCAGTGTGATCTCTACTAGTCACTGAGATAATGAAGGGAAAACAGGTACACTCAGCATGGGTTTAAAACCACATTTTCTATTTGGAACCCCAGTGCTCCATCTTTATGCCTTTGATCAAATCTATACGCACAAAGGCATGATTCATAACTGCCAGCATCAAAATAATCATATTCTACATCCACATGTCAGCAGCACAGAAACAATTAGCTCTCAGCCCTGAACTCCCCATTTGTTCCAATGCACCAGGTGCAAACCAGACTCTGTGCCAGGACATCTGTAGGACAACTGCTAATGGTACTTATTCTGACACTGCCCCAGAGCCCACAGAAGAGATTTATTTCCTAGAAAGCCCGGTGAGGTGACGAGCCTGCCCCTCCCAGCCCCTCACCTGCCCAGGTACCAGCACCCTCCAATCTTCAATAACCCACATTGGAGGGACCAAGAAGGAAAAAAAAACTAGAGACGAATGAAAGACAAAACAATAAAAGACTAAATAGACAGAAAAAGAGGCAGAGGGCAATGCTGGAAGAAAAACAGAGGAGCCCGAGTAGTTACATTTATAAACACAGCAAGTACCGAGACAAGATTATGTGTAGAGACAAAAACTGAACTCAGTAAACAAGAATTCTGATTTTCACACATGGAAAGCACAGCAGGATCTGCACACACTGGATGGGTATGTGCTATCTTTCAGATAAGTTGTCCCAAATATCAGTGACAGGGCACTCAACGTGCTCGGAGCACGGTTTTGTGCAGCTGTTCTGTGGCCAAAACACCCCCAGTCATTTATGATGGTATAAGTCTCTCTGAGCCCAAACCTCTTGCCTTCTCTCTCAAAATGTAAGCAGAAATACAGAAACAGACAAAGCCATATAGGCATACTTTAAAAGGCAACATTTACTTCACATAAGCCTACTACTAAAAGAATTAAAATGAAAACCAACGGAAGCTTCTCCTGAGATGAAGAATACTACGTACCACCGGTACACACCAACGTGTATTTCAGAGGTTTGCAGAAACTGACCCAGAACACTGTTACAATTTGGCTTTTCTCTTGCCTACCAGAAAATTCAGAAACGAAACTGACGATAGGGCCAGTTCTGCATCCCCCTGTACTTCCAAGCCCGAGCCATTTAAATGAAAACTGGGGGGTCTGCAAAAGAAAATAAAAGCTTGGGCGAGAGGACACACTTTCAGCATCCTTGAGTTTGCAGCGGTTAATAAAATGCATTAGATTTCATTGCCTGTCACCTACTGGGCCTGACAGAGCTGTGCAAGGAAGAACAGAGCCTGTGCAGTTCTCAGGCACGTACCGGGCAGGCAGCTCCACAACGAAGTTCGGGGATGCCCGCTGCGGAGCCAGGCAGTGCCGAAGGGGCACCGGGGAACCGAGCGGATCCTCCCGATGCATTTTCTGGTGTAGCAACCCGCGGCCCCCGGGCGCTCCGGCCGCACGGCCCCTCGGCCCCTGGCCGTGCCGGGGGCTCCGAACGAGGGCTGGAGCCCACGCGGTGTGACCGGACCCGTACCGCGGCACCTGCCCGGCGGCGCGGGTCGCCCACACAGAGGCTGGAGGGACGCGACCCCAGGCGACGGCGCCTCTCCCCGCGCTCCCCGCGGGCAGCCCCCTCCAGACGAAGTGCAGACAGGGGCGCAGCCGCTGCCCCTCCCGCCGCCGCCCCTCGCCCGCGCCTACCATCGCCTTGCCGTGCGGGGCGGCTGGTCCGCGGCGCTGCGGGTGCTCCCGCTGGTCTCCACCGCGGTCTCGCTTCTCGCGGCCGGCGGCGCCGCCGCTCTGCTCCTCGCCCGCGTCGAGGGAGGTGAAATTCCAAACGAGGAGGGTCTGCAGGAGCAGCACGGTGAGCGCCGCCACCAGCGCCGAGCGGGAGCGCCGCGCCAGCCGCCGGGCGCACGGAGCGGCCACCATCTTCGCTGCTGCCGCGCTCCCGAGAGCCGCCGCATCCGCCGCGGCACGGAGTTTTCAGCCGGGCAGAGCCAGACGTCAGCAGGAGGAGGGCGGAGGTGGGGAAGGAGAGAGGGAGGGAAGAGGAGGAGGAGGAGGAGGTGTGCACGGCGCGTGGGGATGGGGGAAGCCAGCGGGGAGCCCTGGCAGCGCGGCAGCCCGCGGCCGGGCCAGCCCGGGGCGAGGGGTGGGGTTGGCGGAGGAAGAGGAAAGGAGGAGGAGGATGGAGGGTGGGCTGGAGACGGAAGGAGGGGCGGCAGCGGCGGCTGCTGGTGCCGCCGCCGGCGGACGGGCGAGCGAGTCGCAGCCCTGTGTGAGAAGAAGGGGCTGGGGCGGGGCGGGGCGGCCCCGCGGCGGGCAGGAAGGAGGGAGAGGACAGGAGAAAAGAGGAGAAGGGAAAAAGAGAGGAGAGGAGAAAGGGAAAGGAGAGGAGAAAAGGAGAGGAGGGGGCGGGCGCCGAGCGGCGACTGCCATCTTCTGTGGGAAAGGTGTTAGGCGAGGGGTGCGAGGCCGGAGGTGGCACGAGGGTGCCGCCTCGTGCCCGTCCCTTCTCGCCCGCCTCCTGCCTTGCCCGTCTCCCGGCGGGGGGAACAATTCCCCTGTGAAAGCTCCTGCTCGGTCCTTTCTTTAGTATTATTATTATGTTACCTTTTTAAAAGTGTCTTTAGATTTTTTTTATATCGCCTTGGAGCCCATCGACGCCGAACGGACCCGCAGCCATTTCACATGGGGCTTTTTCGTTTCGACCGGTCGTATTAAGAACAGCCAGGGCACAGAGGCAGCGCGACGCGGACACTCCTCAATGAAAGAAAATTGTCTCCTGAGTCGTCAGACTTCCACAGCCCATCAACAGTTCCGCGTACACTCGTTAATTTCCCTGCCCTGTAGCTACTGCCCATGTAGCTATTGCCCAATCTTGACTTTCGCAAGGCTGTTTCTCCGACTGTGCTCAAAGTAGGTCTTGGTGCAGCGCTCAGACTGCGGGGCCCTCAGCCTCCGTGGGCCCTACCAACGGCCAAGTGCTCTGGCTGCTTGCAGCACTCGTTCGACGCTGGCACAAACATGTGCAAACCATATCATGGATAAAAATGATTCAAATCCTCCAAGGCTGAGATTATTCTTTTTCTTTTCTGAAACAAAAAGGTCACTGGCTGCTTTTGGCCTCAGCAGAGTGAGAACAAGAGCAAGATGCAACAGCTCCACAGCCCTGCAGGGTTTGCAAGCCCCAGGTATAGGTGCAAGGGAACAGTAATTAAATGCCCATTGTCTCCAAAAGTGTATGTAATGGATGACTTCAGTTGCGTTTTTCTCCCATGCTGCTATTGGCTTTCTAATCGGAAAGATCTCATTATCTGATGATAGTAGTGGAGTAGGGAGCTTTTTCATCTGCCTGCACAGTGCCTCTTTTTGTAAGCCTAATTCCACTTTACAAAGGTGAAAAATAATATCTTCTGCTAAGGACAGTTGTTTTCTCTCTAAATGACAGCCAAGCAGGATTTGCACGCTTTCTGATCGGAGGAACAATGAAACAAGTAGTAAGATTCAGAAGCATCCTTTGTTAAGAAAATAGTCCTCATGATCTAGGGAGGCTCCAAATACAACTTCACAGGATGTATTTTTTGCTGCATTGTTGAAGGAGCAGATGAAGTGTGTGGCTCGATTGTTGTATGAGACGTTGTGCAAGCATTTGGCTTTACAGAGGTGTGGATGGTTGGACTAACAGGCTTTCTAATACTACAATGAATTGTTAATAATAATCTCATGATATTATAGAAAATCAGGTTTAGAAATAAATAATCTGTTGTTCCTAACATAAGAATTTAGAGTCTCCAGTACAAAATTGGATTCTTAAGGAAAAAAAACCCTGGGTGTTTTTCCATACATGATGTTTCCTGGTCTCTTTAGTTCTGTACTATCCTCTGATACTGTTGGATATTCACTTCATATCATCTCTACCCTGGTGTAAAACCATTGAGTCAATGCAGTTATTCCTGATGTATAGAGTAGTGAGATCCAAATCAGGCCCAAATACACACATGCAGCTTCAAAGAGGGTGGCAGTCAGAGAGACTTGAAGGTGTCTCTAAATGGAGAGGTCAAAATACATCCTTAGTAACTTCCAGGAAAGTCAGCATGGAAAAGCTGCTTTCTGTGTGAAGACTGAGCAGTGTCTGGCTGACCTTCAGCTCATGCAGTAGGACAGCATCCATTTTTGCCATCTGTGGGGATGGTGAAGCACTCTTTATGGGCAGAGAGCCTGTGATAACAAATTTTAATCATGCCAGGCTTCCGCACCAGTTGCGCATTCATGGGATTTGCTGGTGACACAGTACAGTCAAGTGAGCTGTTAGAGCAAGGAAAACAAGATTCAAAGTGTTCTTGGGTATTCTGAAGGAGTTTGCACAGCTCAAGAAGTTGATGGGTAAGTTTTGTTCTAAACCACCAAATAATTGGGCATTATAAATACACTCAAGTAAATCTGCTGAAAAATACTAGCTAGAAGTGGCTTTTACTTGGGATTAAGTGAGTTCCTCTTGAAGAGGAAGTTGTGGTCTTAGCAGATGGTTGCCCCATGCAGCCTTCCCTTGGGCTTTTAGATGCCTGCAGCTGCTCAAGGAGCCAGAAAAAACCCCCAGATTTTGAACAGACCAAATCACCAAAGAGCTGTGAAGAGCCAAAGACCTCAGGCTCTGATTCTTACTCTGTGTACCTCATTCTGAAATGGGAGACATGTTCAAATGGATGCCCTAAACCAGCTGAAAGAGACATTCAAGCCAGGTAATGTTTTAGCACAAGGCAACACTGCTCTCTAAAAAAAAAAAATCACAGCAGTAAATATGACCAAAGCATGATCCATGTTCCTTAAAATTTTTATGACCTATTGGAAAAATTTGTCCATATTTTCAGAGGCAATTTTTATGCTGGAAAATATCTGTAGATTTTCCTGATCTCTGTAGGTAATTACTGGGACTGATAAGGCAGTGAGGAGCAGCAGGGCATTCTCAGTCTCACGTGTATCTGACTGAAAGCACGCCTGGAGAGAAGATTTGTATCCAAGCTACAATAATTTATAGGCTATAAAGATCTAGTCTTCAGTGTGAAGTCAGCCCTGCATATGGGTGGGAGCCTCAGTAAGAGACACTCCTGCACTGAGTGAAAAAGTGGAGCAAGGAGAAGAGAGAGGAGCAGGCTTCCTCACTGACAGCTTTCCGTGTGTTTATAGAGATCAGCTAAAATCTGAGAAGGAGAGTGCAGTAGGTGTGGCATTTTGAAAACAGTGCTATGACCAATGCCCACTAACTGCTCAAAATATCCTTCTTCTGGTGCTAAAGAAAACAGCCAAATAGAGGTAAGGAGGATCATTTAACTAATTATTCTTTTTTCCTGTGCTGACTGAAATTGGAAAGTAAAAAGGCCAAGGCTGAGCTTCTTGAGAATAAAGATGAAAGAAACAAAAAAAATCACCCTAAACTGAATCCAGTAAGCAGACTTTGTACAAAGCAATAAGTGAAGTTGAGAACAATGTTAATAAGCAATATCCTTTCCTCTACTTTGAAGAGCTTATGGTCCATCTGGTGAACAAACACTACAGGCTTATCTGAACTCCAACTCACAGGCTGACTCAGAGGCAGTTTCGAAGCACATTCTGTAATCAGTGAGAGACTAAGTTATTTCAGAGTGAAGATTTGCATTTTTCTTAAGCACAGTCATGTCCCTATCACATCAAAATTTAGATTTCAGATATACTTTAAAAGTTAGGGGAAATGGATCTTGATTCTTTTGGAAACCACAACACCACCATTGACTTACTCTCTGCTCTCTGATTCAGTCCTTTTATGGTTCACATGTACATTCTTCACTACTTGGGTGCACTGGATCACAAACACTTACTACTCCATCTCTTTTTATCATCAACAAACAAAACTCCAAGATTCCTTGTTATGTCCTCATTTTACATCTAGCTACTCTCCAAGTGAGTTATAAAAGCCAGGTTCTCTCAGCATGTGTTGGCTGAAGTAAAGTCGATGGAGATGTGGCCACTGTGTGCAAGAAATGCCTTTAGTTCTGCTGGTTTTGTAAAACTTGAGATTCCAGCAAGCTGTTCTTGATTCATTCTTGTTCCATTTTGCCACTTATTAGTTTGCAAGTGCAAACTCTGATGTCAATATGTATGCAAAAACCAAGTTTTTGACATCAGAAATGTTAACAAGAGAAATCATCATTATTTTGCAGTTCTGGGTCAAAGGCAATAAAAGCAGGTACTCTGCTATGCTCCATTTCTATAAAATACACAACATGTTTGTGAAATACATGCTACTACTTCCTTCTGAGAGACAAATTTGGTTCAGGAGCTTGGCATATGCTCCACTTCAGGAAGTGAAGGAAAATGGAAGAATTATTTCCTTCACCATCACATTACAGTGCCCCTTTCCCTTTATAATGTCTTAGCATATATAACCTCTTAGTACCAGTGAGGGGAAATGTCATCTATATGTACTTTCTATACAGCCCTTGGTGTTGTGACAGCTTTTTCTCTCAGCCAATGGTGGAGGATAATCAGGGAAGGATTACCCATCTGTTCTTACCATGTGGCATTCTGTCTTCAGTAAGGAGATATTGCAGCTCCCAGCTCCCTGCAGTTCTTTCTTTTTCTGATGTTCTCTCATTAACTAAAAATTATATTGTTGTCCTCCTGAGTTACCAACTTGGAAAGTCTGGAAGACATCATGAAGGTGACCTGCTTTGGGTTGTCTAAGTTAGAACCCGCCACTGCCTGCTGCAAACTGCACTTTAGATGCAGAAGGAACAGATTTCTTTGGCCTTTGGTGTGGGCTTTGATTCAGAGAAGGAAAAAAAGAGACTTTTTCACAAAGAGTGACCCTGTAGATTTTGTTTGCATGATTAGCCAGGTTTTCAAAACACTGAGAGTTATTTTAAGACTACATTTATTACAATGACAAACCAATCCAAAACTTATATAGAGATTTCATCCACTAGTGAGCTGCAACATTTTCCATGTGTCTAAACTTTCATTGAGACATCACTATCATTTGCTACAGAAACAATTAGAAAGGAAACAAGCTTTTTAAAGAAGATTTCAATATGCTTTCATTTTGCCTAACACTGAAACCCAAAGTACTTTGAAGACAAAGTTTTATTCTTAAACTTCTGATACAAGTTCATCTGTGTGAAAGCTTGCTATAAAAATTACCTCATGAAATAGTGCAGCTGTTCTTCCTAAACAGGGCCATTTAGTGCTAATTGATGTAATACAACTTGTTATGTCAGGGAACATTGTTTATGACATTATGGCAAACTCTGTATTGGGAGCTTCAACTTCCCTGCCACTGATGAACTCATGTCCCTTGACCACACTGAGTAGTACCACAGCAAACAACATGCTAGGTGGAGCAAGTACCATATCCCCACACCTGACAGTGAAATTGTGCTGAACTTCTGCAATGTTTTCCAAACCCTTGGACCAAGTTGTCCAGCAGGGTGAGGGAGGGAGGAGAGGAGAGGAAAGAGGAACAGAACAGATAGTCTGTGTTTCCTGCTGTGGTTCTCAGCAGCCGAGTTAGCAAAGATGTGTTCTAGCTTACCTCCGAAACTGGTCTGTCAACACCCCAGGCTTGTCAAGGATATTATAAACCAAAGACCATTATACAAATTTAAGCAAACATGCTTGATAACTGTCATTAGTCTTGCTGTATTTAGACAGGCATTAATGGAGGGGGGT
Source organism: Galbula dea (assembly GCA_013399015.1). NCBI lineage: Eukaryota > Metazoa > Chordata > Aves > Piciformes > Galbulidae > Galbula > Galbula dea. The sequence goes on from VWZX01008184.1 coordinate 904,988, forward strand.
GCAAAAACCTGCTTGGCTGTCATTTGGATGCTGCAAGAAAAGGAAGTATTCAGAAAAGATACTTGATGTGCCTTAAAAGAAATCCAGTTTTTGGAGGAGTAAGATCCATGCATAGCAAAGATGACTCTGTTGTGCACTGTATGATTTCTCATTTTAATAGCTTTTCAATTCATAGAACTGGTAACACATTGTCAACACTTGTTATTGAATCAGGGAAGATCTTTGAGAATTAGTCTCCTTTTTAATGGTTAATCACCAACTTTTAGGCATATGTATTTATAAAATATATTTAAGTGAATAAGGTAACTTGCTTGTTAGTCAGCAGAGGGGCTCTAAGCTTCCTCTCAATCAGTTACATACAGTTGGATCTCACACTTCTATTACCTCTTCAGCCCCAGCCCTCCAGACTGACACAACTGCTGCTGAGACTGTAGCTGACCCTATATGACACTAAGTGACCACATTTTTGCCCAGAAACTGAATCCACAAATTTAGTAGCTCATTTTCTAAAAGACCTATGCTGAAACAGATTCTTATCTCAGATGTGGATTTACCTGATGGCAGATGGAAAATGCAAATAGGTTCTGTAATTTTTATTCTTAAGCCCCATGTTGGGAAGGAGGAGGCATATTATGCATTTTGTGCATTAGGCTCTCCTTTGTGCTGCACATAATTGGCAGAGCTTTTCAGTGAAAAACTATCTGGCCAAATACTCTTACAGCCTCATGCTCTGCAGAAATCTGTCTTAGGATAATCTATATTAGAAGTCATATTCAAGTTGACTCTGTGCTCATGAAAAATGTGTTTAAAAAGCTCTAACAGATACAGTCCTTTTTGCCTGACTTTGTTCCGTGCTGTTGTTGGTCTCTCCTGAGACTTCTTGCAGAGTGGTTAAGTGATCTATACTGAGGTTTCAAAAACAAAGATAATAGGAGTTCTATTCATGGGTTAAACACTTAGCTGCTTTAATGCAAGATGTGTAGGAGCAGCCCCTAATGACATTCAAATCTTGTTATTGCTGTGCTTCAGTGTAGGATGTACTTGGTTTTGTGGCTGCAAGAAGCAATTGTCAGAGATGACTGTAAATCCTGAACAGCAAATAAATCCCACAACATGCAGAAATAATGCCTGATTCTGCTCTTACAGCAGCATGTATCTTTGGACTTCATTGTGCTTGCTCCTGCCTTACACCAATGTGAGTGAGATACTGCAATCAGTGGCTAGTACCATACCTGCCATCGTGCCTGACTCTAGGGGAATCAGATCTTAACTTCACATTGACCTTGAATTTCTAACCCTTCCTTTGTGAAAGACTGCTGCCTGTTCCCAGTGTCTTGGCTTGTAGGCATTCCCTGAAACCAGTACTGTGGCAAACTCTGAGTCTTGAGTATTTCTGGGTCTCATGTCTGACTTATTTTTCTTATGTCCTTCATGGCTTGCTAGCACCTGCCTTGCCTCCCCCCACTCTAAACTACCAAATTTGCTAATACTGTGGAGAAAAAACAAGTGTTCTTCCAAAGAAACACAGATTCTAGCCAAGCATATGTTAAATAATTTCATTGCTCTCTGTACCTCTGAAACCTTATGAACCATCTTTGGCACAAGAAGTTGTAATAGACGTTGGACCAGAAGCATATCACAACAGGCTTGGTTTTCCTCATCAGTCCATCAAAGATGTTAAGCACAAGTATGAGAACCCTAAGCAAAATACAAAGGGTCAGGCTTATTCTGGTAACACCAAAATTAGCTAGATTAAGGAATTAAGAGTTCTATTGATACTAGTTCAATTTGTCTCACACACGCAGTAAGAGATCAGAAAAATAGAATAAGACTAGATGAAGAATCACTGGTTGATGAAGTAGTACTGTAAGGGTTGTTGCTAATTAAGACCAAAGTATTTAAAGGTGCACAAGTGAATCTGGTGTCCAAATGCCCCTGAATTTCAATGGATGTTGACTGGCACCCATTTAAGTTGCTTTGAAGATGGTGGTGTCAACTTTGCTGCATAAGCAAAGCTAACATGGTATATAAAATGGAAACATAGACACTTGATAACCAAATAGAGTATTCTGGTATATTAAATGGCAAAATTACCTGCTAAATGACTATAGGCATCTTCTCAGTTTCACATGGTACAGTAGCAAGTGTTCTAGGTGTCCTAATAACCTTCAGAAGGATTCTGCCACCCAGTCAACTATAATCATTGCACTGCTTAAGCAGCCTCAAGTGCTCCCTGATTTGATGATGATGAAATGAATCATTCTACCCTGTGAGCTCTGAAATGCAGAGGACATGTTCCAAAGATATAAGGACAAGATGCAGTGGATGTTCCCAGATCAAATAGAGGTGAAATTCATAATGCTGCACTTCCTCCAAATGTGTTGGTTTTCTTTCACATTTCCTTTGCCATGAAACTAGACATCATATTGGTGTGCATAGTGGAGTCAGAAGAACAGTTCAAAGTGCTTCTTCCCATCTCTCTCCCACTTCCAGTTTTCAAATTCAATCTATTTGTTCAAATAGCAAAGTCACCTCCTTACAATCAGTAGGTGGGGATTCAATGAAAACAGTGACAGTGCCTTTAAATAAGCTGGTCTATTTAGTTTTTATTACTGCATGACTGACATGAAGTCACTAAGTTTATCAGAGGCTAAGAGCAAAGGCAGGATAAATTAATGTAGCTCAGCACAATAAGTTTCTAGATGTAAGGAAAATTTAGGCTGGACTAAATTCAGGTGTAAATTCTCATTACTAATGATAAGGCTGCAGTTCCTGCAGGAATAACAGGGCCTTCTGTTTAAAGTATTTAGGGAGAGGTTAACACTAAACTGAGAAAGTCAGCATGGATAGAGAGTGTATGGCTGATAAAACATTCATATGCAGACAAGTCCCCTCTGAGGATACAGCTAGTAGCACTTACTGCTGGCCTGCAGACTGAGCTAGAGACACACATCATCTCCCCATCCAGCTGTCTTTGTGGGAGAGATCATCCATGCCAGCCACTTGTCACCACTCCCTGGTGGAGATAACTCGACTGAATAAATTTACTGGAACACTCCTACAGTTCTTAAAGCAGATTTGTCTGAGATAGCTCAGCATATCCATTTAAAAACAGTTTAAACTTTGCCAAGTTGGCTCTGCCAGAAGCCTAGTAGACAGCACTCTCACAAACTGCTCTCCTTCAGTAGTAAAGAGCATTTGAGGATGGTGACCTCATTCTCTGACACAGCTGGATTGGGGAGGAAGTGGAAGGGAGCAAAAAGAGCAACTCCTCCCCAGGTTTCTAAATAATTGTGCAAAAGAGCTAAAAAAAAAAAAGCACTTATTCTTACAATAGAGAAACAAAAAGTGATACCTCAAGCAAGGAGGAGCCCTTCTAGCTCTGCTGCAATTTGTCCCACATTGTCATTTGGTTCCTCTTTTGGATCAAGCTGTGAAATACCATCATCAATAAAGCACAATAACTGAGACATGACAACAAAAGCACAAGTAGCAAGGGAAATATCAAAAACCTTTGGAGGCAAAAAAAACCCCCTGTACTCTTTTTAAAGTCTTGGGAAATACACCCAGCTACTCTTATGTTAGTCTTTTAGAGGAGCCTTTGAGGTTGGCTTTCTTTACCAGTAAAAGATCCTGTTTACACCACTGAAACTGCATGTCAGAATTAGAACTTACTAACCTCAGCAGTGGAGCAAATTTAACCTGACATGCAATATCACAAAAGGGCCAGGAGTCATTAGAAAAGAGAATGACATAATATATTTCTACTTAGTACATATAAATACATACTGAAAACACTTCACATTGACCAAATAGCTTTGAACATCTCAAAATGGCTTTTCTTCTTTCTTAGAGATGAACAGTTCAGCTGATTGAATTTTGAGATGTTGCTGAAGAGATAAGAAAGGTGAGAAGTCAAAAAAAAAAAGCAGAGGTGGTAGGACTAAGGCAATACAAGGCAATAAAGACACACACAGGTTATGAAACCACCTGCTTAGATGAACTGCTCCAGCTACTGAAGAGAGCTGTAGATAGTGATGAAGACAAGCCCTTAGACCCTACCAGTGACTCTGACCTACCCTCTGCAGTTAACTTTCATAGAACAATAAGAGCTTTACCCTTGGCCTGTTCCTGATGTACATTTATATCACCTCTTGCTAAAAGCCAATGGGCAAACTCTTTCTCTCATCATGAGGTAACTCTGGAGATGGTTAATTCTGTGACAGCCTGACTGTGTGTGCTGTGATGCAAAAAGATAAATGAAAATATATTATGCAAATAATATCTATTACAAGAGATTAGGAAATATGCTAATGGCCATCAAATATATTCAAGGCTGATGCAAAGAGAAAGGCAAGAAGTTGTTCTCTGAGTCCAAATGGTGGAACATGAAAACTGTAGCAAAAAAAAAGATGTAGAAAGACATGAAGAAAACTTTCTAAGTGCTGGTAAGATCATCTGGGGAGGTTGTGAAGTCTCCACAACAACCGGTTAGATGAATAAGCTGTCAGGAGTGGCTTCAGCATTTCTGATTTTCCCTGAGGGCCAAACAAACTTTGAGGTTCCCTTCCCACTCAATATGCTGTGAGTCCACAGAACATGCTAGCAGTTGAAGGAAAGGGACAGGAACCCCACCAACTCCACATGGAAACACAGATGAACTCACCTTTTCCTGTCTGCAGTTTGTAGGATGCTAGAAAAATGACTTTCACAGCCACAGGTATGAATAAAGAGTATGATTTTACTGAAAGGATCTAAAGAAACAATTGCAAGAGGAAGCTCCAAATCATGGCTTAAGAAATGTTTGCAAAGAGCACTGTGTATCTGCCAGACAAAGAAGATGTGAATTCAGAGCTTCTGAAGGGTTGGCAGCACCCAATGAGCAAAAGCTCCATTTACCACTCCAGTGGGCAATGGCAGTGTGAGACACTGCAGTACTAATAAGCTTCAGCCTAGGCCTTTGTAGGCAACTCCTTTGAGGAGTTCATTTAGGAGATTAACATAGCCTTTAATTGGCCAGGATCATTCCTTGGGCTGACAGTTGTTATTTTTGCCTGCAGATAGCTGGCTCTTCCCTGCATGTTGCACACTCTACATCTGGCCCAAGACTGCTCATTCCCTTCAGGATTCATGGTGATCACAGCCACTGAAATGAACAACTAAATACAGCTTCTGGCAGCCAAATTTGAGTTTCATTGCTGTCAGAACTTCAGTTATCATGGTTGGCCTATAATTTTCAGGCTGGTAAAACCTCAATTGTCATGTTTGGAGTTTCCTTCATGTTTATTATAAATGCATGAGTTTGGTTGGTGTAGAATGGAGTGACTCAGAGTGGCTCAGAGATTTGGCAATGAGCTTCACATATGTCACCAAAATTCTGCTTGGCCTAGAGGGGCACTACAATCCTAGATTAAAAAAAAATGTGCTTTTTTTATACAGAAGTAATTTGGAATAGAGTATGTCCCAAAATAATTCTGTGTAAAAGATGAACCAAACCAAAAGCAAAACAATCTTTGCCTCTCTGCCATGGGAATTAATTCAGACTCAGCAAACATATGGAATTGGAAGGATCTGATCTGACCTATTTTGCAAAATCTATTGTGGGTGAAAGCAGGGGAAGGAAACAATTCTGTTACCATTAATCTTGAGCAGGAGGCCTAGAGGTGAACCACTTTAGTTTCCCTTCAGTAATCCTTGAGCTGTCTAGGATCCTTATATAGCGTTGGGAGCAGAAACATCTGTGTAGATCATACCCAGTAACAAACCAAATGACAGTAAAAGTTCTTAGAGGAACAATAGAAAGGAGAAGACTGCTGAAATCTGCTTCAAGTGGGACAATCTGGATTATTTGGTGGCATCCAAACCTTTGGAAAAGTCTAGGAAGAATCTGAAAGTGATGTTTTTTCTACAACAAAAGAGAAAATTGTCTCCTTTTTGGGTCATATAATTTTGACCTATATTTACACGAGGTTGCACCCACCAACTAAGCAAATATGATATGTGTGAGGTCCTATTTTTACATTCAAATTGGGGGTTTTGGTAAATGTAAATGACAGAAGAAGTGGACAGGAATGCACTGGCACCAGTTTGCAAGTCACCTTGTTGCAGAGAGAGAGAGATTTGGGATTGATTACTCATCACCTTAACACAGGGCAGGCTTCTGGTGTTGAGTCGATTGGTTGCATGTTATGTATTGATAATGTTTTCAGCTTAATGCTGAGAAACTACAAGCTCTGAAGAAGCCAAGGAAGAACATATTTACTGGAAAATGAAGGGCTATTTTATCTCAATCAAATAAAACAACAAGTGGACTGCAAATCTGATATTGAAATAAATCCAATTTGCTCTCCAGTAATTTCTTATTTGATTCTCGACTATGACATGAGGTTAGAAAACAAATTGATATTCTGTCACTTCTGCTTCACTAACCTTAGCTCAAACAAGTTGCCCTTTAGGTGCATCTTGGATGGAAGAGTGCTTGATCTTCATCCCAGGGAAATCAGTGTCTTCAATGTGTTTGAAAAAATATTATCCAAAACCACACCACCTTTTCAGACAGTGTTTGGACTGCATACTAAAAGGAGCACATTTCCCCTGAGAGCCAGCACAAGCACAGAGAAGATGAAGTGCTGTAGTACATCCTCCTTCTGCAGGAAAATGCATCAGCAGTGAAGGTACAATGTAAGCTCAGACTAATACAGTAGACACAGAAACAGCAGAAGTCTGGTGGGCATGGGCCATACTTCCTCCTCCTCCCTCCCTCCCTCCTCCTGGCCAAAATAAAGGCAGTTTTATATGACCTTGATGTGCCTGAAGCATTTCAAGAATAATAAGTTATATAGACTCTCTACTGCTTCAGTCATTGTCAGAATCCACAGGGGGTGAAGTGAATACATTGAGAAGTGTTAAAGAAAACAAACCCAAAGGAATAATAAAGGGAGTGGTGAGGTGTAGGAGGAACACCCTTTCTGTTGAAAGTTTCCAGAGATTGAAAAATGGTTTTTCAAGTAAAAAGAGAGTTCAGATCACTGTCTCCAATTCAGACAAAAACAATGGAGACTAGGTTGTTTAGAAAGGCAGGCAAGGTCAGCAAGCCAGGCTGGCTGGCACTGCAGCTGGGCAGCTGAAGGAAAGGCTGGCAGCAGTGATCAGCATAGCCTATAGAACCTCTCACTGAGGACCCTTAGGGAATGGTCTTCATCATCTGTAGTTTTAAGGTCAAATCAAAGCAGGTTTAGGGCAAAAAATTCCCCCCAAAAGGTCCAAACCACAATTAATTAATGTCTGTGCAAGCTGAGAGCAGATCACAGTTCTGTGCTGTGTTCTACTAGAATTGTAAAGAGATTAGTTCATATGCTTAAAATGACAACTACTAAAATTGGTGTTACAGAAACAAATGATGATGAGGGAGGACAGGTTAAGAGCATGGCACTAAGTACACATAGGTATGGGTTGGCAGTTTGGAGGAACTGAGAACTTCCAGAGCTCTCCAGTGCCACTCTTTGAAGGATTCTATTGATGTATATCTATACTCTGTATACAGTGACCATACCTGCCTCTAAAACACTGACATTTGATGGAATATGTCCTGTTTCTCCAGCTATTGTACTCTTGACCCTTAAGATAAGAACTAATATTAGTTTTTCTAGTTGTGTCTCTAGGAGGATTTGTGGCTAATATCCAGATGATCCTTCCCTGTATCTTCATAGAATAAGAAGTTTGATGCCATATTCTTCACAGACAACATAATTTCATTCAGATTTCACTGTGGCTCTACATTTTCTGCTTTATGTCCTGTATTCTTCTGCCATATATTGCTTCTAAATAAATTTAGCCTATTACATGCAAAGGGAAAACAGGCACAATATTTGCAGACCAAAAGACTGGCAGAGATCACTAGAAGGAGCTTTACTTTAGTCCTTAAGTGTGTAAATTAATACAAGTCAGTTAAAACACCTTTTACTTTTTAGCTATGCTAGGAGTGATGTCAGGTCAGTAGACAGCACTGATTTATAATGATGCTTGCTGCTGAAGTCAGCATGACCACAGAGGAGTGTAATACAAGAAGATGTGGCTGGAGACACAACAGATCCACCTGACCTAGCCATTGCTCAGCTTCCCACCTATTTTCAGGACAAACCTCCTTTTTGAGCTGCTAATAAGTCACTGTCACATTTTAGGCTGAAACTCCTCAGGCTTATAAGCTTTAAATGAACCTAAAGCTGAAGTCCACACCACAGATACATCCAGGCTTCCAGCTGAAGACTAACATTGATCAGTCAAGGGTACAAAACACAGAGAGCAGAATGCTGTTACTATAGTGAACACTGCAAAAATCAATGTGTTTAAAATGGGAATCAATCTACTGAGGCTGGGAGATTGCAATGAGACCTTGAATTCTGGTTACAGTCCTAGATGCAGGAGCTGAGGGGAAGCTAAGCTCTCAGCCTTGTTTATTTAGATTACTCTGGGAATTTGTAATGTAAACTTCAGCAATATTCTGAACTGAAAAGTATGCATTAAGCAAAAAGCAATCTTCAACTTTTGCTTCCTCTGGTAGAACTTAAGTGAATCCAAGGATCCAGAGAAGAAAAAAGCAGCCACCTTGGTGTGTGTTGATGATGTGTCTGCCTACACAGGCTATGGTATGAAGATGCTAATTTTGGTCTCAAAAGCAACCCTGTTACTCCAGTGCAGTGACTTACCCATGGCAGTCTCAAAGGAAAGCAAATGTCAGTGGGATGTGGCTATCTAGATCACTCAGACTTCCAGGGAAAAAAAACCCCAAACAATAAAAGAAAAAAGTCTTCAGGATTTTTTCTCCCTCCATCTCAGGTGTCTTCCAGCATTCCTCAGTCATTTTTAATGTCAGATCTTCCTTTCCAGCCTCATTAGCTTTATCTCTGACTAGTCAGCCCTCTATGACCACACCAGTGGTAGCCTCTTTCATCTAGCAATTGTAGCAAGGCTTGTTTTGTAATGCCTTCCGCTTGCATCTCCAGAATGTGCTCCTGGAGATCATTTGTGCAAGAAAGATCAACTAGAGGATAGATTAACTAGATGCTAATGGGCTATAAAGGTGCCAAAAATGTCAGAGTGCTCACAGACCTAGTCACAACTCAAAATATTCATGACAACAGTCAGGTCACCTGTAATTCCCAAGGGCCATGCTGCTGCCCTCACAGTCTCCACACTGACCCAAGCCAGAGATTCAGTCTGCCAGGGCAGGGATCAGCCATCCATAACTTTTCTTTAAGCAGGGACACAGTGGCTCTTACTTGATTGCATTTTTAATATTTCCTCTGTATTCTTGCATCACTAAAAGTGCTGATTTGTACACCAAGCACTTCCTGAACCCAAATGAGAAGGCAGTGCAAACTGGATGCATCTGACATACGATATAGTTTAAAACCCAAGAAATGCAATTCAGTTTTCTAGAATTTGGGGCAAAATTCTGATGAGTCACAACAGATACAAGTCATCCCATGAAACCAGGAAGTTAGCATAGCTTCACTTAGGAGGAGGAACAACATCTTGTCTTGCAAGAGCTTCCTGAAAATCAAAAGTATTAGAGCTTGTGAAAGTAAGGTCTCTAAAAACGAGTGAACCACTTCCAGCAAATCCTCAGTTCCAAAGCACAATCACTGTCTGTCCTTGGGAGTTTGCTACAAGCAAACTTCACCTTCTGAATTTGCTCCTTGCAATTATTTAACAAATAGATTATTGCAACTTGTTTTCACTGCCAGAATTTGTGCTTTGCAACTGATTATCTAGGTCACCATTATCCTCGGGGGGATAATCCCATGGGAGAGCCATGAGGTACACAAAGAAGTTTCAAGATCTGTGGTCTGAACACCTCCAGGGTGTAAGCAAACATCCATTTACAGTTGCACATGCAATTGTTTTAATTAGGACCACAGATTTATCTGTATAAATAAGTGTAGGGCAGCTTTTTTTCCCCAAAGGAATCAGTGACCTGAAGAACTCTCTTTCCCTTGCTTCATCCCATTGTGGACTAATAAGTGTTGATGATTAATAAGAACAAAACTGAAGAAAGAACAAATCCCAAAGAAGATAAGGGGTTTGTAATGTGTAATGATGTAGAAATCTGTGCAACTGAAGGAAGGGTTTGGAACAGCTTTTCAGCCTGGAGTAAACTGATATTGCTCTGTCACACCAACACATTTGTGTTGCTCTCAGGTCCTTTAAAGGTCACTGGACCTAAAGCAGCTTTTGTTTGTGTCACCAGGATTTTGCATGCAGTAAGGAGTTTCCTTGGGAGCAGAAGGTCACAGGTGGGGCACAGAGGACAGAGGTGTCATGGAGAGATGTGCCAGAGGGATGAGCAGAGAGGGACTGCCAGCAGAAGATTCAGAAGCTGAGGTGAGTTTGGTTAGATGACCACAGGTTTTGTTTGTGTATTTAACCAGAATTATTTTGTTTAGAACTCAGCTGAAAAAAATCTTATGTTAGCATAATACCAGAACAGAGCAACAGCCTCTTCAGTCCCATTATGTGGTTATGTTTGCCTAACAAGACTTAAAATCCCCCAAACCCATGAAATCATTACCCAGCCTGATTTATACTTGTATTACATCTTTAATTTTTCTTCTGTGCTTGCTACAGTTATTTCATCCTCACTATCATTATGTTAATGATGTACTGAAATAATGTTGGTTTTAAAGCTCTCACTTTCTGCCTGGTTCTAAAAAACAGATGAAAATCCTACAACCTGATTTCTTCCCCCCAAACCAGAATATTGTTGGCCTGCCCTACAGGCTATGGACTAGGAACAAAACAAAGGTGAAGTTACAAAGCTGAGGATCAGGAACTCACTTGAAATGTGAGTGGAAGGATGACAAACAACCCTCAAACCAACAAAAATGCAACAACAAGAAACATCTGAAGGAAGAAAGGCATTGAAAATGGGGTAAAATGATCCCTTGACTAATGCTGGATGAAATCCAGACTACAAGTCACTGAAGAGTGGAGCTGTTCCAGTTTGTGCCACACTAACATCAAAATACTTTCCTCTCTTTAAACATCCTTTCATTCTTTCTGGAAAATGGAAGAGTACCACATGTGACAAGTGTTCTTAAGCAACATGCTGAGCACCAAATGTGAACTGTAATTCCTAATTCATGCTCAGTTAATCATAATTTATGAGGAATGGCTCTGTTAATGTTTCTGCTAACTACCTAACCTCTTCTGAGAGATGCAGCCAGAATTCTAGTTGTTGTGACTTGCTATTGAGAGTGACAGACTATGTGTACCTTGGCAGCTGTCAAAGGCAACTGCCTGTCCCCAATGACAAGAAAAAGCAACTCTTAGGATTGCAAAAGGCTAAGAAAGCTCTGGATGAGATGCTGAAATGAAAGTATGTGAGGGTGGAGAATGACATCTTTTCTCACCTAAATCCCACTGAACACGAGCAGGAGGAACCCTCTGCCACCTAGAGCCCTGGGTCAAGCTAAGACTTGAATAACCTTCATTTAGCAAATGAGCAATTTCCAAGTGATACAACTGCAAGAGCAGAGGTCTGGTACCTCCAGGTATTGTTCTGGAGTTATTTTTACATGACAGCCAGACAGCAAATCTTCTTGGATTTAGGGGAAGTAGCTTTACCTTCATGTGTTTGATAATCAGAAGGAGGAGTTAAAGACAGACTGGCTCATTGCTCTACTTGATTCAGATTCTGGCAAAGAGAAAATTGAAGTTAGAATCCTTAAGGCCATGTGCACATGGACCTGGAACCATCCTCTCTGCCTCAGGACATGTTTATGGGTGTTAGAAAACTGGACTTTATGGTTCACAATTTCTCAGCTGTATAAGCTGGCAAGAAGAGCAGTAACTTAATAAAACCTTGAAATCTTCTGGCATAATTTATGTCAGCCATCCCACCACAGACACATGGAGATATTTTTGAACTGCCCAGTGCATATTCAAGCATGCTAGAAAACAAGTACCATAAAGAAAGAGGAGAATTATACGCAGAACCCTCTGGTATGTTTCTAGCAATAAAATTTGTTCCTCCCTGTCAATTAGAACTCAGTGGCAATATGGAATATATTTTTTCCAAACCTCTGGCAATATCACTCCAAAAGTCTCCTGCAGCTCTCAGTATTTCAGGGCTTTCCAGCCAGTTCAGCTAATTGTATTCCAGTCTGTCATCACTAGAGTTTGGGGTGTTTTCTTGACTTTTTCCTCTCTTTCCACCTTCTCAATTTTAACGGCAATTTTCTATCTCAAACCAATAAAACCTGCCACGGAAAGCTGAGGTCAGCATTAGGAGAGCACCACTTTGTAAAACGTTTTGGAAAACTATTAAAAGAGAGAACGAGTCACTTTCCCTAGCACTTAACGACCTGAGGGAGCCCTACGACACAGCCAGTCAACGCCAGGTAGAGAAACTGTTAGGAAGAGTCCCGCCATCGCCTGCTATTTCCCCACCTACCAGCAAGCCTGGGTGACGAGCAGGCGGCTGTGGAAAGGGGAGGGAAGGGCAGCCGGGGCGGTGCCGCGGGCTGCCGGAGAGGGGTAGGGCTGCCTCCTCCCCCGAGGCCGCCAGGTGGCGCCGCAGCACCGGCTTCGGGGGCGGTGCGGAGCCAGCGCCGGGGCCGCAGAGCAGCAGCCGCTCGGGGCCGGCAGCTCTGGGCAGCCTGGTGGGGAACGCACCCTCGGTTCGTGTCGGAGCTGCAGTCACAAACGGGCACCGCTCGCTTCTACCTTGTCGTTTGCTTCCCAAACCCGAGAGGGCAAAGGAAGCCACAAGAAGAGCTGAGGGGAAAAACCCAACCTGGCACCGGCACGTTTAAAGCTCCGAAAGCGCCTGGCGAGCAGCGGCGGCTGCCCCGGGGCGCTGGGCTTTGGACGTACCAACCGAGCCTGGAGAGGGAACGGGCTAGAGCTCGTAGACAGATCCTTTCCCCCAGATCCCAGACCGTCACAGTAACAGAAACATAAATAAATCTCCAATGACTTTTATAAAGAACATTTGTATCACTGCCCTTGTTTTACTGACAGAAAAGCTTTGGTCTACAGGGGCAAAGAAGTTTAACCAAATTACTCCAAAGACAGATACATGAAGGTGATTTGCATTTCTCCCCAACACTCTCTAGTCACATCTTCTTTAATGCACACAGGCAACAGGCACAGCTACAAGGACCTAAATGAATCAGGAGTCTGCTTTGTGAGCACCTCCCACCCAACCTCTCTTCAATCTAGCCAATCTCTCACCAAACGTGCTTTCTTTTGACCTGCTCCTCTATTATGCCTTTTTAAAGGGGAAAATGAAACCTGCAACTAGTACAGCATGCATCTAATTTTTCTTCCAAATATGCCAAACAGCTTTTTACTCGAGGTGAAAGGGCTGTATTCACACTTAATATCCATCCCCCTGCATCCCTAAGTACATCACACCCCTAACTGGGTGGTGGGGAAGCTGAAGGTGTTAGAACGAGCACAGAAAGGGACTGATTCCTGTTCTGAATTGCTGTGGCCATCGCCTCCTCCACGGTGCTGGAGCTTGGTGCTCAGCAGCAGGTGAGGTGCAGGGCACTCTGCACCAGGTAAAGCCTCTGGTTTAGATGAGATATGTATAGCTGTTGCAGTGCCCAGCCCATGGTGGTGGGTAGGCAGAAAATATCTTTACATGGTACACATCTTTTTGCTTCGACTGGAGGAGCCAATTTACATTTAGGTTTGGCCTTGAAAAGGACAGAGATCATTTCTTCTTCTAATGTTCCTGTTTTAGTAGATGCCATGGCCACAATACTCAGCACTTGTAGAGCTAGCCCAAGGAAGTGGAATTCCTGTGTGCCAGAGCAGGATGAACCAGAGCACTCCCAGGATGAGACCAGTCCTGACACCCCCAGAGCCAAGCACCTGGCCTCACCTACAGCTACTCTGATTGCTTTTTCCTCCTTCAACAATGAAAGTACTTGCAACAGCCTGATCCTGAAAGAAACACCCATGCATGAATAAGTTTACTCAAATTCACAGTCCCACAGAATCCAATTAGCCAACCCAAAAGCATAAAGTTATTCATGTATTCAGGGCTATGGACAGCTGGGTTCAACATTTCTTTTGGGCTGGTGCCAGCTACAGTAACCATCTCTTTATCTGTGTTTCATTTCTCAGCTATACAATTAAAAGTTAAATACAAACCATCTTATTCCCAGGGGATTCTCAAGGATGAAACTTTTATAGGTCTTTAAATATATTATGTATCAACTCCTTGTCTCTGTTTTCTAGCACATCTCCCATGGATTCTATAGGGAAAGCACAAACCAATGAATTATGTATTCAGGCTTTTGTGCTGATCTCAGTGTGTAATTGGTACAGTGTTCCCAATAAAAGGAACACAGCTATTTGATAATTAATTATGCTCTAATGGCATTCACCTGGGAAAAAAAGAGATAGCACTAAGAGGCAAACAGGGGTCAATAATATTAATATAGTTGATCACTAATCTTGCATATACAAGCACCAATTAGTTAAGCAGAGTTACAGAGAGTCAGTGGTAATTTGCATCAGGCATTCTGGATGCAGAGAGAAATGAAACATGTAGAAAGTAAGAGAAATCAAGCTGCCATCTTCATCTGAAACAGTGATTTCCTTTCCTCTTTTCAGGTTACATTTAAAGGACTGGTATCAAGGGATGTCAGGTTCCATTTCAGGCTTCTGTGTATCCTGGATGTCAGCTCACTCCATGTTACTTCCCTTTTGGTGTAACAAAAGGCAGGGGCTTGGTGTGTTGTGGTTCAAACAGAAAACAAGAGATGTCAATAAATAGGAAGGGCTGGGAAGAGAAAGGGCCAGAGAACAGCAAAAGATATTTACTGAATCTGGCTTTAAAGGTGGCAGCTGTGCCTACACCACTCTCTCCATGCTTGTGTTCCCATACAAACCCTTGCCCATGGCTAGACCTCCAGATCTTTAACTTCAGTGAGATGACCAGAGCACACTGAGCATTAAACACATGCAGAGCTCTTTTATGGAATTAGAGCTGAACAGAGAACAGATGGAGGCTGTAGCAGTTTGGGCTGGTACCTCTTTTACATATGAGTTAAGCAGCAGAGAAAGCAAAGGAGGCAAATGCTGACAAGGAAGGGTACCTGTGCTGCCAGGAAACCTCTCTGAGCTGTTCTGCAGGTGGTTCCCAGCAGTGCACAGCCAGATAGCAGGTGGTGGGAGTGAGCAACCACATGGAAATGGCACACCTCCTCAGTGACTTCCATGAAAAACTGCCTTCTGCTTTATCCAGAGAGTGCTCCTGAGCAGCAATAACAATACAGAGTGTTTTCTGTGGGCTCCAAAGCAGCCTTAAAGGCAGCAGCAGGTTAACCCCTGGGAGGAACAGGAGCACCAAAGCCTGCCCACCACTGCCACTGGTCTATGCACCACAGAAAGCAGCACATTTCTGGTTTTACACATCTGCAGAGACCTTCTCCCCACATTTTGGAGTCCAGCTGTGCCATATTAAGATATGTAAGAGATGGAAAACCAGGCTTGTTTGCTTTTATGTAATGACAACCAGATGTTAGTGTAACTTGGCCTAGAGATGGCTGGAAACTGGCTGTCCACCCTGGGAAGGCAGTTGTGGAGAAGGCTTGCTGGTGAAACTTCAGTACTTAAGGAGGGTGGGGCCCTGGTCTTTCTTCTCACAGAGGGGGGGAAAAACCAGATGGAAACAGCCTTAAACCACCACTGATTCATAGGATATTGCACCAAACCACAGAGAGGTAAACTTTGGGCTGCTATTCTGAGAGCTCTTACTAATCCTGAGGACAGCAAAACTTTTCCCCAGCCATTAGCTCAGCAGTAATGACATGACTGAATAGGCTCTTTCATGGGTTTGAGAGCAGCAAGCTTGCCCAGGGCTCCTTGGTTTGTGCCTACAGCATCTGGAAGTCACACATGAACCCCATCCAAGAACAGCATAAAAATCAATACTGTGTATCAGCACTGCTGATCATGTGCCTTTAGCTTGGAGCAGCCAAAGAAACAACAGCTTAACACTTACAAATGAGAGCATGAGGTTTGTGACCCCTGATCTAATGCTTTCCAGACTGGAACACTGGTGGCTCTGTTTCAGTTGATATCAAGACCAAATGACCAAGCACTCCTCACAGGAGGCAACAGCTGTGGCCCTCCCACAGCACAGTGCTTCTAGGGCTGCTGGATTTGGAGGAGCTCAGCTCTGCCCTTGGCCTGAGCCAGGCAGCCCCTTTCACCCACCTGCAGATCAGATGTTCTCCTCAGGCATTGCTAGGGTAAGGGAGGAGTAAATCCACCATCAATAAGCCTCACAGCATGCAGAGAGAGCATTATGCTCAGCTGGTAAAGTGCAAGTTCTGCTCTTGCCATTGATGCTGCCATTTCCCTGCAGACTGATGCCCTCTGCCTTGAGACTTGGAGCTAGCTGAGCATGGCCACCATTTCTCCCTTTTCTAGCCATAACTGCTGCCCATGCTGCTCCATGGACTGCAGACATGATCAAGTAGTTCTATACAATTTTGTTCTTGACTTGCTAACCATTGCTCTCATGGCTCAAAAGCAGCCTCTCAGGTGGAAGGGTGAAAACCAAAACTTCTTGAGCAGGGAGAAGAATTATTCTCTCCTCTTCAAAGTGCATTGTTTTTAAACTGAGCTATGCTTGAAGATGCCAACTGTAAAACTAACTGTAGTGAAGTTTCTAGACCTCATAAGGGTTCTGAGGCTCCTGTGTGGTTGTTAGATAAAAAAAGAATATGCAGAAAGTCACAGTCACAAACAGCAATGAGGAAGCTGTTCTGTTTGGTTACAGCATGTTTATAAGAAGCCAGCTAAAGGCCCCATCCAAAGCCCAGTGAACAAAGAGCAGGTTGTGCAGCACCAGGCCAGCACCAGGCACTGGCAAAGTGGCTGAAACAACTGTTAATGAGCTGCAAGAATCCAAGTGTGCCTTTGCTGGTAGGATCCATCAGTGACATTGCTTAGAGACACAGCCCAGCCATGTAGAATCCTAGAACTGTCAGAGTTGGAAGGGACCTTCAAGATCATCTAGTTCCAACCCCTCTGCCTGCCAGGAACACCTCCCACTAGAGCAGGTTGCCCACAGCCCCAGCCAGCCTGGCCTTAAAAGCTTCCAGGGATGAGGCTTCCACAAGCTCTCTGGGCAACCTGTTGCAGTGTCTCCCCACCCTAACAGTGAAGAACTTCCTCCTAATATCCAACCTAAATCTCCCCTCCTCTAGCTTGCATCCATTCCCCCTGATCCTATCACTACCTGACATCACAGATGTCATGTCCAGGTACATCATAGCATCACAGATCTTCAGGAGCATTATTCTCCCACAATCCTTCTAACCTTGAAGATAAGTTGAGTGCTTGTCAGTCATCTGCCTCACCCTCTACATCCTGATGTATTCTCTCTGCCAAAAGGCAACTTTTAAAATGCTATAAAATAAAACTGTGCACAAATTAAACAGTCAACACATTTTACTGCTGCTCAGTAACTAAAATGCTTTCACTCTGCTATGCAATCTGTAACTGCTGAGATTACTTTCATGTGTGTTTATAAGTCTTCCTATATTTTCTCCTCATTACTCCAAATATATTTTAAGAGCTTGTTAAGATAGATTTGTTGGCAGTTGCTATCTAGCTGACTGTGCATGTTAAAGGCTTAGAGTGCAACTTTCCTGACTTGAAACACACCATTTTCCCTACTGCCTGTTAAAACATGTATCATTCCAACCATGTACATTAATTAGCTTGTCTAGGGAAGCAGGGCTCAGTTTATGAAGTCTGTCATCCTGCTTTGTAGCTTAATTATAAAATAAAGTTATTTTCCTTCCTCCCAGTCAGACTATTTGCTCTGGTTTGGTTTTTTTTTCCCCCTCTTCCTTGTGCTACTGTTTTAAAGCACCCCAAGGATTTGTGATATCCTTCTTCAGTGCTCCCAGGGCTGGTGGTTAATGCAGCGTGCACTGGGAGGGTCCTAAACTGCACTTGTAAACACTGGAGTCAGAGCTGCTGAGAGAGAATCACATTTAGACTACAGTCTGCCATTTATAATATAGTCAAAGGATTATTGGAGTTGTTACATGTTGGCTTGTGATGTTCTGCCTGTACCCAGCCACTACAGCACAGTGGCAGCTGCCACATACCCAGAAACCTCCAACCAGGTTTCCAGAGAGAAGAGAGGCCCAGGAACTCTTGCCAAAACAAACCCTCAAAGCCAGGAGTGACACCAAGCTCCTTGGAGATGGATTCTCTGAACAAAGCACCCACAGTGGCAGATGCCTTTCTTAACTCCCTTGGGCTTAGTCCCAAGGGTTTCCTTTTTTCAAGAGCAGAGTCCTCACTCCATGGTCTGTGGCATAGCTAGAGAAGCCCAGGGCAGCCCAAATGAGACTGCCCAGGAGCAGAGGTGAAGCTTGGCAGCCCACTGCAAACCACAAAGGTGAAGGATAAAATCAGGGGTCAGCAGCTGCAGTCCATAGCACAATTCCCACTGCCTTCAGAGGCACCAGGAACTCCCCTGGGAAATAAAAACCCAAACCCAAACCACAGCTTTATTTCTACCAATTCACATGTATTCTACTCCAGAAAGGATTTTGAGAAACACCCAAAACTATAAAAAGGTTCCATGAAAAAGGTTCCTGCTCATGATCTAAATCTGCAGTTCCTCCCCAGCAAGTCTCAGCTGCCAAAACTTCCTCTCTGCTGAAGGAATTCACTTGCTAGGTTGAATTTTGGGCAACTCTTCAAAAAGTGGAGTGGTGCAGACCAGCAGGAAGCTGAAGAACTATAAAGCTGTTAAAATTCCTAGGCATGCTAAAACTTCCTTCCTTCTCTGACACACTGAGTACTGCACATGTTAGAGGTCTGATCCTGGAGCAAGTCTGCTGAATCTTAAGCCAGAACCTGGACTCTCTGCTACCTAATCAATAGCCCCAATCATTAACAGCTCCAAAGTGCTTTTCCATAGACTTTAGAGGTTTTCAGAACAGATAGAAAAGCATAGGTGTGCTTCACTCACACAATTTCCACCCCCAGTACTTATTCTGTGTAAAGCCCTCATCATTTAGGAAAAAAATAAAGCAAGAGCTAAAACCAGAACCCAAAATTCTTCAGATTTACATACAGCCTCAGACAGGAACCAAAACAACCAACCTTCCCAATCCACATGCTGCTGGAACCTGTGCTTCTTAGCACACAAAACCTGATTTCTCTTTACAAAGAAATAAATCTTATCCAAGACACAGATCTTCCAGAAAGCAGATCCTTCTATAAAAATAGGTAAAAACCCCAACTCCTTACTTTAAGAAAAGCACCAGGATCCTCAAAGTTCCCCCTTCTGCCTGAGCCAGCCCACTCCCTCCCATGATGGCAGGAAGGCCATATGTGCCAAAGAGTTATTGGCATCATCTGCAGCTAGGCATGCTGTTAATGATTTAGGAAAGCTGTTAATGGGAAATTAATTGGAATCAAGAGCAGCCAATTGCACATATTTCCCTCTTGATTAACACCCCCACTTATGGACAGGATGAATTACAAGTTGTGCCATTCACTGAGGCAGCTGAGCTGGGGAACTTGGTGGTGTCTTCACAGGATGGTGGCATTTAATGTGTCCAAGAATCAACCAGTGCTAGGAGGGTTTGCAAAGCTGGAAGTAGCCAAATAGTAACTGAGCAGGGAGAGTGAAGCTCCTTTACCAGGCAGTGCCTTCCTGAGGCCTGCCTTGAGCTAGGGATGGAGCTGGTAGCTCTTGTCTGCTTCACTGGATCATTAAGGTGGGAAGAGAGACCTCTAAGATCATCAGGTCAGACTTCCTAGTTCTGAAGACTAGCAGGACAGTGTGGTGGCAAACATGGGGCAAGGCTGACTATGAGCTGGACAAATGCAGTGTCTGGGCTAGAATTAAGAAAGAACTAAGTGGGGAAGGTTAGCTGAGTGAAGCCCAGCACAGATGATGGTGTCTGCTTGCTATTGTGAGGGCTTCAGCCTCTTAGGGGCTGATTGCTATCAAGCCTTCAGCACTTGTGCTGTTAGAGATAGCCTCTGGACACCACATCTGCTCAGTCTTGGCTCTTTTTTTGCCCCTTCTCTTCCCTTTTTTCTTCCCCTTGCCCTGTAAGCAGCAAGTGCTGGTGTATCTACTGGGATTGTGGCTAAGGTCAAATTTTTCTCAGTCTTACATTGTAATTTTGGAAGCCCTCTGGTGAAGTGAACTGAATTCAGATTAGTGCAAGGCAAGTGTGGAATCAAACCAGGTCAGCAAATGAAACAGAACTCAACTCTCCAGGAGCACTCAGCACCCCAAGCTCCCACCTCCTTTGTCCACTGCATCTTTCAGCAGCCTGAGAACAGCCCCAGCAAATGCCAAGGGGTAAATGGATCCTTATTTCTCCAGCCCCAAGAGCACTACCAAATTATTTCTGAGGAAACCCCAGATGGGATTGCCACAGGCATGCAGCTTTGGCCTAATCCTGCTCCACCAGCACAGGGAGAGCACATTGTGCTGGGATAGCTTGCAGTTGGCCATGTAACTAAAGGCAGACTGCTTTCATCTGAGTGCAGTGGTTTACAATTGGCATTAAATACAGTGAATACTAATGAGAGAGCTCTAGCAGCTTAGGCTGGTCTGTAACAGGGAATGACAGGTCCCAAAGGAGAGGATCAGACTAGATTTTACCATGACAAGTCTGGCCCTGTGATACACTGCTCTGCTGACACCTTTCCCATGCTGCCTTGTGGAGGAGGACAGCTTTTATCTCAGGTAAGAGGCAATGGGCTGGAAGAAGCTGATGATCAGCTTTGCTTTTGCATGGGGGAGAATGAGTTGCAAATTACCTGCTGTCAGGAGAAGGCTGAAGCCACAGCATAAGGCAGAGTCCTGTGGCTAGGCAGGGTGCTGGGCTGGAAACAAGATGTGTGTTAAAAGGGGAATATAGTGCTTGAAGGGCACTGAGTCTTTTGAGGCAGAAAAGATTTTGCAGAAGAGATGTCTGCTTAAGTAACATCTTTGTACACAGGGATAAGTGGAGATGCAAAATAGCTCCTAGAGCTCTAAGAAAATGAAGACTTACTGCTTTAAGTAAAAAGGGACAAGAAAAGAGATGCTAGGCTGTGCCCCTATCTTGCAGAAAAAAATATTCCTTCTTTGGAGTTTGGGTGAGTAGCTCTAAAGAAGGCACTACTACTCCAGGTAGATCCCACATCTAATCTGGGTTATGGCTGCATGAGAATCTTGATGTCAGTCTCCATGTCCAACCTGAGTGCTGCCTGGCTTTGCTGTGACACATCTGGGTTCTTTCTGACATCTGATTTCCATTGTCACCCAAACAATAACAGGCTCTCACTTGTGATTTTACATATTTCATCCTTTAACCCCAAAACTGTCAAAATCATCTGTTAATGGAGACAGAAACATTTGCCTCCTAATTTGCTTCTGAATGATTTAAAAAACCAGAAAGGATGTTACTAGCAGCTTGGAGAAATAACTATTTAAGAAGTCTGCCCAAATTCATGTTTTTATTCTTGTTTGCTATTTCTGCACCAGCACAGATGTCCCTGGTGTTTGACTGGGGTGCTCATGGTTTATGTAGCACTTTACCCTTTGGAGATCCACAGAAACATGAACTGTCTAATCCCAGCAAGAATCCAGCTTGGAAGACATTGGAATCATTGTGTTGTTATCTTTCCCCTGCAGATGGGGCAGCTCAGTGCCACATCTCTGCATCTTGCCCAAGACCCAATTATCAGGGTTGGCAAGGACCTACAAGATGACCAAGTCCAACTGACAGCCCTATGCTTCTGTAACCTCCTCCATGTGATCACTGCATCAGAGGAGGCTTCAGAGCCAACCTTCAGCTGCCACAATTCAGTGTCACTGCTACCCTGCTCATTACCTAAAGCCTGAGGACTGTTCTTTCTCCAGCCTGGGCTCCCAGGCTTGATCCACTGCTGCCTGCACAGGAAGCTCACTTCACAGCAGAACTAAAAATACCTGCAGGTTTTTCCTTTCTTATTTCCAGACCTTAAACTAGGGAAGGAAAACCCATGGCTGTCTCCCTTCTGGAACTGCTGCCTTGTCTACTAAATCAACAGAAAGTGGTTTTTCATTTCATATAGACACTGCTACCTTGATTTTCCCAGCTGTCACCTGACAGAGATGAGCATTGGGAGAGAAAAATAAAACAAGCATAGTGTATAAACAACCCCAGGGACTAAATTTTGCAGACTCTGAACATCAGTGATGTGCAAGTCTTTGTTTGCTGAGGTGAGCAAGTACACAGGGAGCACTGTACACAACAATTATGTTAAGACATGGCATAATGCTTGAGCTTTAAATATCTCAGAGGGACAAAACCTAAGTGCAAGGTGCTCTCAAATTAAAACTCTTCTCAGCTGTTTCTTGAACAGGGAGAGGTGAAGGTTACAAAGAAGGCAACCAGCCAGTGGGAACAGCAGGAGGTAATCTGAGAGAGCTTGTGTTGGAAGAACTGCAGACATCCCTGGGCTCTCACTACAGACCTCAGCTAGAGACCCTGCAGGGATGAAAACAGAAGAATTGTTCCAGAATTTCTGATTAAAAAGCTCCCAAGAAGAAACTAAGGAGTTTTACCCCAAATACTCCTCCTATGCCAACCCAGTGGGATGTTGTAACACAGACAGATGTATAGGAGATGACCTCCACTCTCAGTGGCTGCCACTGCAGATGCACAAGGTTTGCTTAGGAAGGAGAGCTCTTGTCTTGGGGATGTCTTTGGAGAGGCCTCCTGCTCTACAATGGCAGCTCTCCAACAAATTGTCTCCCTTGGCAAAATCTGCAAAGCCAAGAGGTCTCTTAAGGAGCTTGGAGAGATGGAGCAGCCCTGTGCATGGAGCATGCCTTACTTGAGGAATATTGTCCTTCAGCATTCCCAGCCAGACCTGGAAAACCTGTTGTTAACTACAGCTTGCCCCTAGCCCTTCATTTCCAGCAGTTCTTGACCCCAGGTCTCACTGATCCCTGGGGCAGATCTGCAGAGACAAAACAAAATCTTCAACATCAATGAAGAAAATGAAGGTTCAGAAGGAAAGCAGAAGCTTGTTTATTCAATTTATATGAAAATAGACAGTCTAATTAGCCTGTTCTAATCCCCATGTGGAAAATAGGAACTATTCTGCACTACTTACACCAACCAAATCCTTGGTGGCAGACAGAAGGGGCCTGTGTTTAATGAGTGGGAAGGATAGACCAATATTTTGAAGCCCAAATGAGGCAGTGAGGACTACAGAGCCATCAGATCTATTTAAGGATCAGCTTGGGAATTTTTACAACTACAAACAGAAATAAGATTTTGCTGTAAGCATGCTATAAATGCAGAGCCACAGCAGACAGGGAGACATTCTTGCAGCATTTATAGAGACATCAAAGTGTAGAGGATAACTCCAGAAATGAGCTTTAGTTCTCAAAGACAATTGGTAAGTGGCTGGAAATACTTGTGAAGTTTCAGAAACATTCAAAATGTTTGGAGCCTTCCCTTCTGCTCTGTAACACACACACTACTTTACCTACATTAAGGTTACAGTACCTGCTTCCTAAACTGAGGGGGAGTTATGTTTCCTTGACAATCACCTGCAAAATACCACAGGCAGAAAAAAACCTGCCTGAATTCTGCTGCCAGAAGCACTTGCCCTGCAACCTAAAACCCCACAGCACTTCATGAAACCATCCCAGCCTCTGCCAGGCCCAGGATGGGTTTGTCATGCATTTACCTCCAGGATGGGAGGGAGGGAGGAAAGAATCCAGAAGGTGTCGGTGGCTGGGAGAGTTGGTAGATGACAGTGGTAGCTCAGGAATCTGTCCCCATGAAGGGACAGCTGAAGCTGCTGGTGACTGTAAGCTGTCATGTGGTGTCACCCAGGGACTAAGTCACTCTGGTGCTAGACAAAGGAGCTTTGCTGTGGGAAGGGAAGCAGCTCCAGAACAGCTTGCTGAGAGTCACCCTCACGATTTCGGATTCACAGCCCACCGCCGTGCACAGAAATGCCTTTGCTAACCACAGCCTCTTCCCTCCTCCAACTTCTTCTTCTCAGGCAAGAGCTGGGACAGGAGCCAGCAGGCTTTCAGCTTGGTACACTTCACAGTTAGTCACTTCTCCTGACAGCTCCCCTCCTCGCTGGCTCTGCCTGTGCAGCATGCCTGCCCCCCCCCCATGGGTGCCAGTCCGTTAGCCATTTGGCTTGCTCCATGGTAACTGTTGCTGCTCCTTAGAGGTCATTAGCAAAGTGCCTACACCATGGAAGTGTTCCCCAGCAGCTCCACTCAAGCTCAGATAAGGTTGTGTTAATAAAAAGCAAGGGTGCTGCTATAGCTCTTCCTAATCTCTAGGGTATTTTTGGAAGGAGAATCTATCTTGAGGCCACCTCCTGCCGTGGGAGAGGAGCTGAGAAGTTTGCCTACAGATCATCTCCAGTGCTCACTGCTTAGCCAAACACCATGGCCATGGCCAGGCCAGCTGAGGGAAAAGCAAGGAGTGAAATGTAGGATGAGAGAAAAAGCTGTAAGTGGAGGCACAGGAATACTATCAGTGGATCTTATTTAATCTTGATGTTAGGTTGCACTTGGAAGCTTGGAAGAAAATAAGGGTCTTGTTATGCTAAAGGGCTGTGATAGAAAAGAGACAGTTTTAGCCTCTTCTGTACTAAGCAGTTGAGTATAAGGCCTATCCCATAAAAAGCAACCAGCAGGAAGATGTAAAGTGTTCCTTACATTTGCATTTTTCTCCCTTCACCTTTCAGTCACCATGACTTTTACAACCTGAGCTCCCTGCATGGAGCTCTTCTAAAACCTTGGAGCAAAAGCTAGATGTGCAATCAGTGGCCCAGTCACAGGAGCTTTAACAAACCTGGAAGTGGTGTCACACAAGCAGAGACAAATGACTGTGAGAAGACCAAAAGGATCCAGCCAAGAACTTAGAGCAGATTTCTCTCAAGAGCTACAGCTAAGGTAATTTCCAACCTGCAAATGAGCAGTGTAGGGACACAGTTCCACCTCTGCAGAAGTGAACTAACCTTCCCAAAATGCCCCAGATTTTCTAGTTTCAATTCACTTTGCATTTTGGACAAGAGGTGCAGATTTTTTGCTCTTTCCCCCAGAGATGTTTCCACAGATTTACTTTTGCTGTTCCTTAGGAGAAGAAGGGTTTGAGATGTGTTACTGAGGCTCTCTGCAGATCATCTGTCAATTTTTAATGCTGTAATCTATGCCTAACTCTGGTACTGCATCTGCATTTAAGACAGGACTAAATTATCTGTACAGCTCAGCCTTTGCTGCAACAATTCTTTCTTCTTTGAACTGAACCAAGAACCCATGAATCACTTAGGCATTTTTAGCAGCCTTTAAGGATCAGCAGCACACCTCAGGTTTGGCTCTTCACACTTGGCTGGGACAACAGGGCTAGGCACAGCTATCCAGAACTTTGTTATGCCAGCACAGCTAAGTCTTCCAAAGAGAAGCTCCTCTAAACACCTATTCAACAGCATCAGCATGCTTTTCCATAATCTTTGTCTTCCTCCAGGAGAACAGCCTAGACACAAAGGACCAAACCAAAGTGCTGAAGAAGTGGTCTGTCCAAAGAGATCTACTGTGCTGATGGAGAACCCCTGTGCTCCACAGCCACACCAGGCAGCCAGAGTAAGTCTCAGCCATTGCCTTTGCTGCCACTCAGAAAGGCCAAGGAAAGCATAACCCCACAGAGAGCTGAATGTTGTTAATCACACAAATACTGAAGGCCACCTTCATGGATCTCTGTTGTACTTTCACATAAGAACAGACAAATCTCCTTGCCAGCACAGCAGCTTCTTTTTACCAGTGAACTTCTACTTCTTGCCCATGACATCACTTTCTCAGACACTTGGCTGCTCTCAAAAGCTCCTGAAGTCATTCATTCTGGCTTTCATCTTTACTTGGTGAAGTGCAATCTAGAAAGCCCTACTTAACTTCTCCCACTTGTGCATTTCAATGTGGAAAGACTACCCAGGCAGAAGCAGAGGCTGGGAAAGGAGCAGGTTTCTAGAGCCCAGCAAACCTCCATGGTGTTCCATTAGTGCAAACTAGTCTAGAATTTAAATCTGGATTTCCTGCACTTTCTAAGGAAGGGTAGTGCTTGCTGAGATGGGACTGACAATGGTTTCCTTCCTACTAAATGGCTTTAGTAAGACCCTGGCAGCAGCCAGGCTGTTACCAGACCCATTAGCCACTCCTCTGACAGCCCCCCAGTGCCTGGCTTCAGGGGTGTTAGCAGCAAATGGAAAAGCACAAGAATATTTATGTTTTACAGCTAAGAACTTTGATGAACAGTGGCAGGCAGCAAAGGGCAGACAGTTTGTATTTCTTCCAGTACCTGTTCTGAAGAATGGCAGTCACCATTATGGAAGGTATCAAAAAGCTAGATCTGACCTTAAATGAGTGTGCTCCCATCTCAAAGAATTCCAGCATGGAGAATTTGTGAGGCAGGTGCTAAATTCAGGGAAGGAAGAAAAGCTGGCTTGCTCCTGCTAGCAATGCAGTCTAAGCTCACAGGGCAGGCTGCAGCCACTGCTATTCAGCCATTTGGTTTGATTCTTTGTGCCCCTTTAGGCTAATAACCACCCTTAATGTCAGGGTGAGACTAGCTTCTGGTCTATTCAATGTGACCAACAACAGAACACAGATTCACTGGGCTCCAGGCTGCTTAGGGTGCAGGAGGCAAGCTTAGTCATACCTCCTTTGACTGTCTGTGAAGAGCAGAGAGGAGTACAATTAATTCTGTGACTTTGCAGACAAGAGAAAGTGCTGGAGGAGCAATTCTTGCAGTGAAGGTGGGCTACCTTTTGCATATGCTTTCCTCACTGAAAATTTTTGCATTGTCACAGAAGAGATTTCACAGCTCCTTTGGTATTTGAGAGGATAAAAGCACTCATTAATAATTTGCTTTGCCTGAGCATGCTATTCTTCTGCACAACCTGGAATCCCTGCCATAGCACAGTGTGGTGGTTATCTCTTTACAGCTCTTCCTGCTTTAACAGTGCTTCACAGAAAATGATCATTTATTCTTCTGAAGCCAGATGAAAATGATGTTGCTCAAAGTTCTTTTATATATTAATTTGGGGGAAAAAATGCAATAAATTAGTGAGTCTTCTGTCCTGGTTTGGGTTAGAACAGAAGGAATTCTGTTCAGTGATTTTACTATTTAGCTAAAGCTCCTGTAAGTAACTGCACTTTCTGAAACTAGCAGCATGATTTTACAGACACAGCCTGCTTCCAGCAGTGATAAGACCAGTGGTAAGACATAGTTACCATCAATTAGGGGTTGGGTTCAGTATTGGTTTTGTACATATTTGTAAATATTTGTATGTATTTCATTTTTTCTTTATTCTTATCATTAAAGTAGTTTTAGTTTTCCAACCCACAAGTCTCTCTGTCTCTCTCTTATTCACTTTCCCTTCCTGTTGTGGGAGGAAGAAGGGGAAATAGGGAGCTTCTGTCACTGGGGTGGTGGTTGGCCCAGCCCTGACCCTGACCCTTGACACCCTCTCTTCAGCTTTACTGCATTTTTTTATCATTCATGGCCTTATTTTAAGTCTATTTGCAAACAAAGTGGTGTTAACTGAAGACCCACTCATGATTTTCCTTCTAAGAAAATACCAACCAATGCAAACTAATTACAAGAGCAGGCAACAAGAAATAAAGAATTGAGACTTTTCCCCCCCCCAAAGTATCAAAATGATACTTAGGAAAGAAAAAAATAGATCTTTCTCTAAGCAGCTGAGTCACCCAGGTACTGCTGCATTACCCAAAGACACTACTCCAAAGGCTTCTGAATGGTGGGCCAAGGTGTCATGCTGTCAGCTCACCATGCCACCTGTTGCTATGCCCAAAGAAGTACTAGATGATTGCTGGTTTTCTCAGACACTGCTCCTCCCATTGCTCCTGAGCACTCTGCATTTGCAGCCTGCTCCTGGTGCCTGCTGTAGCCCCTCAGGGGCTGGTGGAGCTCCCAGCTGCTGTGGGCTGCAGCCACGCTCCTTCAGGCAAGAGCAGATTGTATCTCTACCCTCCCTAACATCTGGCTTGTCTGGAAAGAAGCCACCTTGTCCTTACATCCAGCTGTCTTCAGCAAGGACTGCTTGGGGGGGAAAAGCAATCAGGGAAAGATGTTGTGTTTTCCTTCATTTTGCACAGAACCAGCAGAAACATCTGGGCTTGGAGAAAGGAGAAAATAGCCCAGACAGAAGCAGCCTCAGTTGTAGGAGGAAGGAAAGAGAGGGAAAAGGGACAGTGTTTTTTTCAAGTAATTCCCTCCCAGTCTGATCAACTTAACACCAATTTAAAATACAAATCAGCTGCACCCTGTGCATGAGCACAGCAGCACCTCCTTCATATGCCTTCCCCCAGCAGGGAGAATCACTCTCTCCCTGCCCCTTGCCAGCTACCACTTCTCGTCTGCTCCCACTGCTTCTCCTGTCTCCATCTCCTGTATGAAGCCTCCTGGAATCCAGCCCAGCTTGTTCAAGCTCCCAACACATCTTGAATTTTAATTGACTCTCATTTTAAGTCATCTATCTCTTTTTAAATCCAAGTCACAAGGAGAAGGAGGCAATTTATCATTAGTACAAACAGAAAGAGAGCTGCAGAGGAAGCCTGGTCTGTCCATTCGCAGCACATCAGAGCATGGCCAGCTTCAAGGGGTGCAGGTAAGCAAACTGGGGGCACAAAACTCACTGTGGAGTGGTAGTTCTCTTTGGAAAGGTGCTACAGATATAGTATAGATGAGCCAGTGAATAGATCACTTTGGCTTGCAGGTCAATGGAATGATAAATAGCCTTCTGGCTGGTCACCATCCATCTACCATGTTCCCTTGCACTTGGCCTGCTGCAAAAGAAATCAGTTACAGCTTGTGAAGAGCAGGTCTGAGAGGCATTGCCCCCAGAAACTGGGGATGTTCTCTGTCACCACAGAGTGATCACACATCTGCTGCAAACCTGTCTGCTCCTCTGGCTGGGGGTGGCTCCCTCCAGCCCAGGAGCGGTGTGCATCACAAAGCCTAAGTGGGAGCTGTGTTGCCTGGGATCCACTGAGAAGTGAAGTGAATCTGGAGTCTGTGTGAAACTGCTGGGGCAGGGTCTGGTCTGGAGAGCTCTGTAGCCCACCAGGATAGGGGATCTAGTCAATGAAGTCTCCCAACACAGCCCTTCTCTCTCAGGCCTTACACTGCTTCAAGCATCCTTATAGCTAAGGTTCCTTTGATTTTGATGGGCTTTGCTTCTGGGCCACCCTAATGTGACACTCTCAGTGGTGACCATGAACCTCCTTGGCCATGTTAAACCTCCTTGGCCCCAGTATCAACACCAAGGGTACATGGTTCATGCCTGGCCACCAGCAGGACATTGGTGCCCCTGCTCACCACCTCTTGTGACCACCAAGAATTTTCTAGGGTGGTTGCAAATGGACTGAGAATGAACAGAGACTTTGCTAAACACTGGCTAACTGTATGTGCTTTTTGCCAACTAATAATTAAGTTGCTTTTCCCCTTTCATACAACTGCTTTCATCTCTTCCCTGGATCTCCTCTTTCACAGCCTGTGCACTTTGCAGTGATGCTTGTATTCTATTTTCCAGCACTCTTATTAGAGGCTTTTCTCCATCCTGCTGACAACCTGCCAAGCTAATAAGGATAAAGAAAGTGTGAAAGTGAAGAAGTGTAAAAGCATGGGACAGGTTTCTCCTTTGCTCTCCTCATGCTCACCCAGTGCATATTCCTGAGATAAGAAGTCAGATATAAAATCCATCTAATTAAGATGCCTCCAGGACTTGGTAATTAGCACTTGTTCCAGCATGCACCACCCCTGAGCCCCTCAGCATCACTGGTCTGGAGAGGTGGGCACCATGCTGGAGCCAGCCATGGCAGCAGGGCTGCAAAGGGGTCTGCAACCAGTGAGTTCTGTGCCTCCCGGACATCTAGGTTGGACCTGGCATCCTACTGCAAGGACAGGGAGAGCCTCAAACACCCTCCAAGCCCTATGATGCTATCACCCAGAGCCCCCAGAGCTGCAGCTTTGAGGAGCCAACCCAACTTCTCACTCAGACCTGCAGTTAGCAAACACCAGGCATTTGGTGGGATTTCAAAGACTGCTGGCTGGCAGCAACTGATCTCACCTTGGAAGAGACTTGTGTTGTGCAAGAGGTGGAAAGAGGAGCTCTCCTTTATCTCACTATTGCCCTCCTTCTGCTTTCCTCAGGGGATTCAGGAGACAAATCTACCCTGGGCTGGCAGCAATGCTCTACAGTCATGTAAAATTCAGGTTGTTTCAGAGCAGAGGTGACAACAACAGGCTGTTCTCAGAGCATGTTAACACTGCCTGGCCATTCAGCTTTCCCATCAGCTGATGTCACATTTCATTCTAATTAGGTTTAAGTTGGTTTCAGTGAAACCTCTTTGAGCAAGATTAATTTTTGTCAATGAATGGAAGATTCACCACACAAACAGGATGGTGTGTGGGGGAGGTGGGAATCTTTGTTGAACACGATGACAGTTGACAAACACTTAGCCTTAGATAAACAATCAGAATACTCCAAACCAAATAAACTGTTCTAAAGGAACCACGTGGAAGTAGGAAAGGATGTGACCAAGGCTTGCCAGTGGCTGCCCTGTAAGTGCTTGTGTTAGCACAGACCTATCTGCTTTCTGCCTCCTGCCTGTCCTGTGTGCTGCCCAGCACTGGCTATTTCTAAGTGATCTGCAGTGAACACAAATTAGAATGGAGATAATCTATGAAAGCAGTTCAAATCACCAGGATAAATATTATTTTAATGCATTAGGCTTTTAATTCTTGTCCTCATTTGTCAATTAATCATCTTAATTGGTAAGAAGACACTTGGTCAATCCTTTTTCATTTTACCACAAGGCAGCAATCTTTCCCTGGTGTGGCTGGCTGTTATCCATACAGAAAATAACAACTGCCTCAAGTGCTGATCACAGAACCACATTTCATGGGAATGCATTTGTAGGGATACTAAGAGAAGAGTGGATTATCTGTAGGATTTCCTGCATCTATAAATAGGACTCCTCTGAAGAGTACTCCCCTCTTTGGGGGATATTTTTATGGCCTTTGGAGCAATCTGGATGCACTTATTCAAGTGTATCCAAGTAATTTTCATCTCCTTTTAAAGTTCTGTGCCTGCAAGGAGTGATTGTGCCAGAGTGAAAGGCCAGATGAGGAGCCAAGAGCACCAGGGGACAGTAGGGTTTGGTAAGAGGACACAGAGCTGCTACTCTTTGTGTCACTTTATTTACAGCTGTGGCTAAACCTCCTTCCCCTGTGGCTTTCCTGGTGGCCTGCTGGAAATGAGCTGACAGTGGAAAAACCCAAAGCTGCTCAGTTGAAAGCTAATGTAAGATGGGCTCAGGAGGGCAGTGGCAGGAGACCCTCAACCCTCAAAAGACTCCTGCCAGACTGAGAGAGGCTGAGCCCTGGGTTGAGGTCATCTCTGGCACCAGGGCAAGTGCAAAGTGGCAGAGATGGCAAAAGAGTTCTGCATAATGGCATTTGCTGTGCTGTTCCTGCTCCCTTCATTAAGCACCTGAGCTGGAGACCTTCAGCTTCCTAGGATCTCGTTCACACCTTTGCTTTAGAAAGGAAACCTTGTCTCACCAGCACACATTATTTTTCCCTTTCTGGATCTGCAAGTCCTCTTCATAACCAGTAATATCTATCCTTGGCAAACTCATTTGTTTGAACAATCTGGCTTAAAAAAAAAACAACCTCAAATAATCCCTCAGGGTTCTTATTCTCAAAATAAAACCAAAATGGCAAGCAGGCAGAGGAGAAGACACCATGGAAAACTCCCTGACTCTTTACCACCAACCCAAAGCACAGCCTCCTGAACACAGGAAGGGCACAGCTTTTGAGAGCAGGCTACAACCATAAGTCACCATTTCATTTTGCTAAAGCAAAACCCCCATCAAGCAAAGAGAAATCTGCATAGCATTCCAAAGGACAAGAGATTAGCTGGCTACATGGATTGCCTATTTATAGTTGCAGCATTCAGGAATGCAAATTGAAATGAATCAATGCCAGCAGGGATGCCTAAAAGACATAAGTGAGAATTACAGCAATTAAGAATGTTGTCTCAAAGGAAATTAGAACAGTCCATTAATTACAATGCCTTAAAGGAAAATGAACCAAAAATGGAAAAGAAAGAAAGAAATTAAAAGATCAGGAAATGAGAAGAAAAATCAGGGAACAGAAAAGATAATGAGCACAGTAGGTATTTCCCACCCTCCTTTTGTTAATGACTGAGGTAAAAAAAGGAATGGTGATAGGAACAGAACCACCATGAATAACAAAGCTGCTGTATTCTGCCACAAGATCAATGGTTAACACACTCAGGGCTTTGCTGATGTAAGTCCAATTTGTCACTGAATTCTATAGAGGCTGGTTCCACAGAAAAGACAGCAAAAAACAATAAAGGGAGTGCCAGGATAATAAGTACAGCAACAGTTTTATTTATGATAAAAGGTGGCTGGAGCCCCAAATGGTTGTGAGGTATTTTATAACCCTACAGGTAAGTGGGGTTCACTGTGCTCAGACTCCAGGCAGTTCTCTTGCTTCACCTGTTGCAGGTGGAAATGTGCTTGGTTCAGTCCAAGAGCTCCATGGTCCCTGCCTGTCCCAGGTGCAGGTTGTTGCAAAGCCTGCTGAGCCCTGTCAACTCCAAATCTGCTATTCAGAGATGGCCTTACACAACTCTCACTTGCTTACAAACTCAACTTACTTTTGGGATACTCTAGGTCAGACACATTCAAAATTCTTGATGGAGAGCTGGAATGTGAATGTGCTGGGAACAAAGAGTCTCAATGCAATGTCTCCTGGTGCTCTCTCAGCAGGAAGGTGAAACACCAGTGACCCATCTCAGAGCCTCTATGGTATCTGGCATAAACAACACACCACAAACTACTGTGTGTGTACTTTCTGGTTTTGAGAATAAAACCTACCCAGGTCAGCAGCAGCATGTTACAGTTGTACCACAAACAGCTCTCACTGGTGGCTGTCAGAGGCATGGTGTAACAGGCACTTGTCACTGAGGATGCTGTTAAGCTTCACCTTGGAACAGCAGCTCCAGCCAACAGCACAGACACAGGTTTCCCTTAGCAGCTCTCCCAAGAATTGTTGCCCATTTGTGTAAAAGAGGCAAGATGAAGAAAGTGCAAGTGAAACAGGACCCCAGAAGAGCTGTGTCTTGAACAAGCACTGGCACATCCCAGAGATCAGCATCACTGCCTGCAGGACCACAACGAGAGCACGGGGACACTCAACACCTAACCTTGAATCCCAGCAACCTAGCCACAAACAGAGAGGGTGAAATTAGGGCTGCTTTGTGCCCAATTCCTTCCCCAATCCACAGACAACTTCTCATAGAGCCAGGAGCATGCCAAAGACTCCTACCCTCATAATATCTTCCTCCCCTCAGCCAGGGGCAGCTCCAAGACTCCTCGCTTTGGTTTGCCAACCCCAGGACAGGGTGCATGCTGAGGTATTGTCTCTGTTTCTGACTCCTGTGACAGCAGC
Source organism: Galbula dea (assembly GCA_013399015.1). Lineage (NCBI taxonomy): Eukaryota > Metazoa > Chordata > Aves > Piciformes > Galbulidae > Galbula > Galbula dea. The sequence goes on from VWZX01008184.1 coordinate 938,572, forward strand.
AAATATGCTGGCAAGTCATCCAAGTGCTTCTGTGCAGCACAAGGGACAACACCAGATGGGAACAAGTCTGCTGGAGAAAGTCCATCCTCCTGGACCTGAAATGGCTGGAGAACTCAAGGTGACAGGTTCATAGTAAGGTATTTTCTATTCTAGCTGAAACCAAATGAAAAAATATTTCTTATTCCAAAACAAATTGACTCCTGAGGATGTGATTTTCATCTGCAGCTGAACACCAAGTACCACTCACAGTCCCTGTCTCTCTAATGACCTCATTCCCAACAATCCTGTGGACAATTCCTCCCTTGGTGGGACATGCATGTAGGTGTGCATTTGTATGCCTCAGACACCACCACAAGGAAGACCCTGAAAACACCTAAACCCCAATGACAGGATCTGAATGGAAAGGCACAAACAGCTTGCAAGGCATAATCATTGATGCTTCTTGTTGATGGCATCATGCTGTCATGCTGGTTTCCAGGTTCATGAAACATAAATATGCAGCTTCTAAACCGAAACCCACGTTCTCTGAACCATAAAGCTTTGCCTTTCCTCCTTCTGGCTCAGCCAGATGAATCCTGATGACCTGGCTGGAGCCAACCACTGCTGTTTAACTGGGTTTTAGCAGGAAGAGGTTTTGGCTGCAGAAACCCATGGCAGAAGTGAAAGAACCATCTCCATGCCAGACTCCCAGCTAGGATAAACTGCCATGGCCACGTTCACTCCACCAAAGAGTCTTTTTTTCTGTCTACTTTCTAGCTGTACTCTAGAATACCCTTTCAAATCATTGAATTTTGGTGACAGTGAAGGCATTCAATTATTTAAGTGCAAATTCTGCATTCCTTCATCTGTTAGTTCTATATATTTCAGCACAGAGAGAACAGCACCTGCTGACTGGATGAATCATTGGCAGCCAAGTCACCACCAAATGGGAACTTAAGGACCTCCAGTGCCAGTTGTTGAAATTGATGCTCCTGATGCTGCCAATTCAACTCCTGTTGCTGATCCTAATCAACATCTCTTTAAAATGATTACAGCATTCAGAGAGCACCATAAAACTACCAGGTGGGCTATATTTTGTACTGCTTCCCAGGTTTTCTACAGTCCTTCCTATGGGAATGGATTTATTGGTCCCATCAATCCCTCTTGCACTCTTTAGCAAGGGAAGGAGATGTCACTGAGCTTTAATATCTCATATATATTCTGAATTACATGAGCATTATCACCAGCTTGGCACAAAACACTGTTTTCATCAAACTCAGTATTTAAGGCAAAAATAGCATTTGTTAACTTAGCTGCAGATTAATGTAAATCTATAGGCATGTGTGAGAGAGAAGACTATTATTGTTTATTTAAAAGGTCTTCTCAACTGCATTTGCATGATAACTTCATTCAGAAACACACAACTTTTATCAGGCCAGATTGCTCTCTAGCAAAAGCTGGCACAGGGAATTCAAGGCAGTAAATCTGAACCTGCTGAATCCAGCTCCATTTTGTGTCAGGGCACCTGACAAAAGATTGTTGTTGTTTAAAGGAGAACTTATTGGAGCAAAAAGCTCAGAAGGACAAGAGAATTCCTTGGGTTTGGGGCATTTTTACTTTGTTTGTTTGTTTTAAAGCAGATATCAATTTTACCTGGAAGGCAAAGGCAGTTTATTGGTTCTTTGTAATTTTAAGCACAGTAAATCACTGAGTCTCACCTGAGTTTTGGTAAAACCAGTGATTGCATTCCTTTACAGCTCTTTCAGACCAACACATTTCTTCTCACAATACTCTGGAGAAGGACTGCAAGTTAGATCTCTGCACAGTTCCCCTACTCTGGGAGTGATGGCATACCATCAGCACAGGGAACCTGCTGCCACTGCCCTCACCTGCACAGAGCTGGACCACAGTGGTAAAGCAGCATGTGCTCAAAGCCCAGCCAGCTCTCCTGCCCCTGCCAGCTCACATGGAGCTTGGGCTGAGCTTGCTGTCATGACTGGTCCTGCCCTAAACAACTCCACCAGGGGCTTGCCCAGTAAACCTGACAGAGTCATCCTTCTGCTGCTGCAGTTTACAGCATTGCTCAGTCACAAGGAAGGAAGTTTAGTGATACTGGGAAAGGAGAAAACCCAAATTCTGACTTACAGCACCCCTCTTTCTGTCACTTGCAATGCATGCTGAAGACACTGGCAAGTTTAGAAATCCATATATTAGCTCCTGCTTTTCAGCAGGATTTCACTGATACACCTTGCTGCAAGCCCTGTATGTGCACCAAGGAAGAGTTGATTTTAAGCCACCTTTAGCAGTTAGTGGGAATGACTGTCCACAGCCAGCAGTCTAACAGTGCTCTCCCTGTACACAGCTGGGCAACAGAGCTGGGAAGCAGGCAGGCTGAAGCAAGATTAATCATGACAAAAGATTTCCACCCTCTCTGGGTGAGGTAGGTTGGAAAAAAGCAGCAAGTACTCTTACACCTTAACCATGAGATGATTTTTTTTCTTCATGGGGGTGAAGCTCTGGAGTGTCACATGGACACTGCCAACAAGGACATGGTGTCCTTGCCCCAGTCCCATCTCAATCCCAGCACAGACTATGTGGGCTAGATGGGGCACTGAAATTGTTGCTGAGTATGGGACCCTGCTCACAAGCCAGCAAAAGCAGGTCCTTCTGCTGGAGGTTATTCTCCAGAGCCAGACTTGAAAGAAGAAAGAAAAATAGACCCAGCAATTCAGCAGAGCAATTACAGCCAAAGCCCTTGCCAGTTCCCTGATGCAGACTTAGGGGAACTTAAGTATGTTTGGAAAGTTCATGAGTCTGGCTTTGCTTCTCTAACCATCAACTGTGAGTTTAAATTGTTCATTTTCTTTAATTAAGGAGGGGAAGAATGACTTCTTTTTTTCAGCAGGGTATTTCCCCAGTGCTGCTTTGGCCTTTCAGCATCATGATGTAGGAGACAGAAACTGGGTGAAAAGGACAGCAAGGCAGATTTCTTTCTGTTCTCCCTTTTTTCTTTCTTAAAGTTCAGTGGCTGAACACTGTTCTCATTAATTGATTCTGAATCTCAACAGTAGCTTTAGTACAAATTACTGAGGGATTCTATTTCAGCTCTAAAAACCATTAGGAAAATTTACCAACTGCTTGCCCTTCAGAAGCTTGAAGAAGAAATAAAACAAGTGCTAGCTTATTCTCCATAAAACACTCTTGTTAGCCCCAGGATGAATGTTATATTTATAGCTGATTCAGACTGTCACACAGATTCATCCAGGGGAGGTTCAAATGTTTCTATAAATATTTTCATAGGAATTATTGCTTCTTACCCTTTATACTTTCTCCTTCCCCTTCAAGATCCCTCAGGCCTGCCCATACCTCTGCCAAGTCCTCAGCCCCCAGCTGGATGCATGATTGTTGTCTCTGTGACCACTCTCCAGTTTCTTCCAGCTCCTCCATCCCTGTTTTCCACTGAATCACAAAGGTTGGAAGAGACCTCTAAGATCACCATCAACCTGTCACCACCATGCCACTAAACCATGGCCCTAAGCACCACATCTAAATGTTTCTTAAGCACCTCCAGGGACAGTGACTCCACCACCTCCCTGGGCAGCCTGTTCCAAGACTTTACAACCCTCTCAGTAAAGAAATTTCTCCTTATATCTAATCCAAACCTCCCCTGCTTCAACCTGAAGCCATTTCATCTCCTCCTCTCACTGTTAACAGTGCATCCTGGTCTCCTTCATGCCTACTTCTCCTGGTCCTCTGTGAACACTTGCTTCATGCAAATTCTTTCCTGTGGCTTTATGCTAACCTCCCACCTCCCTGCTTACACCCTTTGCCTCTGACTTGGCCCTGCAGCCCCAGCATCCCAGCAGATACAAAATGGTCAAGAAACACCCCCTTACATGGAAGAGTACAGACTGGGGGTTCCTTCCCCCAGAGCTGAGTGCTCAAGGAGGCTCAGGCTGGTCCCACACAGTCCAAGCAAACTTCAGATACCTGACCAATTCTGCCTCAGACTGCAGGCACCTCATCATTGCTTCAGCTCCAAATTCAGGCATGAAATTGTCCCCTGAACTCTGGTTTTCCCATGAGCAGCATCACATCATGAGTGACATGAACCAGGAAGAATGTGACATTTGGGTTGTTAATTAGCATCAGCAGGGCAGTGTCCCCTGGCCATGCTGGTGTACACAAAACACAGGCATGTGCCAGGCAGACAGCTGAAAGCACAGTACAGGGATAAAATTAAAAGCAGCCTAATCTTTACTCCAACACAAATTCTCTGCTCAGATAAATTATTCCAAGAAGAGAGAGGAGTGCAAATGAAAGCAAGGACATCTCAGCTGTGAGTACTCAGGTCACTAGGTACCATTCTTTCCTACTTACAGGTTACAGAAAGGTTTTAGAACCCTTTGAATGCCTTGGCTTTGAATATTAGTTTTTTCTTACCTCTCTGTAGTCAAGTTTTCTATGAGCTATTTAAAGTGAGAACTTAAAGCAGCCAAGTCCATACCCATGAACACATCAGGCCTGAAGAAATTTCTGCTCTAGCATTTCTTCCTCCTTCATAATGCCAAAGGATTAGGCATTAGCATTTTAAATTCTTAACATATTGGAATTGGGTTTTTTTCTGTGTGAAAAGGAAGGTGGAAGGAGCCTGAAGGAAGTTTCCTTTGACTATACCCTCTCCCAGGTACCTGACATGTGAGGATCTTGCCTGTTGTATGTTGGACACATGACTTCAAAGCTGGAAGAAATTATTCTAGTGCTGGAAAGATTTTTCTCTGAAAAGAAAGAAGGAATAGAGGGATGAGAGAAGATCTTGAGAGTGTTAAATGCAAATTACTGGCTTGATAGGATGATAAAGAGAACTGTCTTTGCACACTCCTGTTGTCCACATAATGCAGTGGAGAACATCTGCACACTGCAGATGTGCACCCTTTGCTCTTCACTTCCTGGCATTCCTCCAGCTAATGTTTTCAAGATGTCCATATTGACTGGGTTTTTATTCCTTTTGGATAGCAAATGTTGTGCTAGGAACACTACAGTTAATGGAGAGGAAAGATTTGTTTCTGAGGTTTTGGGATAAAGTAGCATTTGATTGTTCTGAAGCAATGTTGGTCCCTAGAATCACTAACCCAGACTTTCTGTTATGTCCCTTGAATTTGTGGGCACAGTGTCCTGGAGCACAGCAGCACACAAGCTCTCTACCAAACACACAGGAAATCTTTACCATGGGAAAAGGTCTGGAATAATCTTCTTATAACTTTTTCATGAAAGATTTACACTCTGTACCTTTGTTTTGGAGATGTTCTGTCTGAAGACTTTAGCAACTGCTGCAGAGACCAAACTGAAAGGCATTAAATATGCAAGAAAGTACTAATGTAACATGAAGTTTGAGTGGCTACAGTTCAAATGCACTGAAAAAAGAGGCTAAATTTCAAGAAGCAGCAGCACTCTGAAATGCATTTAACAAACAACAATCCAGCACAGCTCCACAGCCAGCAGTAGCAAAGTTTGATGCTGTCTGAGACATTTAAATAAAGTCTACATCATAAAAAATAGAACTGGAGTAGAAAGAATGAAAATGATGTGTCCAAATTCCCTGCACTGTTTCCAAGTCTCCAGAAGCAGGTTCAGTGCATGTCAAACTTTGTTTAAAGTCTGTTTTTTCCACCATGGTTGCTCTCAGGGCTAGCTGCAGGGGGAGAAGGTGATGTAAAGCTTCAAGAAGAGAAGCCATAGGTCAAAGTGGTGGAACTGGAGATGCCATATTCCTGATTTGCTTTGGGAGAAACCCCAGTGCTATACACTAGACCTGTCTGAAAGCACTCAGGTGGACACCTGAGCTTCAGTGGACAGAGCTATATAAGGAGTGGAAACAAATCCTTGATCTGCTGGGCTGGGGAAGTGACAGGCAGTCTCTGACCATATTTTGAGCAACTGGAAAGAAGCAGCCCATTGGCCACCATTGCCAGTTTGAAACCCAGGCTTAGCAAATCTACTCTGAATGCCAGTATCTCCAGTACTTCTGGTACCTGGCTATGTTAGGACTCAGAGGTGAGCATGGGTGGGACCCAACGTGCCCATGACAGCAGACAAGGGTTTGCTTGAGTCACACTTCCATTCTGCACATCAGTTCCTCAGCAAGGGAAGTCTCCTGACCTCCTCCTCCCAAAGCAGAGCAGGTACCACCAAGCAAACAGAAAGAACCAGCTCTATCTCCTCTGCCCTGCCTACTAGGACAGTGGCCAGTGCCCTGCTTCTCTTGGAGGCTACCCACAGAAAGCAAAGCTACTCACAGCTGTACTGCACAGATCCTATGAGTGCCACTGCCATTCTCCATTACCTGCAGAGGACACCACTGCAAAATGTGTACTCTGAGGTCCTTGGGAGAAGACCTTGTACCCTTCCTGGGAGAAGCTACCAGGCCAGTGTGCTCCTCCTGCAATGATTTCCTTCCTCCCTCCCCAGGGGAGGCAAGTTCAGTAACTCAGCACCTGGAGTTACAGGTCAAGCAAGGTCTGTTTAGCAATGTCACACGCAGCAAGGGCTGAATGGAGGAGTAGAAGCATTTCCAAACCTTATCTGCTCTTCCTGTCTGCTGCCAAGCAGCTTGGAACCGATTCCCTTGCCCCCAGCTGCCGTTCATCCCTGCCTGTTTGCTTGCTGCCTGCGTCGCTGCTCTGCCCTTTCGCAGGAGCACAGAGCTCCCAGGCACCGCCTGCAGCCTTGCCAGAGCTCCCTGCTAGCAAAGGTTACCTTCACCTCCCAGCTGGGGAGGCTTCCCAAACGAAGGGAAGGAGGACTGTCTATCAGACACAGCAAACATCTTGGCAGCCTCAGGCTTTTTGGGTATTTTCACAGAGAGTTGGGTAAAATAGGGAGCTAAAAAAAAAAATAGGGTTTTTTTTACCAGTTGTAGCTTGGGTCCTCAGAAATCATTTCCCACCTCAGCAGTCCTGGGCAGTCAGAGCAGGAGGTAGCAATGTCAGGTGTCTTTCCAAACAAATGATCTGTTAGCCTTCTCTGTCTTTACTTGACATCAGCAAAAGCAGCTCCCTTAACACAAAGCTAATCTCTGGAAATTTTTTGTCTTGATTAACTCCATTTCTGTAATTTATTGTGCTCCTCTGATTCCTAATAGTGGGATCAATATTAATTTAACCCAGAATGCTGTGTATCTTCTCTTGCTCCCTTCATGCAGATCAGGTGCACTGCATTTCTCCTAACTGTGTTGCTGACAAATTGACCTTAGTCTGGATTACCAAAATCAAGTGAGAAGAGGAACTGCAACCAGTTTTTCCTTTCTTTGTTTTGGCAGGGATCAAATGGTTAGCCCACAGCTAAACTTCTAAAGGATTCACCAGACTCAGAAGCAAACAGAATAAAACTGGTTATTGCTTGACAACACCAGGTCATACCTGAAATAGCTCCTTCCTCCCCAAAGAAAGCACTAGATGCTGTGGCAGTCACCCTCTGCAGAGGGGTGAAGGACCTGCTCTCCTAGCTGAAGGTGTGGGTCTCTGGAGTCAAGGTGGGACCAGCTGTGGAAGCAGACACAGCTGAGATGAAAACACTAATAATTCAGAATAATTCAAATAGGAAGGCAGAAAATGTATTGATAACCCAAGGAGGGGGAATCATCTGCACACCATGGTGCAGTAAGGGGTAAAGACCATGTGAACAACAGTGCAAAAAGCAGAGAGTGAGGCTGGAATAGCAGCAGAGTGCAGAGGAGGATCCTGGACAGCTTCACAGGCACTGATCTGAGCAGGCAGGGCTGCTAGGGATGGGGGTGCCCAAGCAATCCAGGCTGATTCCTACCAACAGCCAGCAGCTGATGGGTCATTAACAGATGGCTTGTGCTGCCTTTACCATGAGGATGAGGGCTCAGTAATGTAAGTAATGAGCTAAAACTCCAATTAAATCTGATAAAGGGTCAAAGGCCAAGAGTATGACACCTCTGGCAGCTATTGCAGGTAGCAGCTTGGGGAGAAGGTGTTTTTGACTGCCTTTGGTAGTGACTTAGAACTGAGGACTGTGTTTAAAAAGTGATCTCTGAATATTACTGTAATACAAGCAGTTAGTAACATTATTAATAAAATTATGAGCATTATTAACTTGTGCAGTCAATGTAATTAACAATCCCTGCAGCCTGATGCTGAGCGCTTTTGAACAGCAGTGTTTCCACCATGGCTCACAGTGGTGCACCTCTTGCAACCTCCACTGCTGCAGGAAACAAGCTCCACAGCTCAGTAGCTCACTGCTTAGTCTCTGCTTCTCCCTTTTCTCAGAAGCCTTAACTGTGCCAATGAGTTCAGCTGCCAGATCAAAGCTGGCCTTCCACAAGCTGCCTAGCTAGACAGGAACCATATTCCAACCCTCTACCATTTCAAAGAGGTCTCCTGCATTTCTGGTGTTAGAATGAGGTGATGTTTCCCCAGCTCCTGGCTCCCTGATGAACTTCCCACTGTTTCATACATCATCTGTCCCCCATAAGAATTGGGTGTTTTCTTCATTTGAGGGCAAGTGAAGAGGAAAAAAAAACAAACAAAGCAAAAAGGGGAAGAGAGAGACTGAATTTTTGCTTCCCCCCCCCCTTTATGTAGTATATATTTTTGCACATAAAACAGTGAAAAAAGGCATCTGATTAGGTAATGTGTAAACACAAAGAGCTCCCCATGAAATTGCTTTGTCCAGGGAAAGAAAGCAAGGCAACACAACCATCCTTAGGCCAACAAGTCCCACCAACCCTTTCCTCCTCTTCTGAACATGCCCTGGGGTGTCCCAGGTTTCCCAGAGCCAGGAATTTTAGGATGTAGCCATTCTGCTTTCCAATGGACTCCCTTCCAAATTTGCCTTCCAAAACTGTGTGCTGTGGGGAGTAAGGATGAGTATGGAGCATATCTTAACCTTCAGTTATAAACCAGTGCTGTGATACAGCTATGCTACCATTTCTATTAGCATCCAATATGTTTGGATTCAGTGTCTTCTCCATGAGAAAGGAAGAAGCTAACACTGACTCATGGCCACCCACTGCAGTCACTACATTGGTAATGTTTAGTCACCAAACCTTCTCTCAGCAATCACACATCAAAAACAGATGAGGGAATGTGATCTGCATGGAGAATGCCATGTGCTCAGGCTTGAGGGCTTTGATCTGAACAATAGTGATAGACATGGAGACTGCTGAGTGAAGCAATGTTTCCCACAGGTATCCATCAGGACACATTCAGAGGGACCTAAGGGACATCATTTGCTGCCCTGTGCTTTAGGGGAGGACAAAGGAGAAGCCTGGGGAATAGGAGTTTGTAAATCCATCACTGGCAATCAAGATTTAAGGCAGTAAGTATGTTTTGGAGGGGTCAGCTGAAGGGATTCATAGAAGTGGCTATGCCTGACAGGCTGGTAGAGAGCAATGTGAAAGCTCAGTAACAAAAGAATGATGGGGAGGGAAGTAACATGGGTGGTGGGGCAGGGAATGCAGGCTGTCAGCAGGGATGAAAGTATCTGACTAAGGCTGTGGCATGAAACATTGGTGAAGCCAAGATCAGAATCTGTTTAATTTTCTGTGCATGTCTACATTAGATTAACAAAACCCTAACAGGAAAGCCTTCCAATGCAGAAGGAAGATTTAGCTACCTTTGCTTTTCATGGCAGCTGGGAAAGAGATTCTCTGTACCTTTCTGAAGGCCTTTGTTAACATGAGATACATAAAGCCCAACACATTGAGACCCTGGACCAAGAGCTTTTGCTATTCTAGGCTTTGTTTTGCAAGTAATGAGGGCATGACAGAAGATTTCACTGTGAATAAGAAATTGGCATTAACTAGAAGTTGATTCTCTCTAAATGAAATGGAAAGATAAAAATACCAAACCCCAAGCCTGCAAGGACAAGGACAATCTTTGATGTATTAAAGAATCTAGAAGCCATCTGGGCTAATGTATTCAGGGTCTGGGGGTGCCTGATGGTCTGGAAAGCTCCTGAATTCAGATGTTGAAATCTGAAGAGCTTTTGTCAGAGGCATGAGAAAAAAAAAAGCTAAGGAGTGCTCCAAGTCTAGATGAAACATCACTCCAAAAAGCATATCCTAAGTAAAAAGAATCGACAAAGAATGGGGAAAAGATACAATCAGCAAAGAAATGACTTTCAGAAGCTTGGTGATAGGAATAGGGTGAGGATTCTCCCAAATCAGTCTGAATGACACCTTGAAAGGGACATAAAACCAAAGAGCTGCAAGCCCTTTAGCAGTGTAGCCATATAGTTATGAGACAATAAATAAGTGGAGCAGCTAAGCAGTGAAGATGAGGTTAAAAAGATATAATTACAACTCAAACCTAAATGGACTCTTAAAATCAGGTTTCAATTCTTCTCCCCTTTTAGTCCTCTACTCCTGTTTTCTATACAACCTACCCAGCTTTGGAAATCTCAGCACAGACTGCTCCAAGCTGGCAGCAAGAAGCAAAGCAAAGCTGTGGTGCCTGGGAGAACCAGTGCCCCTGCTCTGAGCAGCTGCTCAGTAGCTGTGTAGCTACCAGTGCCCCACATCTGATGAGTAGCTACACCAAGCTGTACTAAAAATAAGTCATGAGATAGTTACTGGGAGGAGGTTGACAATGATCCAGATCTCTTCAGGGCAGCTTGGTTGCCTTATCTCAGGAAAGCTTCCAGAAAGTGCAAGAAACTTGAAGGCAAACTGTTTTGGACTGCTAGCCAGTGTAGTTACAACCAGAGATGGGGCAGTGGTGGAAAGGAAGAGCAGACACACTCTGGGCTTCTTCCTCTCCCACAGACTTCCCTAGCACAGCAGAGCAGAACTGGCTCTGCAGAGTCCTGGTCCCCACCTTTACCCAAGCTCACAGGATTTATCTAAGCAGCCAAAGGCAGATTTTCCCAGGGCTCACTCATCTCCTGTACACACATTTCCCACTAACTTAGTCACTTCTCAATCAGTTTAGCATAACCACCTGCCACCTCATGCCTTCAATGCCTTAGAGGATGTCTCTGACTTCCAGTCCCACAATGAGCTCTCTGGTCTCCAGGTGGGAAGGAAGAGCCTGGCTCCTGTTTGCTTTCTCTCAGCTCTCCCTTCTTCTCTTCAAGAAGAAAAACAGTGAAAAAGCCTGCTGCTTCAGGATTCAGCTTATGTTGTCCTCCTCAAAGTCATCAAGACCTGAGAAAAGAACATAGAAAGGATTTGGGCCATGCTTGCTTTCTTATCACCCAGAGTTTCCAACTGCCAAGGTCACTTTTGCTGCACAGTTCTGGATAAGCACTGAAGTAGTGACCTGAGTGAGCAGTCCTTCGTGGTTCCTGGGCCTCCCTTGGCTCTTCTTCCTTTGATTCATTTTAATGAACTGCACAGTCTTTGAAACATAAATTGCAACTTTAAATTTTTGGGGCTAATCCCATGATCAGATTACAATCTTGGCTTCAAATCCACTCAGCTAGTTCAGAATATGACATTTATTTCTGGAGCAATTGCAAATGATGAAAAACTCCCTAAAGCTTTATGCATGCTGGGATTTTTTTTCCCCTCCTTTGTGTAAATAATGAACTGCAACAATCAGAACTCTAAATGAGCTAAGGAGACATCCTTAGCTCATCCTTTTTACTCTAAGCAGAAAAAAAAAGCCCATTCCTCACCCAGAGCCCTCTTCCTCTCAGAGCCACCCACCATTTTTCACTACCTGCTAGTCCTTTGTGACTTCATCAGCCAAATTACATGCAATTTTCCCTCACAAACTGAAGGTCTCCAGGAGTGACATGAAAAAATATTAGCTATGAAAGGCTATATTTAGCCATGTGGCACACAAGGTCAAAAAATATTACAAGAACTTTGAATTGAGTGTTTACATGGCACAGCATGCAGCTGAGCAAGCCCCAAAAGAAACAGAAATATTTAGACTCCAGTTGTTAAACCTCAGGTTGTTTTCCTGAAGCTTTTGCTGGCCCACTCAACCTGCAGAGAGCTACCTGAAATGAGGTGTAAAAAAAAAAAGGAAAAGAGCCTGGAAAAACTCATCCTAATCTTTGTGCTGTGATTAGCCCCTCCTGCAGTGGGCACCCTGTCCCCTTCCCTTCCTATTGGTGTTACTAATTCAGTTCAGAATGAAACAACTCCCCACCTCTTCAGCAAATTCCCAGCACAGCCATGTCAGAACCTCCCTGTGTTGGTTTACAAGCTAAGAACCCTTTCAGCTCTAGTTGCTAGTTGACTTGGACTAACAAATTCATTTCCAAGGTCTGTTCAGTGTAGGAAAGAGTCTCTTCAGTTGTTCCTCAGTACACAAACAGCTTCTGAAAACAAGGTCACTCTGCCCTTTTGAAGGATTGACATTGTTTTAAGAACAAGTTCTTCAACTCAGCAGACAGAAAATCTGATTTCTGTCTTGGAGATCTAGACTAGCTTGTGATATAATCAAGGTTTAAGCAGATGTCTCAAGGCTGATTTGCAAAGCTGTATTTTGAGCTTGGTTTTTCTCTTTCTGACTGCTCTCCCACATGAAGAGCAACAGCCACAACAATGTACAGTGGTACTAGGACATCTCCCATGCCCTGGTCCCACCACCTGTGGACCAGGTTTCCATTTCCAAACAGGAAGGCAGCAAGATCTGGATCTCTCAGGCCAAGGGTAGCTCTCAGTTTATCAAACCAGGTGCTCAGATACATCTACAAAGTCAGTTGAACTTGGAAGACAGAGGTCTTCATGTTCATAAATGCTCCTTTCTGCCATCTTGGGAGTGAAAAATAGGAAGCTGAGAGTCAAGCAACAATATCAGTTCAAACTAGGTGATGTCCTTGCTTTGTTTCTTTCTGGAGATTGCAGTGCCAAGCCAGGACAGCTGCCTATCCCAGAAGAACCTTCACAAGCAAAGTGCTCTGGGTCATTGGTTTGCTTTTGTTCTCTGAAAATGTTCAGGCCTTCAGCAGAAGGTCTTTGGAATTTGACTGTACTTGGACAGACATCTGAGACCTGAGTTGCCCTTGCAGAGTCTTTTGGGGCAAATATGCAGCATCTTCAACATCCATCATCATTTCTGTATCTGTCCTGACAGTTAATCCCATCATCCCTCCTCCTGAGGAAGTTTATTAATAAAAGATGAGAGACTACATTTCAACCTGAAGAATGAATGCTCCAGCAGTAACACCTGAGAGCTCACAGCATGGAGAGGTGAAGCAGCAAAGCAGCTTGCATCCAAAGGAGCAGCCTTTTCAGGTATTTCTGTCTTGGAATGATTCCTATCTTCCTGAAACTTCAAACTACTACTAAGCTCCCATGTCCCTTCTGTTCAGAGTCATTAAAAAGGAAACATTTGAGAATAAGGTTCTGTACTGAGCTCCTTGGGTGTCTCACAGACACCAGGCTATGTAGCTTCCTCAAATCTGGATAAATGACATCACTGAGACCTCTTCTTGCTAGGAACATCTGCTGGGAACCTGCACCTGGACTGCACTGGTGCTTAGTGAGGATTTAAGCTTAACAGAGACAGAAAAACATCAGAAAGGTTGTCTGAAATGATTCAAAGATTATTCAGAGACCCAGAAACCTCTGTCTAGATGCCAGGGCTAGAGTGTGAGTGTAAGACAACCACACAGTGAGTGATACTTCCCTGTTGTATCTCTCAATTCACCAGTGGCTTGGAGGCTGCCAGAGCCAGAGGTGATACACACACTCTCAGGGGCCTTTGCCAACCCAGGCTTCCATCAACATACCTAATTTCTCTGAGAATTCACCTACTTGTTCTGACACAATATTAACTTCCAGCAGCCACAACAACAGCTGGCAGAGTTTCACAGTTCAGCTGAACTGCTGTATGTTCCCTTCAGTTCTACATCTTCTATGTGACCACCTTATCTGAAGGTGACTTGTTCTCATCCTAAGTTCCTGTGCTCCTCCTAGCCACTCACCATGTCACACAGCTCAACCAAGCCCCATCTCAGCTCTCTCTTTGCTGCCATAAAAAAACAGGAGTCCATTTATCCATCCTCACAGCCTCTCAGGGCTGAAAGCCTGTGCTTTTCTCCATTGCACCATGCCTTTTGGAAAGGGGAGGGCAGGGATCAAAACTGGATAAAGTGTTTAAAATGTGGGTGCTGAACAGATTTGTTCAGCCACAGAGCAATGTTTTCTGCTTTGTTCTCCAGCCCTTTCCTAGTAAATTCCTCCCATTCCAGATGAGTTTTTGGTTTGTTTTGTTTTGCTGCTGAATTGACAATATAATGGATAGTTCTATAAAACCACTCAGGAAAGAGATCTAGGAGTTAATAGCTAGTTCAGAGACCATCACCAAAGTGTGTTTTTCCTCCCATGTGCATGGCTGCACATTTATCAACACTGAATTTCATCTACCATTTTGTCCAAGTGTTTGATAACAGCAGCTTGGGGATCCCTTCCTGCAAATTCACCTTGCCCTGCAGGCTTTGCTCTGCTGAATTCACCAGCAGGCTGCTGGGAGCTCTCACACTGGCATGGGGGGAACAAATCTGCTTGCAAACTGCACCCACACAGAACAACTAATTCTAGGTACAGAAAAACATTGCCTAACAGCAGAGGTGCTGTGGGGCTGCCCTTCAGTGTCATGGCAGGTGTGAAGGAACTGCTGGGTTCATTCCACCCTCTGTACTCTCAGTATGGGAGGGTGGAAACCTGGCAAGCACGTGCTCCTGAAACAACACTGCTCTTACAACCTCCACAAGATGGTTCAAAGGCACATGGAGATGGAATACAAATGGACAAGCCCTCAAAGAGGCAACATATCATGTCAGTATGTGGGCCCTCCAACCCCCTTGGATGTGATTCGAGGCAGTGAGTAGGCTGCATTTCTTATTCAGGGCATTTCTTCTGCTAGCTCCATCCCCACCCCCCCCAGCTTAAGAAATCAAAAGTGACTTTTATGGTTAATCTGCTGCTCAAAAAGATACTTACTTTCTCCTTTCCAAAAAGAGAGTGCCCTGCTGAAGGAGCATTTCTGCTAAAGGCAAGTACAACTCATGTCAGAGGCAGTTGCTTTTAGAGTGTTGATACAGACAAAGTACCTCAGAGAGAGGAGTTATCTCAAGGCAGTGAATAACACTACAGTTAGGAGCCTCTATTTAATAGAAGAAAGCCTGCAGTCTGGGGAAGGGAGGTTCAGTCATGTCACAGCTCCATGGGCTCTGACATGACAAAGTTGTTAGCCATGGAAGCTAAATGTTTTCAAACATCAGTGTTCTAAATTCAGGAATTCAGCTTTGCTCCAAAACCTAGCACCATTGACAGAGAAACTGGGTTTGCCTTTGGTGGTTGTTGGGTGCCTCAAGCTCTTAAATTCATATTTGTGTCAGTTATAGAAGGAGACCTTGTTTTAGGTGTGTCAGGTATCTGCTTTATCAAACTTGTCCATTTAATGATCAAGATTGAAGAAGAGACCTCCAAATTTAGCCCACAGATAGTCTGGGTTATCCTTCCTGCAGGAAAAATGACAGCAGAGAAGCCTATGACCTTATCAAGGGCTGAATCACAACCCTTAATTGTGGAGTATTCAAAATTGGGGTGAAAACCCCAAGGCTTCCTTTGAGGGCAGGAGGTGTTGTCCTCATTCCCTAACCACAGGCACTCAGCTGGCTGCAGAGCTGCTTGCTGTACTGTCTCTGCAGGGCTACAGACACCTACAAGTTCAGAAGCAGGGCATGATTTCTGGAAATTCAGATTTCCCCAGGATCTAATGAGCTGGAGGCTTCACAGACACTGCCCAGTGTCTAATATGTTTCATTTTTTCCTGGGAGCATCTGCAGGATGCAGGATCTACAGGATAACAAAAGGCAGCTAGAGACTATGGCTTTCAAGAAAGGAGAATGCTATAGCTCCCTCATATGGCATGATTCACAGCCTCTTCACCATCCCTTTTAACAGTAACCACCCTATTCTAATATTTCATTAGCTTCCTTCATTGAGTCAATTAGTTAATCTGCAGTGATGACCTCAGGGAAGCTGCACTTTTTGTGCCTTGCCATTCTGTTGTCCCTTCCATTACAGAAGTCTGGCCACTTGGATGCTGACAATGATCATAGAATGTTAGGAGCTGGAAGGGACCTCAAAAGATCATCTAGTCCAAAAAACAAGGATACAACTCATAAATCAGGCAAAATCATTCATGACCTTTCCAAACATGATAATAACACTAATGTAATAATTACCTTTATGAAATGCCATCCAAAGGTTGCCTGGCCAGGTTCAGGGCCACTTTGGGAAGAGATCAAGAGTAAAGAGCCTGGTCCTTCTGCCAATACAGAGGGTAAAGAGTTTCACCAGGTTTCTCTGACACTTTCTGCTTCCAGAGCCACCTTCCCCATAACCATCACTCTTCTCCTTAATCCCTTTAATCCCAGCAATTGTTTATGCTGTCCTTCAAAGCATCTGCCTCTCTTTGAGTGTACAAAACATCACCACAGGCAATGAAGCTGGTAGCATGATGTGAAAAGGGCCATTAGATCACCATTTAAAGAACTAATCTTTAACTTACACTATTGGGGTCACTAATTAAAAATCAATTCCTTTTTATGTTGCAAATCTGACAGTAATTCTACCTCCAATGGATACAGCAAGATTAACAGCACCTCAGGTAAATGCAGCTGGGAAATGACATTTTCATTAGTGATTTATAGGGTGTGAAATTTCCACCCTGGTGAAATATTCATGAACAATGCAGGTCAGAATGTCTCCATAAATATCCACATTACTAATTACTGCTGAAGCCCACACTGGATTAAATGCTCACAAAGCAAAGCATTCACAAGCCACAGGAGAATTATCTAGGACATGACTTTTAGGGAGAAATCAAAAATACACTAACCCAAATAAGCAGCAAAGTAAGAGGTTTTCTGCTAATCAGAGCACATCACCTTTTCTATCCCCAGGAAAAAAAAAAACCAAACAAGACAAAGCAAAGCAAAATGCTCTCAATTAGCTATTTGTCTTGCTAATGAAGACTGTCAGGGACTGACCCTGGGCCTGAAGACCAAGTGGTGGAGAGAAGGTGTCAGCTATTTCATATCCACATCTGTTCAGGCTAGATTAAAATGCATCTGAGAGAGCATTAGCCAGAGCTTTGTGATGCTCAGCCAGGGTCCAGGACTCGAGTGGACAGTCTCTTGCTGACTCTTCCTTAGCAGCAAGGACCTCCCAGTGATGCCAGAGCTGGGCATCCTCAGCCCTGTCCCCTCTGACACTGCTCCTGCTCAGTCTGATGACACCCACAGCAGCCCTGGCACTGACTCCAGAGCAGAGCCTGCTTCCTTTTAGCATATGGCTTCTGGTAGCTGAATTATTCTGAATGACATGAGACTCCAACTGCCACCAAATCCAGAAAGGCTCAGATAGAAACCCAGCAAACAGAGACCTCCAGCTTTTTCACTGAACCTCTGCACAAGTGGTAAAGTCAGCAGGGCAAGAGGCAGTCATTAGAGCAGCTCATGGCATTTGCTATCTGCTGACTGCTCTTGGGACCATCAGCAACTGGTACATGAGCTTGTACCATCTGGCTTTTCTAGGGAGCCAGACCAGGGCCTGTGCATTTCCAGAATCTACAAAGCTGAATTTAAGCCACATTGGCTTCTAGTCACTGATATTTTGATGGTTTGGTTTGTGGCTTGTAGGGATTTTGGGGAGGTTGTTTTTATTGGGGTTTTTGTTTGGGTTGGTTGGTTTTGTTTATCTGTTGGTTTGGGGTTTTTGCTTGGGTTTGTTGTTGGTTTTGTTTGTTTTTACTTTTAATAAGATCACAGAATAGATCTGCATTAAAACACAATCCCTCAAGCACTGTCAGAGAACAGGCAGTGTGTCCAGTGGGAGAGACCAGAGAAGAAGCCACCAAGGACTTAGGTTGGGTTGAAGACCTCAGAAACTACTTTTGCTGTTGACAGACTGGTAACATGGTGTCCCTGACATAAACACATTTTACCTTAACATCAGCATTTGTGGGCAGAAAGATAAATCTGCATTGTTGATTAAAGAGGAGTTTCTGGTTTTATTCCTTTTTGTATAACTCTTCCACATAATAAATTGCTGGAGCCAACATCTCTGACAAATTTGGTACTTGGACACACCAAATTTTCTCTCCTGCTCAACAGTTTCTAACTGGTATGGCTTTAAGAGTATTTGTTTTCACTGCAGTGAGCTGCACTGGGTAACAAAGCCTAGAACTAGAGAACAAATAGATGGCCACAGACACTCATCTGTTAGGTCTTCTCTGGCATTTGACAGCCCCTGACTGAAAACATGCACCATAAAGACATTCAGAGAGAAGCACAACCCTCAGAGTACTTCATGTTTTGCAGATAGGAAGCTGCAAACTGTTTAAAAATAGCTTTGTGAAATCCAATTTTGCATAGTTTGGACTAAACAGAAGAAACTAAAGAAGGCAATGAAAATGCAAAAGCAGCAAGTTTAAGTGCATTGAGCCTCTGAAGCTGCTGGAAGATAATGGCTTTGAGAGTAATCCCTTCTGGTCACTGCCAGCCATACTCCAGGGTTTCTACATCTCTTTTTCAGCTCATTGTTAAAAGCTCACTACATATTCCTAGCCCTGTTGTTGCTGACTAAAATGCTTAGTAGTGACATAAACATCACTCAAAATCAAATTATCAGATGTACAGACAACATACTCTAGAATTTAATAGTGTGTTAAATGATTGCAGGGAAATGTTCTATGAAGTCAGTGAAGCAGCAGCAAAAACTAATTCAATTCTCAAATGAGTCAAAGTGAGAAACTGTGCAGGCATCCAGTGCTGACTTCTAGGGGAGGGAGAAGGAATTTCTTCTTCTAGCAATAAATATCTATTTTTGGTGACTGATGCAGTTCACCTTGAATTCAAATTGTGCCTGGAATAACAGTGTCCCAAATAATTTTATGAGGGATGTCATAGGTTTAAAATACCAGTCACGATTCAAAACTGTTTCTCACTGATCATGAACTGATGAACACAGGGATCTACAGTGAAATGAAAGGCATATTACATTTCTGGAGACTGCTGAAAAGCAAGAGCAGAGCTCTTCTCTTCTGGAGCAAAGAGCACCCTGCCATAAAAGTTGTCTGGAATGGGAAGGTTTTCACTTGGCACTAAATGAGTTCAATGCATACCAATTGTTGCTTAGCTTTATCAGCCTTGCTCTGGCAACAGGTCTCAGGTGAGCTGCCAGGTAGGAGAGAAACCCACAGCCACTGCCTGCTCAAATGAGAAAATCAGTGAAGAGCAGATGCCAATCTTCCTTAAATTTGACCATCTGATCATGTGATTAACACCTGTAAAGAAACAGAAGCAGAAATGGTAAGGAAATGCTTGAGCACCCAGGTGCGAAGTGTCTGTGCTGCTTCTGCCCACTTCCCACCCATGCATTTACAACCACCTCTACCTGTCTACCTTGTATCTGAAGGTATACCAACACCACACATACCACTTCTATCTGGCCTCATTGCCAGCATTTGCCTTTTAACAAGAATACCATCAGAAATGAACAATTTGTTCAGAAGATGAGGACCAGAAAGAACTTTTATAGCCATTATTCACACTGAAAACAAAAGCTGCTGCTGGACTTCAATATGTTTGGAGTTATAGCAACTTGAAAAGCTACAGAATTAGTCTCAGACACATACTGGTGAATGAATGAAACCAGCTTCTTCTGTGTTATTTTGGGTCTCTTGGTATTTCTCTGGGACATGGGTTATAATGGTGCTTGAGGTTAAGCACTGCATAATGGAAAATACAGAATAAAATGATGAAACTTCCAATAAGAGACATGCCAAAAAAAAGAGAAAGAACACAAACCTTGTTATAAACAAGAAAACACTGTGCTTGAACTTTCTGCCTCTTATATCCCCTTTTCTTATTAATGTTTTCCTTACAATGCTCAGAATGTCCTTGAAGTGCTGAGCAAGTCACAGCATTCCCAGTGCCACTATATATTGGCTAAGAATGACTGCTGCAGCATTCCTGCTTGTAAGAGACATGGAGCTTTAGAAACAATCAAAAAAGGCAAAAAAAAGAAGCTATAAAGTTCCACAAATGTCTGCTTTCTAATTTATACAAAGCAGCTTTGTTTCTAACTATGGACCACTAACTCTCTTTCTCTTACTTACAGCAGGTCTAATGTGCTGGTAAGGGGAAGCTGATCAGGAAACACCTAACAGGTACATCTGGGAAGAGGCAAATGTGCTGGATACAACTGTTACATACTTTAAAGGTAAGGAAGACAGCTGTGGGAAACAAAGAGTATGTTTAAATGTCTAGGTAGGGGGAAAAAAAAAGGTAAGTCCAAAAGAGAAGGTAGGGAGGACACGTGGCCCTTCTGAAGCTAATGGGAGTTTTGCCTTCAGTGCAATCAAGATTAAACAGCCATGGATCCTGTATCCAATCTCTAAACCTGTTCTACCTGAAGCAACACCATACTTTCTGTGCCTTCCTTATCTGTTTCACCACTTGGGATAAAAGCAGGGTACAAGGGGAGTGCTGAAATCCTGCAGTCAGTGTACTGCAGAGGAGGCCACTGTGCTGGCATGGGTGACCCAGGATTGTGTCAGTTTACAAAATAGTCTTTTATAAAACACAGGAAGATAACTCCTGCAGCATTCACATTTTCCAGCACAGCCAGAACCCTTCAAAACCCAGTGTGCACAGAAAGTGATCCCACCTTCCACATCTTACATTGATTTGATAATTGATTATATTCCCAGGGTCAGTATCTGGAAACCTGTAAAACATCATTTTTCCAACTGGTTTTTCTCCCTGGACAGCTGCTGCTTACAGCTTCTGACTTTCCAACAGATGATGACAGCAGGGTGAACAATGGCTCAACTATTGTGATCATTCATATGCTGTGGGCTGCAATCCAAACCCCTTCCTATCTTTCTTTTTTTTTCAATACAGTAAATCATTATTGGGAAGAAAATGTCCAGATTTCCACTGCTGTTAAGTGCACTTAATTGCTAGTCCAAATGTTTCCAGGGGTGATTCAAACACCTCTGGTGTGAAGAGATGCTCACTCCCACCACTAACCTTTCCCTCTGCTCAGCAGAAGTTCATCTGAAGACACATCCTCCATTTGCAGCCCAATACCTTCAATATCTTAGTATTTTAAAGCCTGTTTTTCCCAGACATTTGCTGCTCTGTAAGTATGTAGCTAAGAACCCAAAGGCCACCCAGCCCTAGAGCACACAGGGGACAAACATCACTGCTCTGGCTAAAGGGAAGAGTTAAACAGAGAAGAAACAGCAGGGAAATGCTAGGGAAAGCAATCCCACTCCAGCTGCACTGCTTGTGGACTAGACAGCACCATGAACTGGGCAGGAGCCTTTTGCAACACCATCCATCACTAAAATGCATCAGAGAGATGGAAGCTAGGAAACAACATCAAAATCTCTTTCTGCTGCATGATGTTCTGGACTGTGGCTTCCCTTCAGAGGTGTCAGTATTGTACTTTTAGAGGGATGCTTCCCTGTTGTGGCTAAAACACATCTTGCAAGCAGTACAGGTGTTACAAGGCTACAAAGAGCCATTTCTCAGCTTGCAGAGGCCACACAGCTGAGATTTGCAGGCACAGGATGGGAGTCATGGTTAGCTCAGAGTTACTTCAGGCTCAGGGAAGGGGAAAGGTTTTGCCCTTTTCTTCTCTGCTGTATTGTTCATTCAACATTCACATCTCAGAATTCACTTTACTGCCCAGCTACCTATTTTCTAAGCCCATTTGGATCTACTCTTTGAGATTCTCTCCTTTTTCAGGCCATCAAGAGGTACAGACAACATTGCTTGTCCTTGTAGTAGGTGTCCTGAGATTTGTAGCTAGAAATTTTGACCAGAGAGCTACATAAGGGTGAGGAGCACCTCTGATGAGGGGGTCTAGCAGTCCTTTGAAGACAAGACAAGCTAAGAGCATAAGAGTGGCATGTAGGCATTATCACACACACAGTAGTGCAACTCTTGCTTCAAGGAACACAAGGTCAGAACCTGCCCCTGGTTGCTCAGTGACACCACATGGCTGCATGCAAAGCATGGCACTGGTCAAAGCAAACACAGGGGACAGAATCTAGCTGGAAGTCAGGAAAACTTAATGCTAAGTCCTACCATCAGAACAGAAACCCAACTCCCTACTGTCTTTAGGCACAAAAATACATTTGGCTGGCCAGTGTGCTCTGAGCAGCTTGTTGGGTGTGTTGGAAGGTGCCTTGTCCTGTGTTTGCAGCAGGAGGTGGTGTCATGCCAGGCAGCTCTCTGTCCCACTGTGCCACACAGCCCAGCCAAGCCAGCCAGGGGGCAGGAGGAGATTTCAGAGCTGCAGGTGCTCCAGCAGGACATAGTGCAGTGCTGTCACTGGGAGTTGCTGCAAGGCAGGGCTGAAAGCTAGAAACAATTCAGTAGAAAGGAAGAGGTAATAAATACTGGATGGAGGAGAATTTCCAGCTGTTGGTTAGCTGCTGAAAAAAAGGCATCAGGAATGTCAGTCTTTAATGTCTTTATAGCCAGCTGTGGCTGTGCAGTGCAGGCCAAGAGCTGCTGAGACAGTTTATGTTAAAATATTCTGAGTGGAATGCTAAAAATAATGGAAAATAGAATTACCCACCAGAAGTGCCCTTTCTAATCATCTTTAGAACACATTCTCACACTTCATGCCACCCTTTTGAACTTCTGCAAAACACACTGGAGCAATGGATCCTGTGCAGCAGGTTGGTATTAATTTAGCACTTTAGTTGGAGTCTGGTTTTGCTCAGTTAACTTTAGGCTATTGCTGTTTTATTGTATGAATAAATTAGTCAGGTCCTATTTATTACACATCTTTATTGGGCTTTATATCTTTATTCTGAGCACTGAGGGTGAACAGAGGCAGCTGAGGCTCAGAGACCTTGTGAACTCTGACACATCAAGATGTTTGCCTCTGTTCTGATCCATTGGCCAAAGCCATGAACATCATAAGCTGCATTTTATCTCCTAGGAAGTTTGTGATGTGCAGAGGGAGACCAGCTGCCTGCTCCTGAGCTGACTGATCACACAGGACTATGGTCCCTCTGAGCAGCAGCTTCCTATAATGGTTCCTACTGACTTGATAGGATCTTTTCAGCATGAAGCCCAAATCGATGTCCCAAAGGGAAGAAAGTCTTTGGGAGCTCTGCATGAAAGAAATGCAATGCCTCATTTTCTATTCCCAGCCAAAACCAGGACAGCAACTTGGGGTACAACTCATCTTTATATGCTGATAGAGCCACTGACTTTGCTCATTCTTCAAAAAACTTGCCAATTTCAGCAACATTGCTTCTCTTTCCTTTGCTCTAGAACTGGTTTTACAGCCCAGCCTCTGTCTTTGCTCCTCACTGGAGCATTCTGGAAATGGAAGAAACATGAGAGCATTTGGGTGCCAGCAGCACAGCAGCAGCAATGTGATTCAAGCATCTCCTAGCAACAGAGAGAGGCTGCTTCTCCCCAGATCCACTGTCTTCATTTTGAGAAGGAGCCTTGCAAAAGGTGAGGGGCTGGGGATGCCACAGCCTTAGGGGACAAAAGCAGCCTCACAGCAGTGCTGTCTGGTCATCTCCTGGTAACATCTCATCCCTCCTCCCTTCTTTTTATCTTTTTCCTTTTCCTTTTCTATTTTTTCCCTTTCCTTTTGTTCTTTTCCCCTCCAGATTCTAGTGTTCTTTTGAATCCTCAGTGAGGTGATGGCCTGGCATACCTGGCTGTGTGAAAGTGCTGAGCATTTATTCTACTGCACCTTATTCTGCATTAGACCACCTGAAACCAGTGGTTCTTTGCTGCCATCCCCAGTGTTGGTTCTGACTAGCTAGTTCACCTTCAGGCAAGGAGTCCTCCCTCTGCCATCACTTCTGCAGTGTCCCTGGGCACAAGGACAAGATCACACCTCAGGTCCTACACACACTGGGCAGCTTGGGCTTGGCTAGCATGGCACTGGGTACCTCCCTCTGGCATTTTGGGGCAGATTTAGGTTGCAAACATGCAGAAAAATGTTGCCTTGATGGCAGAAAGGTGGGAAATGTAATAACAAGAGGCACCAAGCCCATGGATGTAGCTAGGAGAGCTCAGGATCCAAGGTCTGCTCAAGACTTCTGCTTCTCCCACTGCCTTCCAGCATGCTCCAGGGTAGAGGCACCACAACCTTCTTTGCATCTTTTTATGGAAATGTGACATGGCTTAACATTTCCTGGAGCAGTAACAGCAGATAATGGGAGACTAGAAGAACACAGACAACCACAATGTAACTTCTGGCTAGAAATGCAGAGTCTTCTCTAGTGGCAGAGCTCAAAGCTGAAATCCACAGGATGCTTTCCCTTTGGTTCACTGGACTGAATCTTACACTTTTTTACTCCTGACAGCATTTCACTGATCATATTGGAGGCAGGGAAACAAGGAAGAAAGGAGCAGCAAAAATGTACTTTGAAAATTCCATTGCTTAAGTCATTTCTCTATGAGAAATATTTCATTGTATCAGTTGAAAAAGATAGAACATAAAACAAGTTGGCAAAAACTTCTGAATCCCTCAAGTCCTGAGCTTTAAAGAGAACCCTTAAGTAAATAATTTTACCTGTTTCTCTAACCTCTACCATAACACAAGAACCAAGCCTTCTCTTGCACAAACCCTGGGTTGCAGCAGCTGCTCCATCCCTCTCTAATCATGACTTCTGCTGCCAAAGCAAAGTAATTGTTTTTAAATGCTGCTCAATATTTAGCAAAACTAAACTAAAGATTAATGGTTTGTAGTTTTCATTTGTATTTCCATTAGAAACAAGAAAATCAGCCAAGCAGCTATCCAATTACCTCTGTGCACAGCTTTCCTCTGCTCTGGTTCATTATGGCCAGAGGAAAAGGAAGAAAACACCCCAAAATAACAACAACAACAAAAACCCCAACCTGTCCTGCAACAAACCTACCTCTACCCCTTTGAATTCTGCCTCTCATGAATTTTCAAGCCAACAGTTTCCTCTGCTAGGAATATTTCTTCTGTTTGTAGGAAATAAATCAGATCCTAGGATGAGGATATTACACACTCACCTTCTCCACAAAGTACAGCAACTCATGGAGTGGCTCCTCCTGATGCATCTTCACAGTTCTAGTCAGTCAGTGCTAATGAATAATCTATATAATAAATACAAATATCCAGTAAGTGCTAATGAATAATATAATGACTAAAATATATCAGTAATATCAGGGTTTCTTTATTAGAAGAAGTGGAATTCAGTGCTGATCAGAAGATTTGGCCTCCCTGCCTTGCCAGACAGTGTGGATTTGGACAGGAACACTGAGGCTGGGGTCATTTCAAGGTTTAAAGGGCAAATTTCAAGACTCCCAACAGGAAGACTGCTTGAAGCAAGTGTTCACACTTGAGATGTCTCTCTGCCTGTGTGACAGGGACTGGGCACAGTGACTTACTTCCAGCTGACACTTGGTTATGGTTTTACATAAGATGCCAAGTTGGGAAAATCACAGTGCACCCAGGTGAGGCTGCTTGTATTTTGGGGAGATTTTCACAGCTCTTTTCACGTTGTGCTATCACTCATGGAATTCACTGCAAGGGCTGTTTGCTCCTTGCCAACACAATTAGACAGGTAAAGAGATAATTCTGCTGCAGATGACAGCAATTACTTCACAGAAAAAGGGAATTTCATACAAACATTGTGAGACCTGAACACAACTACCCCACTCAAATGGAAGTGCCATTTACCTACCTTCCCTACAACAAACTGAAGTGGCATTTGGCCAGAACCAGTTATCAGCTAACAAGATGGGGCCTTTGCTGGCCACTTCTAACCAGGGGCTCATGTCATAACTCTGAAACACACCACCACCTGTGGTGAGCCCATAGATGAGCCAAGTGTTGGTTCAGGATGGAAGTAAAACCAAGGAGCAGCTCCTGGGATCCTACCAGCACTCCCTGCAAGGTCCCTGGGTTTCTTCAGGAGTCCTGCTTCCAAACCTGACTTTCTTTAAACTCCAAACATGAAAGACCTGTACAGGTAAGTTTAAAATTGTGAGGCTGCATTTGAACATGACCAAGAGGAGAAATATGTAACTAAATCACAACAAAATACAAAGCTTTGCATAAAATCTGCTACCCTGAACCACAAGTGCAGGTTGTAAGAGATGTGAGCCTAGGATGAAAGCAGAGGAGTAGCAGCTCAGTCTTGTTTCACACCATGTACCAAAATAACTCCAACACGACTTCAGGCATCCTCTTGTATATTTTTCCTCCCTCCAAGCACTGAATTGCCAGGAGCACTGAAACATTATAAAGCTGATTTCTAAAAGCCCATCACTGTGGTCAGCCTACCTGCAGTCACCCCACACTGCTCTCTATATTATATACTTGATATTAGTTACCCAGGTGTCCTTCCCTCCTCCAGCTCAGCTCACACCCACACACATCTCCAACCAACCAGAAAAGCCTGGCAAAACGATTTTGCAAGCACATAGATTAGAGGTTCTGTTTTTAAAAGCATTTATGCAGGAGATTCTCAGGTTCCCAGAACTTAGAATGACATCAAAATCTCCTTCCTTGACATTTGCTTTGTACTTGGAAACAGAGACACGTTATAAAATGATAATAAACCAGCACTTCTCACTGAGTCCTAAACTATTCAATGTGTTGCTTTTCAGGGGTATTTCAAACACTGACTAGGAAAAGAAAACAAAACCTACATGTGCCCCAGGTCTGCACAGCCTCCCCTTGAGGAGCAGGGATGCCCCAGGCTCCCTGCTTCTCTCCGGTTGTTCTCTAGAAGCACAAAAGTATCTTCTTCTGTACAAAGAGCTCATTTCAAAGCTGTGTCAGTCTGGCAGAAGTTTCCAACACCTTACACAGTCCTTGGGAGAGACTGATAAAGGCAATGGGAACAAAACAGAAGATGCTGTTTAATAAAATGAATCAAGGGATCAAGTTTCTGGGCCAGACTGCCTCTGCTTGCCCAGGGATTGCTTTGGTCCTGACAGCTTCACAAACACCAGCAGAAACAATCCATGGAGGCTGAAGGTTTGTCTTTCAAAAAAGGAGCAAAGAACTTCTGTACCAATATTCAATTCCATGAACAGATTTCTCTTTTATTAACTGCTTCAAAAGAGAAAAAAAAAAAGTCATTGTAGAGCAAGCATGTTGCTTTAGCTCAGAATATCATTTGTCACACTGGACAATACCAGTGCTGGTATTGACTTTTTCTCCTGCTGCTCACTGTAACTATGAATAAGATGTTAACTTGTCCTATTTTAAGTGTTGCTCCTATTTTAATTCCACAAGCACAAACAAACAGAGAAGGTGCATAAATATGCAATTCTTCCTGCTTTTTAAAATATAATAATCCATTTTGCACATAGCTGAATGTAAAACACAGCAGGGATCCTATTATGGCACTTACTGGGAAGTAATTGAATCATCTAGGCAGATATTTGGGGTTTCAGAACATCAACAATTACTTCTGTAGAGAATTATTCTGCAGAGCATACTCATATCTGAGCACTTCAGTAGATCTGGATGCAAACACTTGGGAATCTACTCCCAAGATCTGTACATGTGTGCAAGGGCAGCTGTGAAACTTGCCTGACAAACATGTGTGTGCTTTGGAAGTTCTTAGGGACCAACCAGGATGCAAGGCTCTGAGGGAAGGCTCTGGGGAGACCTTCTGATGACCTTCCAGTATCTGAAGGAGGCCTGAAAGAAAGCTGGGGAGGGACTTTTGAGGATGTCAGGTAGTGACAGGACTAGGGGGAATGGATGCAAACTAGAGGAGGGGAGATTTAGATTGCATATTAGGAGGAAGTTCTTCACTGTTAGGGTGGGGAGACACTGGCACAGGTTGCCCAGAGAGCTTGTGGAAGCCTCATCCCTGGAAGCTTTTAAGACAAGGCTGGCTGGGGCTGTGGGCAACCTGATCTAGTGGGAGGTGTCCCTGTCAGGCAGGGGGTTGGAACTAGATGATCTTTAAGGTCCCTTCCATCTTTGACAATTCTAGGATTCTAAGAAATGTAATTTGGGTGTCACTCTGTGTGTGACTACAGAAAAGGACCAGTTTAGCCTCAGGATTGCAGAATCCACAAGGAAGTTGAAGTTTCTGAAAATACAACTCCTAAAGCCTCTGCAAAGTGCTCAGAGGTAACAACAGAGGAGTGATGGAAGAAATGAGAAAATCATAAAAGCAGGAGGATGCTGCCTATTCACAGATGCCTGTAAAAATATTGAGCTCTTGCAGAGGAGTCCATTTCTGACACAATAGCAGTATTGCTCCAACACATCTCAGGATTTCAAGGAAGAGGAGAATAATGTGATGTTATCTGTACCTCTTGCAAACATATAAGCTGCAACAGGTGATATTTCCTCTATAGAGGGAGTAAAGTACCAGCTGTCAATGGCTTTCTGGACTCTTCTACCCTGGGGTAAAGCATTTTGGCTAAACAATAGGTTTTCAATGGAGGAATGTATGAAATTGTTTTCTTTCTTTGATGCTAACACCTTCTCTATGGTTATGTCTATGTGAGGGATCCAGGATGCAGGAGAGAGACTTGCTCTAAGTGGGGATTCAAAGTAGTCTGTGGTTAAGGAGCTGAAGTCAAGGGATATAATGAAGAAAAACTCTAACCGTGGTCTGGTTTTTAGCTGTGTGTAGGTAAGATGTGGTGGGGAATGGTCCCTTCAACACCCTGTCATCAGAAGTGAGTCATAAGGAATCAAAGCTGATGAGAAAAATGAAGTCTCCAAAATACAAGAAGTTCATGAAAAAAACCCCAAACCAAACTAAAACCAAACCACAAACATTTCACACCCAGTGCCACTCCAGCAAAGGTAACTCATTCTTGTGCCTCAGGCAGTATCATTTCAACAGGCTGGGAGGGAAGGAGTAGTTTAATAAGCTAATAAAGAGATATAGATGATACAATTAGGTCAATAAAACCAGGGAGATGGGAGTTTCATTATCCAGCCCAATACTGCATACTGTGCAACCAAGTGTGTTCAAGGAAAACCTTCAGCTCTACCATTTCAGGATGTTAAAACCAACATCATAACAACATGCACTTGGATGCTAACAGTGGCAGTGTAAATAGACATCAATTTTAGCAATCAAGGCCACTAGAGTACTGTTGCCATTAAATGCACAATAAAAACCCCAACTCTACAGAGTGGGAGCAGAAAGCAAGTCAGAGCTGCCTGGCTGCCCTGCAGGCACTGCTCCCATGCAGAGCTTTAGCACATCAAATGAGGTCCAGGCTTGTAGTGCTGGACTCTCAGTGCACTTTCAGCTCCTCCAAAGTTTTTCAGTGCCTCTTGGAGAGGATGTGGTTTCACATTTGATGTTCCAGCTGACCACTAGAACCATTTATTTGTACTAATACAGAAACATTCACCTGAGGATCAGAAAGGGATGAGGAAGGGATACATTTAGGAAGTGTTCTACACCTTTGTGTGAGGCAAAGCCAACGAGAGCCATAACTGTTGAGAGCCCAAGAGGTCTCAATAGCAGCAGCAAAGTTTTCAGTGTTAAAAACATGTATGTTCTGCCTTCTGTTAATGGTCCACAGTAGTTGCATTACTTGTACAAGTTACTAGTACCAACTACTCTTAGTGTAAAATGAGACATTATTAGGAAGAAATGCATTCTCTTCACAGAGGAAAGGTGGGACACCTTTGAGAGAAGCAGCTGTCTTGACAACTCCATTCCCTCTGCCAGTTAGTAACAGGGGGGGGTTATAAGCATGTATATATATATATATATAATTTTTTTCTTGAAATTAAATGGTGCTTATACTTCAACAAAAGCAGAGATGTCTTTTGATAGGTCCTTCAAGAGAACTGCTTCACAAGTACCACAAATTGCTGTGTCAGAGCTGAGAGAGGAGGTGAGGTCAGCCACCTGCCTGAACAAGTTTTGCAGGGCATAGTGGAGGAAACCTGCTTCTTGCATAGGAGAGAAATGCTAAGTCTATCTGTGGAGAGTGTTTCAGCTTGGTGTGCCTGTTTGGAGCAGGAGAAGGTATTAAATGGTTTCTGAAGCTTCTTCTCTGTTTTCAGGGTCAGTTCTCCAAAACAGTAAACAAATGGCCCATGGGTCCTGTGCTGATTCCCTGCAGAGGGCTGAATCCCAGCACCATTCCACTGGAATCAATGAGGTGAACACTTTCAGGGTGACTTTTGTATATCTAAACCAATATGAACCTCACTATTTAAGTCATTTAAAATGTTAAATCATTCTGATGGCTTTTAATCATGTTCCATTTCTTCCCCAAGATGCCTGCTTAGATTTGGATGTGTGACATGAACCCACACCACTCTGCCACATTACACAGCATGATGAAATGCAGAGAGATCAATTGCAGCACAGTTAATGAGGCATAGAAACCAACATCAGAACAAAAGCAAGCTCAGACAAAGATCACTCCATTTGGCTTTGACAACTCTCTCAACCTCCTCCCTTCCTCTTCAAAACAAGAGAGAACTCTGTGGGTACCAACTGGCTGGAAAAAACACTGTAATGATGAAGAAGGGTTGCAGAGTGCAGCTACTTGCTAAGTCTTCTAGCAGCCTCATGGGCACACAGGAGCCTCATGCAAGTACAGTAAGCTATGAACACATATTAATGTCCTACACACACCCAGTGCCCTTGGCAGAACCATGGCGTCCCTGAAGCCAAAAAGTCCTTGGTATCTGGAGATTTGCTGATGTTGAAGCTGAGAGTAGATCAAGAAATCTGTCCTGAAGCCTCTGTAGGAATCAGCTAGGTTCAGCAGTGTCCAGCCACCCTCTCCTAAGCCTGGCATTGTCAAGGAGGGTCATTCCTGCAGGTGATCAATGCCTCTTGCATCCATGTGTGTCAAGAAACTGCCTTAAAGCCTCAGAGTTTGGCCACTTTTGAAGCAAGTAGAAGAAGTCACACAAGGGCAAGAGAAGGGAAAGCTGTTGTGTTGAGGAAATGACACCAGCTTCTGTCCAGCAGATGTACCAGGGATGGGAAAAAGCAAATAAAAGGAATTTACACCCCTCCACAGCACCAGTAATCACAGAACTGCCAGTGGGGCTGGGATTTTGTCCTCCCTACTCAATAAGGGTTACCTGTTTGCCATAACATACCCTGGCCTTCAGACTGCCTGGCCACAGCCCCCAGAGGAACAGGTTGGTCTGAGTTTGTGGTTCTGCTGTAATCAAATAACATTCAAACTGATCAATTACTTTGCTTCTCCATCTGCATATATGGCCAAAAATGAGAGTTTATGCTGAAGTGGTATCCTACCAACCATCAGTGAGTGACTTTCTATTTAGACAGAAACTACTGATCAGGAAATGTCTTCTTATCCAATTTTTTTCTTGGTATTACCAAGTACAGCCAAAATAAACAAGGATAAAATTATCCAAAACACTCAGCAGATTAGTCTCCTCTTAATATGACTTGATGAGGCAAGGCACCATCATAATGTTGTTTCAAAACTAGTTGGTCTGTTGAATACAAATCAGTTAATGCTACCCTAAAAGCCACACAGTCCTTGCTGAGAAGGAAATCTGCAGAAAGCAATGAGCTCAACCTCAATCCCAGATCCCAGCACCTTGCTGGCTGTAGTGTTTCAGCTTGCCAGGTCTGATGGCTGCAGATCACCTGGAGTACAACTCTTACAACTCTGCAAGTACAAATGCTCACATTCAGAAAGCTGGAATGAAATCCTCACAGGATTCAACCCAACTCCACCCCTGAAACTGTTGCCTACAGCAGAATTAGCAGAAGGTTTAGACATAGCAAAAGACTTTAAAAATCAGAAGAGGTTTGGCTGGTTTTGCACAGCCTGTGGATGTCCTCTCTCCAGGCCTTTCAAAAGTGAGGGCTGCTCATTGCAGAATCTGTCTGAATCTTATTCCACAGGAGTTTGAACCAACTGTCCAAATTGCTGACCCCTTTCCTCATATTCTTGCCCATGCATTTTTCACCATTTTCAGATGAGAGGTAAAATATCTGCCAAAATATCACTCCAAGCTGGTCTCCACTGTTAACCAAGGATGTATTTAAACCACCAGAAACCACAGCAGCCAGTGCTTCCAGTTCCTGTTGCACAGAGGTCTCATTTCTGTCAGACATTTCTTTCTATTCTAAACTTAGACTTTGCAGTCCCAAATGCTGAGATGTTAGAAACTCTGCTGAATTCTCTTTTTCCCTTCTAAATACTCTCTGAAGGATCATGAATCACCCATTCATAGCCACTCCAAATTCTAAAGATCAATTTATCAAAGATAAAGTCTTTTCTGACAGTGCTAAGCTCAGGGAATGTGAGTTAGACATGGAAGTTTTATCATACCAAATATTAATTGGTTCCCATGCTCTTCTTTAAAATACAAGGGGCTGATACAAGATCTAGCAGATCTAACTATCACATCATACTTGCATAGAGATAAAAGCTGATACATACCTTCCTCAGATAGGAAGAAACTCAAATATCTTCTGTCATTCAAAAAGAAATCCCTTCTGCTGTGGTTTCAGCTATACCATGTTAAAACATATTATGCTGGGGTCCTGTTACCCCAATGTAACTTCTGATACTAGAAAATTTTCACTGCTAAAAAGAAACCTGCAGAGTTATCATGCTTGGGACTCCATGCTCCTGTACTCAATTCTTACCAAGACATCAGGGATGTTCCTTAAAACTGAAGACAAGAAAGCTTAGCTTCACTCTGCAGAACACACTGCTAGTAGAAAAGGAATAATTGCAGCTACCACAAAGCCTGGTAAAGGAAAAGGGGGACACCAGCATCTACCCTTGGTAAATGGCCTTTTGAATTTGCAATCCAGCTCTGCCACTGACTTTCCAGCTTATTCAAAGTCTATCACAATGCAGCACACAGCCAGCTTTGCAGTCCCCAGGTGGGTAGAAGAGGCATGCTGCTGGCTTCCTCTGGCAGACTGGTGTCTCCCACTCCCTACACAAGCACCTGAGTGAGATGTCACATGAGGTAGTGTGAATATCACATGCCACCCAAAAACTTAGGACCACTTGTTTCCTTTTGCTTTCCTCTTTATTTTGTTCCTGTTCCCAGAATTAGGTATGGGTTTGGACATTCAGAAGAGGCATTTTCTTACTGCTTGAACTGTGCTCTGGCAGTGACTGGCCAGACACTAGCATGACCTCCAACCCATCAGACGGCTAGCAAAGATCTCTGCAGGGTGCCTGTGTAACTTTGATTTACTCCAAAGTGTATTCTAGAGTGGGCATGCAGGTCTGGAAGGGTCCAAGTGTGGTGTTCAAAGTTATGCAGCAGAATCTGAGCAGGTAACACAGGTGAGATCACATGGAGAACTAACATCAAAGGTGTAAGGACCCACAGGCTGAGTCCCTGGGGTGTGACTTCCACATGGAAAGGGCATTCTGCTGCTAGTCATCCTCTCAGGGCAAAGCCTTCCATTGAGAATGCTTTAAGTGAGAGTCAGTATTTCAAGCCATTCTCCAGAATGGCATTTAACAAGCTGTCAAGATGACTTAAAAATAGTACAGGAAAGAAAGGAAAAGCAAAGTTCTGCTTTGTTTGTTCTGCTTTCCCTGCTGTGATTGTGTCAGGCCTTGGCCAGCCTAATTTGGGTTTGCTGCTTGCCAGAAAATGGCATGTTCTTGTTTTAATTTTGTTTCTTGGCTGGCTTTCCCAAACTAACCCACCACTAATCATCTATCAATGACTGACTCCAGCACTTAGCACCAGACCCCAGAGCAGGAGTCCCAGGTCCTGCTGTCACTTCTGCTGTTGAGGACAGTGTGGCCATCAGGAATGCATTTGCCTCCTCCTGCTTCCTAACCCACCTTTAGAAGAACAGGTTAGAGCTGCTGCCCAGGCTGGGGGGAAGGAAATTGGCACTTGTACAAATGCTTAGAACTAGAAATAATGGAAATACTCTTTCCTGAAGTTCTAAGCTTTCCTTTTTAGTTGGAAGGCAGTGTGAAATAAGACAAGCAAAAAGCATTTGCAACACAGAAATTAAAGCTGAGATATCTTCAAACTGGCTGACATTGCTTTCAAGACTGAGATCCTCCTCCAGCTGCCTCCAAAGCCAAGGTTGCTTTGTCTGTCTGAAACTAATCCAACCAAGGTAAAAATCAAGCTTTAACTAGCACAGGCAAAATGAGGGTGATCAAGCAGATCTCCAAACTGCAGTGCAAATAGCTGTCCTTCATGAGGTGGCTTAAGCCTCACTATTCAGACATAACAATAACATGATTTTGGACAGGATTTAAGATTACTGGAAATAGAGAGGTCATTTGGAAAATGTCACAGCCCTGGTAAGAAGATGCATGGCTGGCTGAAAACACCCAGGGGCTTCTAGAAAGATAAAACTTCCATATTTAGAATTCACCAGAACAAAAATACAACTGTAATTTGCCATCAGCAAGCAAAACACAACTCTCATACCTTCTGAAACACCAAAAGACTGGGGTTTCTTTACCCCAGGTGACAATGAAGCCAATAATTCATCATTCCAGGCTCCTGCAATATTTAACAAAACCATTTGCAGGCAGTGAAGTTACCCAAAGCCACCTTCTCCAGAAGGAAAGGGTGGATGCTCCTGCAAGGCTCCATTTTAGGATGCCAGCTTTCTGATTTACAAGGCTGGTTGCTCACAGGTGGCTCTGGCCCTTAAGCCCATACACGTGCTAGCAGTGAAGCTGACTCTACATTGAGCACTTATTACCCAGGCTGTAGGAAACTGTTAAACCAGTTGTAGAACCAGCAGAGCTTTCAGGAGCCCCAATGTTTCACACTTCTCACACCCCTTTCCTTACAAGTAGAGTTCCAACTAATATTCCACATTAATTCCTCCCTCATCTATCAGAGTGTGAAAATACAGGATCCTGCTCTGCCAAAATCTTTTCTTTTCCCTGATTCAATATTGATTTAAAAGCATTCACATGCACAATGAAACAACCACCAAATGAGAATCAACAGACTGGTCAAATAGGAATGGCCCCACAGGGTTAGAGGAACCTAAGCAGCCTGCTTTTCTCACCATCTTGCAGCATTCAATAGCATTCAACAGCATCTGGTTTTCCCTACAGTTAAAGGGAGGAGCACACAAAGGAAAAGCAGGGTTTACAACACTTTGGCTTCTTGCTAATTCATCTTACAGGAAAAGACTTTTCCAAAGATCAATTAGTTACATGCAGGATTTGGGGCTGACCAAAAAAACCCAATAAAACAACCTCTCATAGATGAAAAAAGTCAAAACTGTCCTAAGATGTTTGGGTATCTGCACATCCTCTCAGCTTCAGAGAAAGAGACTGTGCTTTTGTAGTTAAGATGAACACTCTTACATCAGTGCAGAGGGTAAGTTTAAAAGACACAAGTGTTCAGAAAAGATTCCATCTCCATTCCAATAAGTATTTAGGATTTGACTGGGACAGAATGAGTATGTGGCAGTTGAAGGCAGAAAATCTTTCCTTTCACCCTAAAACAACAGTTTCCTCTTTCTTCCATGAGGAATGATCTGGATCTACCCAATTTCAGTCCTCAACACAACATCCACCTTTCCACCCAACAGCACCCACTAACTCCTGGGGTGCTATTGCTGCCCAAAAGGAGTTTACACACATCTGCAGCATGTGAGCTCCTGTCAGAAAAAAAACCCCAATTCTCCCCAAACTGAAGAGCACAGCCCAAAGGAAAAAGTTATTCATACATTGCATATTCACCAATTGCTTTTGCCCTCCACAGATAAACTCTGAACAAATCTCTTGTAGCCTCATCTGCCTGAGATATGCTCAGGGGAAAGGTCAGGCTGATCTCTAGCAGGTTCCTTCTCCCATGACAAGTATCTGCACAGAGACAGAAGCTACATTCTCCCCTCCCCTCTCCCTCTATAAAACCTTGATTAAGTTTTGGGATATTTAGAGATTTTTATCATTTCCTTGTATTAAAGGGTTATTAAAAAAGAGAGAAGGTTTAATAGGTTTATTATCCTTAATGCTAGTTTAGGAACAGTCTTTATTAACTACTTCTATGAAATCAATACAGATGGATTGAGGTCCCTTCCAACTCCTAACTTTCTGTGTTTGGATTCCAAAATCCTGCTGATCTCCTCTTGAAAGTTCAGCTGCAAAGAGTGCTGTAAGCACAGAGGATCCTTTTTCCTTTCCATGTACCTGCACTTGGGTGTTACTGCAGCGTGGTGCAAACATAGGAAGGGAGTAAAGCTCCACAAGGCCACTGGCCACTACCTAAAGGAAAACAAAAGCTGAACTGAGACCAGAATACAAGCTTACTTCTCAGACACAGGCTGAAAAGGCAACTGAAGATCCCTTTCTGGTGCCTCTTGATCCTCATTGAGTTCCAGAGAGCTGGAAAACTTTCTTAATGGCTAAAGTGAAGTGGGAGGAATCCTGTTGCAGTCACTGGATTAAGAGTTTTCTGTAGATTTGCTATGCAAATTAGAACACTCTCAAATACTTCTGCACACCAAACAAAACCCTAGCAAGCTGATCAAACTTACCACTTTTGCCTGAAACAAGAAAGTAATGAGCAAGAGACCTGCTACTGTTAGATAAACTGCATCTACATGGAGAGGCAGTATAATGATATATTCAATTTCTCTTTTATAGGGAAAATTTCTCTCTCTGGCTTTCAGTTTGCCTTTTTGTATTGTAGTATTTGAAATCAATGTATTCTTCAATGTCTTGAACTTGTCTCCCCCCTTAGGATACAGAGGAAAACTATCCCCACAGAATTTACCAAACACTCTTAGTTAGGAGGTAGAACATAACTCTACAATCAGTTTGCTGAAAGAACCCCAACACAGCTAGTCCCTGGGTAGCTTCACTTTTCACTTTCCTTTAGGTGTTCTGCTGTTAGAAAAATATTTTCCAGTATTTTCTGAGATCAAATGCTCATGTAACAATCCTATTTTTACTTGGCTTTTTTGAGGCTCTGGAGAACGTTGCTTGGGCACCATCCAGCACTGTATTTCTTTTCATGTCTCAAATTCCATCTGTGACTGCTATCCAATTGCACTGAGACTATTCTTTACCTAAGCAACCTGGAAATATTCCTTCTTCACCCATTTTCCTTTCTCAGTCTTTCCAGTTCTGTGTCTGTCTCAACCTTCTTTGGGAAAAGCTAGAACTACTCCATCCCTGTCTTATTCCTTGCACCATCACTCAGGTCAAATTATTCCAATGCTCCTTTGAACTCAAAACAAGGGTTTGTGAGCTTGTGTTCTGAGTTGCTCTGTAAAAAACACCAAACCCAACCTCATTTCCTGCTGAGCACTTCCTCCACCTCCCATGTACACACACACACAGACATCTAGCCTCCTGTTCAGCTCTTCAGTGATCTGTGCCTTCTCAAACTGACAACAGCTGCCCACATATCCCAGTTTCAAAGATCACAGAATATCCCCAGTTGGAAGGGACCCACAAAGCTCATCCAATCCAACTCCTCTTTAGGCACAGGACAACCCCAAAGTCACCCCATGTGTCTAAGAGCATTGTCCAAGTGCTTCTTGAACTCCATGAGAGTTGGTGCCATGACTGCCTCCCTGGGGAGCCTGTTCCAATGCTCCACCAGATGTCTGCAACCCCAAACCTGAGCCTGCTGTTCTGCTTGGTTCTTTGAAATCTTACCTGCCAAAAAAACCCACCCCAAACCCTGCAAGATTCCAGGATCCTGTTCCTGTACCATCCCAGGTAAACTTCTGCTGTCCCTTCTGCTCACAGGAATAGACCTCAACAGTGAAAATCTGGGGGGGGTTGTATATTTGAATAAATCCCTGCTCTAAACAATGCAAAAGCATATCTAGCCTTCCTGCATGGGTGACAAAATGAATTCACTTACAGATGCATGAGGATGCTGCTGCTTTTAGAAAGCATATGTAAGAGAGGGACCTGGGAGAGCTGTCAGAGCTTTCTCCTCTCTTCTTGTTTTTCTCATCTAACTACCCTGAAACAGCAGAATTCTCCAAGCCCAAAGGATGTAGAGGAAATCTGTGCAGGAGATATTTTTTTGTTTCAAAGTTCTAGGAAAGAAATTTGCATCTCTTGAATCTGTAGGCAGCCCTGCAAACCCACATCTCCTTCTCCTCTGAAAGCAACTGCTCCCTGCATTCACAAGTCAGCCTAATAAATTCCACAGCAGCCCTGTGATGTGCACAAATAATAGAATTCAGTCTGTCACAACAAGGAATTTGAGAGCCATGAACATCAAGAGGACCCAGAGGTGCTTTGAAAGGACTGATTTCTCAGAGTACTTATCACCCAGCATCCACACTGCTTCTTCAAATGACCCAAATTCAGTCTGTGTCTCCAGTTGCCTACAAACCCCATTTGCCTTTGCTGCAGTAACACTCGCTGCTCTACAGGACTCCACAGTCCCCAAAAGGGAAGGGCTTGGGGTTTTTTCTGGTTGTCACAGCATCATCACAGGTGGCTGTGTGGACCAGCTGGACCAACCAAGATGCAGGGAAACACCCATCAGAAAACAAGCCTGGGTATAACCAAAATCTTCCCTCTCAGTAGAGTTTTTGGTTCACTTCAAGAACAAGAACTGATATAGAAATCCCACCAGGTCTACACACCAGAAGGGTCAATTCTTTCTTGCCAGGATTAGCAGGAGCCATAGAGGTTTGTTTAAAAATAAATCAATTAAAAATGGAAAATAATCAACCTCTGCTATTCCTGTCAGCAGCACTTCACACTGTCCTTAAGTCCATGTGGCATATATAGTTTATAGAGCAACAGGCACTTGTGAATCTTGTCACAGGAAGAGACATATAAGGAAAGGATATTTTGGGTTGCAACCACAATTAAAATTATTAATTAAGAGTTGTATGACTATTTATTCTATCTCAGCCTCTTCAAACTCCCCACACCTAGCTGCAAGACACTAATATTTCCTTAGCTATGCACACTGTTTGGTCCAGCTGAGTCAAAGAAACAACACAGAAACCATATCAGTACTAAAATGATTTCTTAGGACACTAAAGAACTCTGCTTATTCTGTAACAGCAGTAAGCATTGGCAGGGATAAACCCTGGCAGAAGATTGCCAAGGTTTCCTGAGGAAAAGTCCAGGACCTTCTGTTCACTTAGAAAGCTACAACAGC
This sequence comes from Galbula dea, assembly GCA_013399015.1. Lineage (NCBI taxonomy): Eukaryota > Metazoa > Chordata > Aves > Piciformes > Galbulidae > Galbula > Galbula dea. Next base: position 977,624 of record VWZX01008184.1, read on the forward strand.
CTGGGCATGTCCATGCACCCTCACCTCACAAACCTAAGGGCAGGGTGCAAGGGGCAGGGCAGGGTCTAGCAATGGTTTCCATGTGTCTCTGCTGGCAGAGAGATTAGGAACAAACTCCAATGAGGATGCAGATGGGAAGCTGGGAGGACAGCAAGATGGCATGGACAGCCTGGCAGGCAGCCTCAGAGCCAGTCAGGAGGGCAGTGCTCTCCAGGGCACCTGCCACAGGGGAGCAGCCAAAAGCATGCAAAGGCTTTAATCTCCAAAGCTGTTTAATTAGAACACAAAATCCTAAACAGGTATCACATAACCCTTCAGATATAATATGCAAATCTTCTGATTTGAAAACAAATCCTGCCTCCCTTCCCACCCACTGTGTCCTTGTAAATTTGTCCTTCCTTCCAGCTTTGCTCTCCAGCACACCTGCCATGGCTCCTCTGCATGATGTCTCTTTTGGTCTCTACAGCCTTTTTCTGCCTGGCAGCAAGCTGGTTTCCCTTCATCCATTGCCACCTGTGCCCTGAGCTCATCCCCTGCACATGCATCTGCTCCTGGACCTCCTTCTACACCACACTGCTGCAGGGTCTACTCAGGAGGTCAGAGGTCCCTGTGGCCAGGCCACAGATCCCAAGCAGTCCCATGAAGCATTCCTGACATCCCACATGCTTGTCCTTGGAAAATTCAGAGGAGGAAGAGCACTGCTTGTGCTGTGAGGAGCCAACACAGTGACAGGAAAACCACCTGGCCCCTTCTGTTTCTAGCACTAGGGCAGGAAACTGAGCCAGAGCATTTAGGAGAGACCAGCAATTCACCTGGATTAGTGGCACCCAGGCAGAAACACCAGGTCAGTGGCATCCCTGGCACACAGACCATTGTCTGCTCATTAAAGTGTCCCAGCTGAAAAAAAAAATAGAGCTCTGCCCTTCTAGAAGAATGCCAGTGTGCTGCTGCTGGGGGGTTGGCTCACCCTTCCCACAGCTCCATTCCCACCACAGCCCTGGGACAATCCAGACCCATCACCTTCAAGGTTAGATGTGATATCTCCAGGGGCTAAAACACATCTAGTTTACAGGATTAATGTTTTCATTTTCTCTATTCCTTTGACAAACTGTCCAGATCCTCCTTCATCTGATCAGCAAAGGCTTCAGAACACACACAGCTGAAGTTTGAAACTGCTGCCTGATCTGCTTGAAACCAGATTGCTCATTAGCACTGTTCTGAAGAGCAGTTCAGCATTTCAATTGTCAACTCACTTTTTCCTGCCTCTCCTGACAGTACTATATTAAGTACAGGATTAAGAATGGGAGAACACAAAGATGAATGAATTAATATAGTTCTTAGGGGAGAAAAAAGGCAGTTTTTCCTCTTTGAATTTTGTTCTAGGAGCCAACAGAAATCCAGCCTCATTGTGCTTTCCTCTCTCCTTTTCATTGGAAGCTTTCAGTAGCACAATTAGTAGAGCTAGCCATACTGGAATTTCTCTTTCTGTCATTACTTTACTACTCTTGAAAGTGAAATTCAGAAGGCAGAAAGATGCAATTCATGCCAAGCTTGAGAATCTTGCAGTCTTTTACCTTTTTATCATGCCCTGAGTAGTACTTCTAGATTCTTATTCCACATAACACAGTGTGGTAACAGATTTCTGCAGAGCTTGGCTGGCCAGGGGTCAGCTGCACTCAGCTCACCCTCAGATGCAGAGCCCCCAGAGGATACACAGGCATACAGAGCAGCACAGCAAGTGCTCAACAGCTCAGCCCCAGCCTCTGTGAGCTTGTGCATGGGACACAGGACCTGCACAGCTCGACTCAGCAGCATGGTCACCAGCCATAGGGCTCAGCAGATGGGGAACACACACAAAAACATATGGACACAAAGACAGCCTTATAGAAACAAGAAGTTAATGACTTGATCATACACTGTTCCTGCCTTCTTGTAGCAAAGCAATCTCATGGAATAAGGCAGCCTTTCAGTGCTTCTGTCATTATTATTCTGTTAACACACTCTACCTTTTATTATGCCTGAAATAATATTGACTTACACCTTTCCCTAAGGGAAGTTTTAAGATGTGAGGGAACTATTATCACTGCATTATCTAAAATGGACCAAACATTTTCTATCAAGTCTTCACCTCTTCAAAAAAGGAACATTTCCACTTGGGTATGATCAAGTGCTGTGTCTGGGAGGGATCTTTGCCCTGGCTGCAGCTAGGGAAGGAGACTCCAGAGGCTGCCTGCCTGGATAACTGCCACATTGAGTGCACAGCATCACTCAGGAGCCAGCACCTGACATTATCAAAAGCTGTGTTTTGCAACAGCAGAAACTGAGCACTGAAGACTTTCCTGTAATCCCAACAGCAAAGTTGGAGAGCTGCCACACAGGTATGGACATTTGTTTCTTCTCAGTCTCCCCTTCCTTCCAAATCCATTCTCTTAGAACTCTGTACCCTCTCTAGGACAATAGGTGGAAGGATGCAACCCAACAGCTCTTAGTCCTGATGCACCCCTGCAGACACAACTCCTACAAGTACTACACTTCAAGAATGAGGTTCCAGAAGGATCCCAAATGCTCTGTTAACAGGGCTGTTCAATATGTCCAAAGGTGCCAAAATATTAATAAAGGAGTCAAAAGAGATAAATCAGTTGAGTCAGTCTGGCCTTTGCTAAATAGATATATTTAGCAGAAATATATGGTTTATGAGGGTCATTGTGTAGCCTGTTACAGGGAGATTCTTGCACACCTTTTCAGCACAGAGCAAATGGAGAACCTGCTTCTGCTGCTATTGAACCACATCCATTCCTGCAAATGACTGTGCTTCCTCTACTTACAGTGTGATTGAGACAGAGAGGGAAAAAGATCAGGGCAGTACTCTCAGCATGGAGAGACAAAAATCAGTATTACAACAATACAAAGATCATTAATGTGATTCAGCACTGGAAAGCATCATGTTACTGTGTCACTCACATTCTCACCTGCTGTGCTATACTGTAATGAAAACAGGTCAACAGCTTCATTTCACTAAACAGATCAATCCATGGTGATGAGGTGATTTGTACTGCATGATTCTAGCTGTGTTATGTATTCCATAAGTTGGTCATGACTTTCTTTGGAAGCTGGATGTACCTCTCTATAATGGTAAGCAGGAATACTGGTTCCCACTGCAGCAATCTGGTTTATGTGAGGAATGTATCTCATTAAACCAGAATTCTGCATTGAAATCAGATTAGTCATTTTTCTACCCTGAATCTGCATATTTTCCTATCAGTGCTGCTGCTTTCAGAACTGAATTTCTGCCTCAGAACCACGTTTCAGAAGGAGGTTAATTCTGCCAGCAATTTGTGTCATGTTATTCTTATTAAGAAATGGGTTTAAAAAGAGAACAATATCAAAGGCTTCTAGTTTTCAAAGGCCTAAGAGCTGATGAGAACCACAGAGAGCTCCATTTCTAACCCAGAACTACACATTTAAATTGACACAGTGTGTTAGCAAAACAAAACAATGCAGAACAACAGAGATTAGAGAGCAAACCAGATAGAAAGAATTGATTAATTCTATTGATTCAGAGCAGCACTATGTGCATTTAATGCTTCTCCAGAAATAAGACTCTTCCTGATTTAGAATGTGCATGCCTGATGGTAAGACCACCACCTTAAGGACCAACATAGAGTGGGAAACAGAAAGCCATCACCCTCATCTCCAAACAGCAGGAAAAACTTTCCAGCTGAGTCAGTTGAGACCCCATATCTGAGCAGCTTTCTCTGACCCAGGAGCATAACAACCATGCAGGTAATCTGATCTCAGACCTGCTGACATTAACAGCCTGATTTACAAGAGACTAGAGATTTCCATCAGCCAGTCCTACTTTTTCCACTTCTGCAAGTGTTCCTGGGCAAAGGAAGGAGGAACATTAAAGACAGTGTGCCAAATACTTGAAATAATAATTAAAGAAGATCTGCAGACACTAAACCCAAACCCATAATGACTAGTTGCTCTGGAGAGTCTTCTTTTCCCAGGGTCCCCATCTTCACCCCCCTCCTTCAGAATGCCTCTGACAGCCACATCTTCAAGGTGGATTTCTGACTCCAGACAATAACCACTGTGTGTGTAAGCACAGGGAACATTAGTGCACTTAAGGACACAACAGGCTCCCTGTTTGATCTGAAGTTGCCAGGAGAAAAGGGAAAAAACAGGGTTCCAGAGACTAAAGGAAGTTTAAGCTACTATCACATTCAGCTAACTTTCCTATGGGCCCATTCCTCAGTCACTCCAAGTCGTGGCCTAGGATATTTAAGCTGCCTTTTACATTAAAATGTCAGGTTATGAACTGGAGGAGCAAAGTACAAGCATAGATTTGCCTCCAGCATCTCTGCTTACACAGGCTACAACCTCTGGCAAGAGAGCAGAGCAGGCTCCTAGGAGAAGCACCAGCTGAGTCACTTCACCTCCTTGCCTCAGCACTTACATGTCACTGCCATTAGAGAATTTTAATTAGGTCAAAAAAATATACCCAGCCTCATGACTGGTGTCATACCAAGGGGTCTTGTGGACAGAGGTAGCAAAATTTAAGACAACAGGTAGTTAAAGAAATAGAACTGAAACTGCAGCATCAATTGTCAACTAAATCTCTTGCTGTGAATAAAAATCAATGATAATCTTGTCTCTAACTTTTTAGGATGTGTTCAACAGACTTATTACAAAGACTCTGAAAGCTAATGGAGCCTGGAATATGAGCTTCATCCTTAAAATGATATGTAATGTAATTATGCATAATGTTCTTCTACTGTGTTACAAATTTACAGGAGAAGTTTGACTTCTGTATAATTGCTTATTTGACATTAGTGTCTGGGTAACTGCAATCATATTGAGCCTTCAGCTTGTCAAATATTTTCTGGTTTTCCACCTGTGAAACATTAGAATTGGCCTGACTTCTTCACATTAATCTAGCCCAAGGAAAATGTCCCTTCCAATCTTCTTGGCTTCAGGTATTGCTCTCAGGCACCCACAGGGGCTGAATGAAAGGTGTCCCTGCCAGGTAGGAGGGTTGGAACTAGATGATCTTTAAGGTCCCTTCCAACTCTGACAATTCTAGGATGCTATGTAGCAGAACCTGTGCTGTCATGGTGAGAAGGAAATGTCTTTCTCAAGGACACAAGGCACACAATCAGTGCACCAAATCCAGAACAGAGATGACCTTCTTCAGCATTTCTAGTGCAGTAGAGGGAATCTCATTTCACAGGGACAGCATTTACCTAATTCAAAGGTAAAATAAGGGGTAAGAAGGGAACTGAAGTCCCACCTCTAGGACATGAGTTCATCACCTGCACATTTGTGATCAGCATTCCATCACCCCAAGCACAAGATGCCCTCTCTTACACATTCTACTCTCATCACATTGGTGATTATTTGTATTCAGTCAGCACAAAGAACCTGCAACACAGAAGCTTGTAGCAAGCTACAAGAGCATCTCCAACCAGCCCATTAGCTCCTCCTCACCAAGGGGTCTGCTTTATAAATCCACTGTCTCCTCATAATGGAGTTGAAGATCAAATAAACTGGTATTTTTACCTGTTGTCCAAGATGAACATGCCCTCAGCACCCAGGGTGATTTTGCAGGGCTCTTTTCCCTCCCAGCAACAAGTATTACAGGCAAGAGGCTCTGACCATCAGCATTTGGGCACACTAGGCCATCAACATCATCAGGCTATAAGTATTCTGAATTCTTATTTGGATGCACTGCTACACTGCTAAGGGATTTCTATGTTAAATTAAAAACAAGGACAATATGAATAAAGATGATTTTGAATTCATAAAGATGAATGTTTGGATTAAAGGAGCAAGCATGCAAAAATCTGACACAGCTAAGCTTCAGCTATCTTGCAGGAAAAAACAAAGCCAGCATCAGAAAATCACCAGAAAGCAGGTTAAAAAAAAAAACAAAACAGTGCAAAAAGAAGATTGAAAAAGGTGAAAACCAATAGCAATGAAGGTTAAAACCCAACCCACATCCTCTGCCTTTTCATGCACATCACTCACTGTGCAGGAAAAAAAAGATTATCTCCCACCACTGGAATGGCTCAGTGCCTCAAGGAAATGCAAAACAAGGACTGTTACAGAATCAAAAAGACCCCAGGATGTGAGGAGGAATAGTCTCCCAACAACACCAACAAATCAAAAGGAAAACTAGGGGGGAAAACCTCACTGCATGCAAATGAAAACATACAGCAAAAGGACATCACATCAACAGGGAGAAAGACAGAAACATAGACCTGGGGTGAAGTGGGGGAACACAGAGATCCAAATTCTCCCAAGAAGAATGGAAGTATTCTTCTGAGCTAAAATCTTGGCCACTTGAGCAAACTGCCCCTGCAAAAAGCCAAGGAACATCTCCTTAAGATCTACCTATGCCTCACACAAAAGTTAGTTTCCTAATGCATGGCAACAAAGGAGGCTGCTCCTGATTTTTCACTGTGGTTATAAAGGAGGAACTATTTCACAGCAGCCATTGAAATCACTGTACAGAGACAAAACCCCTGCAGATGGAAAACGAAGTTCAGGCTCAAGAGGAAACACAGACTCCTGATTTTTAATCCTCCTGCAGCAAAAAGCCTTTTGTTATTGACACAAGGAAGGAAACACAAACAGCAAATCAATTTTTTTTCAGGTTATGATTAACATAAAGCAATTTCCACACCTTTTGGTTTGTTTGGTTTTCCATTTCATCACTGTGTTGGTGCTGATAGCACTTCCAGCACTGATCTAACATCGTGGGATGAGGAAATGACAGACAAGTAGCACTGTAAAGCTTGTTTCTCAGGCAGGTGAATCAGTATATATATCAGTCTGTCAAGAGAAGAACTTAGCCTTGCTGTGAAATCACTTAGCAGAGCCAGAAAGGTGAGGACATAGCAGTCATTACCAGTTGCACATGGTTCCCTTCCCCCCCAGGTCATCTCTAACAACATTGCCTCTTTTAAGCAGCAAAGCTATGCATGAAGGCATGGGAGAATGTCCTCTTCCCAGCTGCAGACACCAGGCTGTGAGAGAATTCCTTAACTCTATCCCAATCTGCCAGTCCTAGGTGGGCTGAGGAATCCTTTGGGTGTTCAGGTACCTGTCAGAAACAACCCTACAAAAAGGGGCAGAGCCATGTCCAAACTTGATGAGGAGAAGTGGTGGTTACCTCCCACCCAGTGGGATATCCCTGCTCTCAGACACAGCACAGCCTTTATCTGTCCCACCACGAGTAGCCAGAACACAGAATCCTAGAATTGTCAGAGTTGAAAAGGACCTTGCAGATCATGGCAATATTTCCAGTATGGCAGGAGTTAAAACAATCTAGCCTAAAAATCAGAGTTTTCCATGAGCAATTTCTATCTGTCTTCCACTGAATAGCTTAATTTAAACTTTCAACAACTGCAAGAGTTCTGCAGCCACATCTCCTTCAGCAGACTATTTGCATGCAAAACAGAAGATCACAATACTCTATCCAACCTCATAAAAACAGGCAGCAAAAGACAGTAAGTATCACTTTGCAAACTGTTTCCTCTTCTGTTGCTGTGGTTGCTTTGCCTCTCAAAACTTCCAGACTCCAAAGACATGCTGAAAATCAAACCACACAAGCCAAATGCAACACTGTGTCCTGGACTTCTATCAGGTAAGATATGAGGACTCCTCTGAGCCTCATCCTGAAGGCTCTGTGCAGTCAGCATTTCCACTGACTTCAGGGAGAAGTCTGCCAGAAAGCTGAGGCTTACTGTAAAAAGAAATTTAAAGATCAAAAATATAGATGGAAAGCCAGATGTGTTTTCTCTCTGTGGAGGTGACTTGTACTACCTTAACAGAAGAAACCAACTCATTACTTCCTGGGCTGCCAGATCTTGTTCCAAAACTTGTGATGCAATGCAAAGAGCTGGTGCAGAAGAGCTGGAAACATTCAAATATGATATTTCTTCATCTCTAATCTGCTCTCCTGACTGAGCACCATTCCAGGCTTTGATGGTGACCTCAATTTTCAGCTATATCAAGTTCCTTTAATTAGCAGGAGTAAATTTGGAGATTAATACAATTCATGGCCAAATGTTGCATTTCTTGCATTGAACCAGACAGTGTAAAAAGCCATGTGTAAGTAACAACCTGAAATTGTTAAACATTCCTAAACAGCACTTTCTCTCAAATTTTCTTATCCTTTTTTCATCCTCTGTTTATGGAGGAGGTAATGTTCAGCTCATTGCAAAGCATGTTTCTGCAAACACTCACTTCTTGCCAGAGGAAAAGATATAATGCTCAAAATGAAACAAAAAAAAATATCCAGACTAAAAAACAATCCACATTTCCCTGTGGGAGTGATCTAGTGATCTGAAAAGATATTGTTTCTCTCTCTCTTATGATTGTGGTAGCTGTATTCATTTATTGTAAACATTTTCATTTTCTTCTGCCTTTCCATTGTCTTTTGACAGGGGTGAGAGCTAAAGTCGAGTCATCCATTGCCTGATGAAACTATCCTGTCTCAAAAACAAACCAACCAACTTTTCTCTGGCTAGCAATGTTTTTTCTTCTTCTTTTGCCTTCCTCTATCCTCTCCATCTATACAACAGATTTTCTACTTTATTTTATGCTCCTTTTCCATTCATGTAATTCCTGGACTCTGGTAAGGACCAGCAAAAGGATACTAAAAACCCCCACACCAATGAGGTTTTCTTTCTGCTTGTTTTTTTTCTAGAGGACAAAAAATGGGCTACAACCTACTGTCATCATGATCTTGATGATCTTAGAGGTCTCTTCCAACCTTAATGATTCTGTGGTGCCAGCAGGCATGTGTGACCTCACACCACATCCTATCTGAAGAGCAGGATGGTTGCTAGCACAACACTGGCTTCCACATTTATCTCCCTCTCACAGACACCAGTCTAAAGCCTGTGAATACAAATGGAGGGACACAATGAAAGGAAGTTTGTTTGGCACTGAGAGTCCACTGTGAATGACTGACAATCAATACATAACCAAGTGGGTGTTTGATTACACAGTCTCTGTGTTAGGGTTTTGAAAGCTAACCTCTCAAAGTGTATTCCCACCCCCTTGGCTCCCTAGGAGAGGATAAACATTTCAAAGTAAGCACTGTCTTTCTCAATATTTGTTTTTACAGTACCCTAGGACAATGGGACTGTTCTCCAGGCAGCTCTTAATGTGAAGTTCAACATCCATTTCCTTTTATAATCACACAATGAACTGTTTGTGTTTAGTCTTCTACTTTCCTGGTAGGTAAAATCCTTATTGATCAGATCCTCTGTTAGCTAGCTGTTCACCTTGGCAAGAACCCTCTAGCTAGGTAAGAGAGGAGGAGGAAATTGTTTTCCTCAGCAGCTGCATTCTTGTGTTCACTTCCACAAGTAACTTCAGCTCAAGTCTAACTTTTTTTCCTTCCAAGAGAGATGTTTGTTGAAATGCAGTCTGAGAGTGAAATCCTTAAAGAGCACTTCAGCTGTCAATAGCAGTCTCTTTGCCTTGCACATTTGAAGACATCTTCCTGAGCTACCAGTAATCCAGATTTTAAACTGAACACCTCCTCTTTTGTTATTTTGAAGAGTAAGCATGTCTCTGCAGCATTTCAGCTTAGTGTCTCTTTAAATGGAGCACTCTTAGGCAGGTTTGCCCTCAGAAGCACCTTTACTGGCTACTTCACTTGGACTCATCATAAAGTTCTTTGTTAACACAATAAAAGTAACTTCAGCCCTGCTTGAGCTTCTAGGATTGGAGAACTGGTTTTTTGTTTAACTTCTTGTTACCTCCAGAAGCTGAGCCCTCTGCAGCAGCTCCACCACACCAGGAACATCTATGAGCAAACACCCAGACAACTGAGCTCCAGCAGCTTCTGCCTCCCCCTCCATCCCAGAGAGAAATGGCCAGTTCTTCCCAGCCAGGGCAACAGAGCTGGAAGAAGCCCTGCAGCATTTACCAGGGCCACTGGCTTTGAATCCACCAATTCATTTCCTGCAGCAACCAAACACTAATGGGATTCTGGTTTCACCTGCTCAGACTGAGATGGTGGTTGAAAGAGAGAAAATTGCATCCCATCACAGGTCCTCACAGCCAGCTAGGGGCTTTCATCTTGCAGTCACTTTATTTGTTTATTAGTTGGCAAAAGGAAAGTTGGGATCTATAAAAACCTGAAATACTTTGCATTTTCCAAACAGGAACTTCTCTGTCAATCTATCATAGATTTCAGGCTCTTGCTCTTTTCTTTGTGTCTCATGGTAAGACTGAATGCCAGGAAAGATTTCTCTTAAAGGGCCATTCTATAAAAATAAGCAAGGGGATTTCATTCCCTAACTTAAAATTAGAAATGCATTATTGATGGGGTCATTAATTATAGATTTGGGATCTATAACCAAGATTGGAAGAAAAGCACAACATTTGAACATACATAATTGCTATCACAGTGTACAATCTCTTATTAAACACAGACCCCATTTCCTCCTTGTATGAATATTTTATTCTGAATATGTGTTCCAGTTATTTGGCAATATCTTCTATTCCATTTCAGTCCTCATTTTGAATGAAGGCAACTAAGATGTAAAGATTTTCCACCAATCTAGCCTAGTTCTACTTCTAAAGCAAAATAAATTGGAAGTGTAATGTCTTGAACAAAACCCTTCCCCAACCTCTCCTCCCTCAAGGGCTCAGACCCACAGCAGGCACTTCAGTCCCTGGCTGCATCTCCCACTCCTCTGTCAGTCACAGGGAAGGCTCTGCCTTGCCATGGCTTGCAGAGCTGCTGCTAGCTCAGATGAAGCTCATGACTGAAAGATTTGGCATGGCAGTGAGTTGATCTGTAGCTTTTCTGAGGGCTCTCTGTGTGTTTGTGTTCATGCACACGTGCTGGTGCATCCTTTCCTCTCAGAGCAGAAGAGAAACCTCCACCAAGTATGAAGCTACCCTGAAGAAACTGCATGATTGTCTAAGTGCTTGCTTGGTCTGAGACTCCAGGGAGATAGCTCCAAATAGAAACCAGGGCAGGAAACAGAGAAGTACAGGAAGGAAGGTTATGAAGTTCTGTGGACATCTGTTCCACCATTTGCCCCTGGAGTGCTACCACATGCCTCAGGAGCTGCTTACAGCTCTGGCCAAAAACCCTGCAGCAGGGGACGAGCTGGGTGAGCCAGGGTGCAGGGCCAAGGGCTTGTGGGTCAAGGCAGCCATGATTTCATTAAGATCTTTGTCTGTGACAAAGGCAGTCCTTCCTGCCAGGTACTTAAATGGATCAGATGTGAACTGAATGCCAATGTACATCAGAGGCTTCCTTCACATCAAATTACAGTCTTGCCTTAAAGGATCTTTAGGGTTGGGGTTTGTTTTCCCTTATATGGAATAAAGCTTGGGTTGATTGCCACAAACACACAAACATTTTCCAAACTGAGAGTACAAGAGAGATGAGAGATGACAAGCCATGTTCTAATCTTGTCAACCATTCAGCTGTGAGAAACACATAGAAAACCTTCCTTTTCAGAACCAGACTGAGTCCAAGCTCAGCTAACAGAGAAGGGTGCTGGCCATAGACTTTAAAGACCCAGATTCAGTTCCCCAAGTACCACAAAGGATTTAGGAGTGAAGGCCTGGTCTCCAGTCTTCTTGTGTTTCACCTCCCCACTGCTTTACACAGGGAAGCCACCACATGCTGTACAGCAGCCCCAACCTACTCAAACCACTGCAGTGGAGCCAAAAGTGATTAGAAAGTAGAGTTAACTCTAGAAATCAGTTGGTTGTAACCAGCTGCTACATTAGAGTAGCTGGGAACAAAGAATGTGATATTTTCCTATTATTTTGTATTTAATTTCTCCAGGTTTAACTCCACCACTTGACAGAAAATCTTTCAAGTTACTGAAACCAAGAAAATAAAGTCTTTGGTGTCTTTTGTGCTTACTTCATTCATGGTGTAGACACTTCAACTCCTGCTTTAGCAACTGAGTAACTGCTTCATTATTAAATGCATGCTCATCATGGCCCTTACAAATCTCTATTAAACTGAGGATTAGGCAAGGGCTTGAACAGATAGACAGTATATTTTCATTCAATCTCCTTTAAAATAATGATGCATGCAACTTCATGCCATTACTCTTTAAGGGTCTTAAGCCTGTTTAATAGCACAGTAATATTCCAAAAAGGAAAAGGGAATTATTTCCACATTTAATTTTCATCTCAAAAGTGAACATAGTTCTTTCCATGGCAGATAAGCAGCTAAAACTGCTTGGTACCTTAACTGGGATATGACTGCATTAGCTCTGCTACATTACAGCTGAGCTAATGAAACAAAGCTAAATGATTAGCTTCAGACTCCTTGGAGTATCTGAAAGTGGATTGCTTCTAGGGACCTCCACAGAGGCAATAAGATCAGTAGATGCTGCACCTGAATAAGCATCAAGTCTGGCTTGTATGACCAAGTTGCTTACCTACCTCATCATCTGATGGCACAGGTCCTATACTGTGGGCTCCATGGGGAGTAGTATGAAGATCATGGGCTCTGGTCCCCAGCTCCTCTCATCTGCTGTGACAGGGAGGAAGCAATGGCTAAAAGCTGAGGCCAGATCTGCCATAGCAGCATGTCCAAGGGCTGACCCTGGTCTCTTGCCTGAACATACTACAGCTTTCTTCCTTATCCTGCAACAGTGCAGGGACAGTTTCAAAGAAGCAGGGGACACTCTTGGGCTTCCTGGGTCTTCTGTCACAAGTGGAAATAACTCTTTTTTCCTTCTTTAAAAAGAAGCAATGAACTTAATTACAATCCCCTGGCTGTTACTCCAGCAGAAGCTCCTACCAGTAGATTTAACTCAAAAACCCCCCCTAAAACTACCCAGATTCAGGTGGAGGCTGTGCAATTCAACATACAAAGAGTATCTGAGTTGAGTTTCAGAACCTTTTCCTTTCAAATGATGCAATGAAGTGACTGATTTCTTTTCCTAGAGGGTGTTACTATATTCACTGTTCAGCTTTAATTAGCTTCTCAAGGATTGTTAGTGCTTCTGTAAGATTCTTTCCTCTAAGTTCTAATTATAGATACTGGATAGATTAGCCAGTGTCTGATGACCTTTTATAGCCAAATCAACTTCAGCTTTACGTGCACAAAAATCTCAGCTGGGGAAGGAAGTGAAGTTCTATCAAGATGACTAAATGCAAGACAAGCACAGCAGCTCTGCCCCTGTCCTCCTGTACTGCTGCTGTCCACCATATAAGATCCATCAGAGAGAAAGCTCACATCACCCAAGCAGCAGCAAAGAGTCTGCTTCTGAACCAAAAGCCTGAGAACATCCCCCAGTGACCACCACAGAACTCTTCTTAGTCTAGCTGTAGGGATGCTTCTGAGTAAGACAGTGCTCCAGCTGGCCACAGTGATGCTTCTGGAGAAAAAAAGAACTTCTACCCTGGAGAAAAGAGTTTGACATCTCACAGTTTGGAGCCTGAGTCTCTCAACTACTCCTAAAGAGCAGCTTCTGCTCTTTCCTGGGGCCTGCAGGGAACCTGTGGACATGGACATCTCACATAACCAAATCACCTGCTGGAAAGAGACTTCAGCAGCACAGTTGCTGCCAGTGGAGAAGCTGGGCTACAAAAACCTCTCCTCCTCTCTCTCTCACACACACACTCTCCCTTCCTAGGAAGCTGTTATATGGAGGGACAGTCTCAAAAGTGTTTTCTCATCCCCTACCACAACTAAGGGGTACTGGAACCGTGGAGTGAGGTTGCTACTGCAGATGAGATTTTCCCCAAGGATCTAAGAACACAACTTTCATCCATTTTTTAATGCATATGTCATTTTAACCTATGAAAATGCTGCAAAAACCCCAACATTTGAAGATATTACAGGAAAAATTGTACATGTGCACAGAAACACATACATCTATTCAGGGAACTGTGTCAGGTTATCACTCTGTGACTGGTTTAATAATACAGAACACTTTGCTCCTCGCTCAGGAATAAAAATCTGTTGTGTGGGGTTTTTTTGTTGGGTTTTGGTTTTTTACTTTACCATTAATTACTGAGGTTGCAAGAGCATGAATGATTTACAGTGACATGCTCTGACAGCTTCTACATGGTGAGTAATGCCACGTCAGATGCTTCAGTGTTTCTATCGAGATGAATGGCAGATAATGTGATGCACTGGCTAACAATGAGCATAAATATTTAGTACTCCCAGCAAAGCCTCTTGGTATGATTCATTTGGCCTTAGCTTCACCTCTCTCTGCAGTCTTGCCTGTTTATTTGAAGGCATGCTTCCAGAGAAGCCTTATATCAGGTGTATTTACACATCCTCGCTGCAATAGTAGCTTTTGGCAAGTACTTTTTCTTCTCCTCAGAGGACTGAGCACCACTGGCATCACTTTACAAGTTCCTGGAGTCCATAAAAAAGACCAGTTGGGCTTGCAGCAGTGTGGGAAGAGCCCAGGAATTCCACTGTTACTGTCACATTGTCAGTGACTCCTTACATACACCTCTGCCTTGATTCTATGTGCCTTTCCACTGCTCATATCCATTCCCTCATGACAAAAAAAAAAGAGAATGAGACTGGAGCTATCCCACTCCACACAACAACTCTGTGAAGAATTCTCTGAGTTACCAGAGAAGCAGAAAAATGCCTCCTTCTGGCTGGCAAGCCTCTGCTCTCCTCTGTTTACCAGGGCAGGGATCAGCTCACTGCCCCTAGCCAGTTCCAGGTAGGAACAGAGCTGGAGAGGAGACCACATGCAGCTTCAAACGACACCACTTTACATTCAGGATTTACAGAATGTGTTTCAGAAATAATTCTAGCAGCTGGCTCACTACTTCTTCCCTTACCTCATGCACAGTGCAGGTTATTTTGTTGTTAGCAGCTGTTAATGCTGCAATGACCATGCTGTGATTGATCTATCTAGTGTTTAAGTCATGGAGAGAGAGGGAAAGATTTTTCTCTATTATTCCTTATTTCTACCCCCAGTGAGCCTTTGATTGCTCACCAATTAATAGTTGTGATAATTCTCTCCATTTGCAGTATTAACTCTGTTTATTGAGCCAAAAGACAGGGTCTCCAGGTACTGCTGTAAGCAAAATTAGAGTACATCTTAGTTTTGGAATATTCCTAAGTGTTACCTTTGAGATTTTGCAACCCCAGTACTATTTAGTAGTTAACACACAGCTCCAGATATTGAAGTTCCAAAGACAAAACTGAACTACTGATCATTTTGCCTGGTAACAGAGAAACCACAGGCACAGTCCCTGCACTCCATTCCCTCCAGCCATCCTCAAGAAACCTGGATGGCAGGAGAGGTTTAATTAAGTCTTACTATCCAGAATGTCACTCTGCATTATAAAAAGGAGGAAGAACTGGAAGTTCACTCATTCTTTTTCCTGCCTGTTACCTGTAAATGTGGTCTCACTTGCTCTGCCTGCATCCAGTATTTCATGGCACTGTTACTTAGTCTAAGGAGCCCAAAATCAAGCTTGGAGTGCCACCTGGTATGAAAAATAGACATTATATGCTCTAAGTATTATATTATTTCAAAAAACAAATTAAATGCAAGTCAACCAAGACATTTTCCTTGTTTAAACATAACCATAGTTGCAGAACTGCAACTAGGTGTCAACTTTACTAAGGTAGCAATGAGCTAGCAGAAGATAAACCTATATTGCCAGAGGCTTTTTCTCATTTTGAACTGCATCTTCACAACCCAGTCACACCAACAGGAGAAGCATATTTCTGTATTTACCTACCACTAATCCATAACTCTTTATGAACTGAACTCTCTTATTAAATGTTGTCATCTCTGCTGTCCTACAAATAAGAGAAAGCCTTGTTCTCTCCAGGTTCATAAATAAAATCAATGTTCATTTACTGGCACCACGTACTGAACTGGTTAGTGTTTGGCAGCTAATGGAAAAGTAGTCAAGCTGCCACTCAAGTGAATGCTGTGCTGTATCCTACTCTTTCCAAGATGATTTACAAAGCATGAATGCAAATCTTGAGGTGTTTGGCCTCCATTAATCCAACACAGATGTATTAACTTCTCCCCTCTCTCCTGGCACAGACATCTGTCACTGTCAGAGTTCCTACGGAGACAACTAATTGGGGCTGCCTTCCACTGGAAGGTGAAGGAGCTCGATCTGTTTCATCCACCACAAGGAAAAGCAGAAAACTACAGGGCTATGATGCACCTCTGCAGGGAGAATATATCAAAAGCTCTTCAGTACAGAGGAGAAAAGCACAGGGATCCACTCAAACAACTGGTAATGAAAGCCAAACAGATCCTAACGAGAAATAAGTAGACATTTATAACCCTGGGAACATCATGAATCTTTGGAACTTGCTACAGAAGGAAGGAAGGGATTTCCCATCTTTGAACATTTGCAGGTCAAAATCAAGTCATCTTTGTGAAATTGAGGGCTTAAGCAAAAGCAGTTCCTGACAAAGTCCATGTGAGCATCTTGACTGCCTCTGAGCTCCAACAGTCTTGGCACAGAGTCATCAACTGAAATCCATAACCAGAGTAGGAGCCTCAGTGCTCTCATGACATTCTACCTGTTCTCATGGCCACTGCCCTGGTCACCCACAAAGTCTGCTTGAGATACAACATTCAGAGGTTTGCTGCTGCTAGTGCTTCAGCATGAGGACTGAATTTATTTAGGCTGTGGGAGGTTCCTCCCACTCCTCTCTGACAACTGCTTTACACATGAGCAAAATCCCCACCCATCTTCCAGACGGCTCAGATCTCATCAGGAAGTGCAAATTTAGGTCAAGTTAGTTCATACCAGAGTGCTCCACTACCTTCTGCCAATTTACACCAATATCACCAAGGCTTATTAGAGACTCCCCACAGCACACGTGCAGACAGGCAGAACCCAGGCACCTGTCTTTCACCTGCACAAGCCCTACCACCTGCACAGCAGTTCTAAGGCAGCTCTTACAGGCTCTGCTCAGGAAAAGGATGTGTTAGCCATGCTGAGAAATCTGATTTTCTGTTGCTAAAAAAGTCAGCACACACAATAACCAGCAAGGTTGCTGGCAGATGGATGCCTTTTACATATCTAGAGCTTCTCCTCCTAACAGCATCCTCCACAGCAGTGGGGTTGGACTAAACAATCTTTGAAGGTCTCTTCCAACCCAAACCATGCAGTGATTTCCCTTTGGGAAGGCAATAAAGGGAAAGAAAATGCTGTTCTGACAAAAATGATGCAGAAGGTGTCCTAATGCCAAGTCACTATCACACAACCTAAAAGATGAAATACAGCCAACAGCTATGTCCCTTTCCATGTTCTTGCCTCTGCTTTGCAGCATTGTTTCCTGTCCCCCAAGTCCCTTTCATCCTGCAATACACTCATGATGATCTTATTCTTAGTGACTGGGCTCAAAATCTTTCCACTTTGTATGGTCTGGTTTGATCCTGTAAAGAATTTTTGGAGGACTACTATTAGGATGATATATGGCCTCATTTTGGTTGCCATAGCATTTAGAGTCAGACTTATGACTGGGGAAACAACCTCCCACTCACTTAAAATGCAGGGAGAGGTTTCAGTACTGCAAGAGGAGGTTCTCTGGCTGAAAAGTCATATTTTAAGGTTTACAGCTCCTGCTTCTGGCTCAGCGTTGCTAAGGCAGCAAGGAGAGACAGCCTGGCAGGGTCCTGCAGACACTGCAGAGCTCTGAAGGAGGCCACTCTGAAACACTGTTTTAGCTGCTTGCCAGGAGGCATCCAGAAACAGTTTATTAGCATAAGTATCAAGCTGCCATTTGAATTTTCCTCTAGTTTTAAAAGCAGCATGTTTTGATTAGGATAGAGATGGCTATCAAGGAATCAAGTGCATTTTAACATAGGCAGTGAGATGCAATGCAAGAACCCTGGGTGGTCCTTTATGGCTGGCAACAGGCACCACTGCTATCCAGGTGTTCTGTTGCCTTCCATCAAGCTTAATATGTGTAACCTTAGTGGCAGGACCTCTTCTCACACACACTGGCCTTGGGGCCACATAAACAAATAAATGAATCTAAAGCCAAATTCCAAAGCAGGCAGAACTCCCTTTTCTCTCTTCATTCTGCATAGGTCTGTTCACATGACAGAGGTCCTCAAAGCATTGCTATATAGATGCATCATGCTCTGTATGGAAACCAAAGCTCATCTTACACATGAGGGTAGGACAGCCAAATTTGAAACCTCTCCTCCAGTTCTGAATGCTTCACTTTCCATATTTCAGCAGGATTTTACAAGTGCTAGGCATCAGTTTCAGAAATGGCTTATAGCTGCATCTGGCTTCTCCAACGTTCAAACACACCTTTAGAAGTCATGAACCAGGATTAGAAAAGGGTTTTAAAATGTTATTTTCAAGGCAGGCAAAATGTCCTACTATTAATAATCTGCTTTAGACAAATTAACCAAGCAAATCAGAATAACTGATGCTTAGACATGGGCTTCATTCTTTTACCTGCAACCACAACACTTGCACATGCAAGTGTCATTTAGTTCAGCTTCACCTCCTTTCAGGTACCTTCTTCAGCTGAGGAACAAAATCTGCTTTTAAGAAAACATCTCTTTATGATGGATAGAGAAGTAACTACCATATGCTTGCTGCTGCTTCTGCAGATTTTTAACCATTCCTGTGCTACCTGTGGCTTACACAAAGTGTATGGTTGATGAGTTTTAGCTAAACTAATCTCTAGTGATGTTCTCACTCCAAGCAATTTTACAGGTGCCCACTCCCATTATGCCACTGAACAGTCACTTGCTGACTGCAAGGCAGATGCTTGGATATTGTGTAGGAAATAGGAATGTCCTACTCAATGCAGTGCCAGGGCTGCTGATGAACTCTTCATTTCCTACCACAGAGGCTGTACCTTGACACAGAATCTTCAACTGGGGAAACTCTGAGTTCATACACACAACACAACCTGCTCCCTTGAAGAGCTAATGCTCTTTAGTTGACACTACAACCTTTGAATCAGCCAGCCACAGAACACACATGACCTCAAAATGTAACCTTTCACAATACTTTATCATTCTTACCCTCTCTCCCTGCCCCCTGAACTCCAGCCACCTCCCTGCTGCAAGCAAGCCATCTCTTCCACAAGTGTTCCACAGGCAGCTGGTGCAGTCACCCAGAACTCCCAGCTCCAGGAGTGCTGGCAACACAGCATCCCAGGTGACAAACACTGCAGTTAAAATTCCTCCTCTCTGGTGCAAAGCCACATTTGCACTAAGCACCCAAACACACACACACACACACAAAATACAGGATTTTTTTCTTTCTTATCCATTGAGGAGATCCACAACAATAAAATACTTTTCTTCTAAAAGTAGCAGAAGTTGGTTTGGGGTTTGGGGTGGTTTGGCTGGTTGGGGTTTCTTTGGGGGTGAGAAGCCCTAATTATTTTGTTGTTGTTGTTGTTGTTGTTGTTATTTGGTGAGTTTCAGTGAAGCCTTCACACATTTCCTTCAGAAAAGGTCTGTAGCAATCCACAACAGTTACCCAGAAGAGTCTGTACTGACAGCCTGCAGTGCTAGAAGGCTTCAGCCTAAAACAGCTTTGTATTTACTTTTTTGTTTCTTTCTTGTTTTACTTCAAAAGTTTTCCCAGTGGCTTTAATCTGTAATAGAATATTAAGCTGCCAAACATCTCCTGTAGCCTTTGCTGGTCACAGTTACTGAAAAGATTGGATTCCTACTGTTCTTAGAAGGCAAGGGACAGGCTCTGCCAGGCTGTACATGACCTTTCCAAGGCTGCAGCCTGGGAGGAACTGTGTCGATTGCTCTAACCTGTCAATGAACAAGAGCAGTAGAGCCAGCAGGAGAACAAGTTCTGATGCCTGTAGTTAAATAACAGCACCTCAGGAGAGCACATTTATGAAATATCTGAAGGGCTGAAAGGTCATTCTCAACCAATCTCCCCTTTTTCAGGAGCAAGGACTGCCATTTCTCAGCCACTTCTCTGGCTGGGGCAGGTTGTACTGTGGTGGCCTGGATCTGAAGAGGTTCAGCACTTTGGAAGAGAAGATTTTTTTATAGATAGGAGCTTTGCTCCATAATTTATTACACTTCAAGCAACACTAAAACTTCTGGTTAGTAAATAATAAAATCAACAAACACTAGGGGCTTGAACTTCTTTAAGCCAGCAGCAAACAAAGCTCATCCAGCTTCCCAGAGGTCTCACGTGCTCCTTTGGAAGGCCAAGGGTCCCCAAAGACCACACAGAGCAATCAAAGCTTTTGTCCCCTCCAACATCCAACAACTAGAGTTTGCAACCCTTCCAAAGCTTACCACAACATGCTAGGAATCAAAAGCATTCTTCCTAAAGGTTTAACCAAGATGGCTCTGTACAATGCCAAAGCTCTCTTCACTCCAAACAGCACTGGCCTGAACTTTGGCAGCCCTAAACTCCTACCTATCTCTGTTGCACACTTTCCTGCTAACTCCTGTAAAACTTTAGCAGCTGCAGGATGGACCCATAGATGGTACATGTGTCAAAAAACACTCTCTTGAGCAAAACCTGACCTTCAGAAAAATGTTAGAGAGCAGAAATCCCCAGTTGGGGTCATCTACTGTGCCCTGAAGCCCACACAGCAGGTAGGTGAGCACAGACATGAAAAAAGTTGTTCCACATTTAAACCCTCCAAGATACCATGTTGAACATCATGAGAGTCATCCACATGCACAGGAGACCTTGTCCTTGAGCAGAGATTTAGTTTACCTTCCCCTCATGCTGGTGCAGCAGCCCATGCTTCACACATCCCATAGCTTGACATCTCCTGCCTTTGTCTCTTGCCTGATGGTTTCTCCTGTTTTTCACCCTGTTGCTGCTTTGAGGTGCCTCCATACCTGTCCAAATGACAGATGAAAACCAGATTAAAACCACACCTCTATTTACACACATTCCAGTCTCTGGATACTTCAGCTGACCTTAAGAAAAAGCACATTTAGTCCAAGTGAAGGGAGCTGGTATGGATCACAGTATGAAGTAAATCTGGTGTGATGCTTCCTAAACTGCACCCATCCTTCAGCATAACAACAGGCACATCCAAAAGCTAAACAGTATTTTCTCTCTCCCATGAGCTGTTTCATCACTGCTTAAAGAGCAAGTGTCTCAGAAGTAAATCTTTTGCTACAAGCCATATGAGCTTGAAATAACTCAAATCAAATGTCTCCCTTATTTTTTATTTCCTCCAATCTGTTATCTCTTGCCACCTTCCCTCCCTTGTTTAAAAGCTTTTCTAATACAGAATGGCATAAGAAACAGTGCTGGAAAGTGCAGACAGCAAAGTTTAGCTGGGTGATTTGGCAATACTCTTACAAGAATGGTTTTTCCCGAACCCATTAGTACACTTTCCTGGTGTTCCAGTTCCTATACAGAAAATAAAGTAAAGCTTAAACTGTACAACTTCTCTAAAGCCCTAGAGCAGACAATGCACTCCTTGGCACTATCACACAGTTCAGAAATGGGATTTTTATCACAGGTTTTCATTTCCAGCCAATCGAGGGCTGCATTCCGAGATCGTTTTCCACATACATTACTCAGCCACTGCTCTTTCTATCTCTAGCCTGCTAAATATTTTTGCCTTGTGCAAAGGATAGAAGGGCAACAGAGCCAAAATGAATCCTTGCATAAGACTTGGAGCTGACAGTGACATGCAGGAAAAGAATAGAGCACTATAGTATCAGATGTGTAGGGTGAGCCTCAGTAACAGATGTAGCAGAGAGTTTTACAGTCCAAGCCCCAGGAAAACAAAGATAAAAGGTATACTTCCACTGGAACATAAGGCCACCTTTAGCCATTCAGAAGAATACACCACATCAATTAAATTTAACCTATTGATTCATCATCTTCCTGGAGCCAGCCCAGGTGCCTTTGATGACAGCTTGGTCTCTTGCATGCAGTGCAATACAGATCAATAAGTAGGAGGTGCGAGGCAGGAGATGGTGTCTATGGGTCTAGCTAAGAAAAACAAAGTATAACTTGGAGTTATTAAACTGTTTTATTGCTTCTAAATGAACATCAGTATTCTATAATGCTGTAGTAGAGAAGTTTGGCTCTTCAAAGTGCTGTGTTTGCTTGGCTGCTGAAAGACTGCCATGGTTTTTAATGGGTAGCAGGATATTGCTCCCAGCCAGTTCCCTGCTACTGGGAGCAGGCTGGTGTCAGTTTTGTGGTCACATTAGGTATAAGTAAAGAGCAGCACACAACCAGCCTCTTATGAGCAAAGAATAGTTCCTTTTTCTATATGGATAGTAACTCCTCATTTCTCTTTACAGGCATTAATCCAGACTCTGTGAAGTCAAGCAAATTTAGAAGGCAGAGAACAAGTTAAGCCATTCTTCCTTCATCCATACATGTCTGCCTACAGCCTTATCAACATGCAAAGCCACATCAGGTTAGCTAACAGTACTAAGATCTTTAAGCAGCTAATGAATTCAGTGCATGGCCAGAACTGCTTCAGTTCAAATTTGCCTTGAGTTCCCTCAGCTCAGCCAAGAAAGCAGCTTAATGTGCAATTAAGGCTCTCTACACAAGTTGTTTTACCTACTACATAAGCTGTTAGTACTGTAACAAAAGTCATAGATGAGAACCAACACAAGGGAGAGTCAGTGTAAGGGGGGGGAGAGGCAGAAAGGTTATGCAAAATAAAGGCTGCATCCAGGGCTCAGAGTCACCTTCAGGACTGAAAACACCAAGCAGCACATTTAACATCATATTAGTCAGCTTGCTAATATGATACTGAAGGATTACTTCAAGACACAGAGCTTTAGCAGGGTATTGAGACCTGAACCAGTCTGTTCTTATTTGCAAAGTTACCTAGGGTGTCATAACTGTAGAGATAAATAGCAAGGAAACAGCCTTGCCATGGGAAGTAATCCATCCAAATTCTATCACAGTCAGAAACTCTCTCAGAATTTTATCCTTAGGGATCCAGACAACCTCAGCCAGTGAAGAATTCAACAACTCCATCAGTCAGGAACCAGAAAGGGGGGTGGTGACTGGGTTTGGAAGTAATGCTAATGAAACTCTGCATATGCAGCTTCTCAAATGGAATTAATTAGATGAGAATGGAATGCAGAGAATAATTTCAGGCTCATTTTTTTTTTTGACATCTTTCAGAGCTAAAATACTTCCAAATTGATGTACTCAAAACCCTAGCAACTGCCTTGATTTTCTAATGCAATATCTTTGTGGGTAGAATCCAGGAAGACAAGAAATTAATGGCACATGGCAGCATTATTTAATCTAACTTGGTCTTCAGGCTCAAAACACTTAATCTAATTCCTATGGAATTAACCATACTTAGTACTGCTATGACTGAAATTTAATAACCTGAAATTAAAGCTGGGACAGTTAGAGGAGGCAGACATGAAAACCAAGCTACTTATTTTTCTCTTTCAAAGATTTGCAAGTTATTCTTATTTTTTTCAACTCAGGGAAGGAGCTTGAGGTATGGCAGTTATCACAGTTTGCTGGGGACTCTACAAAATAGGATAAAGTAAAAATGAAGATGTTTCTTTCTTCCAAGTAACTTCCAATTAAAACATGTGTGGTTTAATAATAATTAAAAAATCCCAAGCAGACTGAGGCATCCAGAAACAACAGTGATAGGAAAGCTTAGCAGCTTAGTGTACAGTTTCTTACATTTTTGTCACCAAAAGTGTTCTGAGGCATTTCAATCATGGTGGCCTGATGGCCTGGTGTGCATTTCCAAGGGGCAATGGAAGATCTCTGAAGGCTGCCTACAGGGTGCAACCTGAGCCAGCAGGATTAGCCTGTCTTTCCTAGCAGAGTACTTCAATAACATCAACAGAAAACAGTTTGGCAAAGGCAAGTCAGGCCTCAGCATGTGATTTCTAAACTGTGAGCACCTTTTCCAGGGCATCTTGCTGTGCTGAGATGCAGAAACAAACAAAACACTGTCTTAAGAGCAGCTCTACAACTTTGTATAGCTGCTGTTGCTCTGAAGGACCCACAGGAAGCACATCTCCCACTGACCTAGACAGAAAACACAGGCATCTAAACTGAGATGGGCTGAATCTCACCAATCTGACCTGGTGCTGTCAAACATAGCCACAATAAAAAGCACCATCCTATTTGGATTTCTTATTGATCAGTCTTCCAACAGTGAATGGGATTCCTTTCTTCCTTGACCTCAGTACAAGGAGCTATTTAGAAGCTTTTCAGAATCTCCTTTTCTATTCTTCAGAGACAGATTCAAAGATGTTGAACAAGACCTGGATTTGCAGATGCTTTTTATATATATATATTTATTTTTATATATTTTTTGTCTTTCCATCTTGCTTTTCTTTTCTTTCCCTCCCCTCTCAAGGTGGATGTGAACCTCATGCTGCTGAGTAGCTTTTAAATGTTAAACAAAACACATCAGCTTGCTATGTCTGCCTCAGCAGAAAGTCAATATCCACTCCAGAAGCAATCAAGGACCCAAGCATGGAGGCTACAGCAAAAACCTATTAGAAAAAAAGAATATGTAGTAACAAAGCCAGAAAGTGGTGTGAGTAAAGGTTCTCTTGTAAACCTCCAGCTGAAACCAACTTGGACTGAGAAATTACAAAGGCTTTGATCAGCTTAAGTGAAATTTGAGTGTTATGAACCCAGTGTGTGGCTGAGTGAAATTCTGAAGCATGCAACACACAAATATCTCCTACCAAATTTACTAAAATCCTAGTAACAAAGTTCTTCTGTAACTTTTGCAATGCTAAATATTTGGTGTGCTCAGAATTTTAGCTAAAGCACATCTTCTTGCCTTTCCTGCTTCTATAAATGGAAACAGTAAGAAAAATATTTGTTTTCCAGAAGCAGCACAGCTTTGAAAACCTTTCCCTAAAAACTCAGCTCATTTCCCAGGGGTCACTGAACGTGCACTGGATGACAAATGCTTTTTATCACTCCCAATCTCAAGAAGTGCCTCCATGAAGAAATGTCTAGGTGCAGAACAATGCTACACACGCTCTAAATGGCCTTATTTCCCCCAGATAGACTGAAAAATAATACAGCTAGCCCAGGAAAGATTTTAACCTTCAGCCTCTGAAGGGAGAAATGCTTGCTTCCTTATGAAAAACCTATAAAGAGACTCAAAGCTCCAGAGACTTCAAAACTAATTTGGATAATAACAAATAGACCTGGCCAGCACTACATAATTTCACCCTTAAGGAAGTAATCTTGAGAAATGTTTCTAAACCTGGGAGTTGGGTGCTCACTGTTGATGCTACCTGCTGAGAAGCAGAATAGACAAGAAATTACTTCTGTGCTTACCCACATATCCAATTCTTACCACTGAAGGCTACAAGCACCTGTGTTCTTAGGTACATGCTGAGGTAGGAGGAATTGATTTCATTTCTATTTAATAGTGGTTTGTTTCTTCAAAGGAAATGGCCAAAATCTTTCTAATCCAATTTATCCAACAATCTAACCTCCTTAAAACACTGGCCAATCTCAGTCATTCAATGCCTCTGGCAAAATGGGGAGGGAGAAAAAGAAAAGAGGGAACTCACAGAAGAAAAATCATTATGAGGAACTAGGATTTCCTGTAAGGTCTACTGAAGATTTTGCAGAGAACTAGCAACTAGCAAGGTAATAATTTTAGATGTGGAAATTCAACTCAAGGAAACCCCAATTCCTCATGCTTTCAGAATATGCAAACATTTTATGCTGAGAAAAACATCAAAATGTTCATACCTGCAATGGGTATTTATACCCTGAGTGCTCAGGTGAGTCAGGAGCAGACATGGCAACAGAAAGCTGTTCAAAAGTAGCTGCAAGAAAAGCTCAAGAGCAGCAGCTATCATGGAAACAACATTATAAGAGAACAGCTGGCATGAGAATAACTATCAGCCTGAAAACAAAGGACACCAAAAGAACAACTTCAGCATCTTAAATCAGGGCTACAAGCTCCAAATGATCTCCAAATTATCATTATTTGTCCCAGAATTACACAGCCATCTGGCACACAAGCATGACCATGCCTGAACTCATGGGTTTTTTACAGCCCAACTCCTCTCTCAATGGCAGAATTTAACTTCTTTTATTTATGGTTCTCCCAATTCCCCAAACAATTAGGTTGCAACTGCAAGAGGAAGGCACCCACAGAGGTTGATGTCTCTTCCCACAACAGCAGGAAGACAACAGGAGTTGGGTACTTCTCCTTTCTGGTGTCAGCATGGCATTGCAAGGTCAACTTGATTTGTAGCACCAGAGGATTGCAGAAGCCTCAGGTGACTATCAGAAGCCTCAGCTCCCCCTCACAAGCTCACTGAATTCTTGCCAAATTTCCTGCTCTGGCAAACAGCTACCAAACAGTCTCATGGCCCAGGAAGGCAAGGAGTAGTGAATGAAGTTCAGAAGACATGCAAAGTTTCTCTCTTTCCAGACCATCACATAAAGAGGTTTATTTACTTTCTGGTGACACAGTCTGCATCCTTGCAGGGCCTGATCATGATGAAGTATCATCTTCTCATCATATGACCCTTTTCCAAGGACAGGTTAATTATAAAGCTATACAGCAGATGAAAGAATACTGTTGTTATAGATCAAGTTCCCTTTGAGACCTGTTTAGAAGAGAAAGGCTATTTCTGAAGCTTCATCCAGTAATGGTTCAATGGAAGTAAAGGGCAAAGCCTGAGTTATACTGCTTAGAGACAGAGTTGCAGGACACACACTAGAACCACAAACACTTGGTTGGTAGCTCACACTTCCACTTATCTCTGCCTTTGCTTACTCATCTGTAAAATGGAACTGTAATTTCTTACAATCTTAGCTGCTCTGTGTTGAGAGTTTTGATAGCTGAGAGATTCAACGTGGCATTGATGGGAGTCAGGGTTGGGACTGTGCCTGAAGAGCTGTTGGCCAAGACAGGGAGTGAAAGTGTCCCCAGTGTGTAAGGAATGGAAGCCCAAATTACTCTGTCCTTGCACAGCTCATTTTATGGCTCATGTGAGAAATGTGCTTGACAGGGCAGCTAGGGAGCATAGCTCCACCCAGAGCCTTTGGACAAAGCACCCCAGGGACCCCTGGCTGACCTCCAGGATTTTGGAGTTGGGGGTAGAGAGGATCCATGGCTCATGATGTCCCCATTGAGAGAGAGATCTGAGCAGCAGGTGAAGGGTTGGAGTGCCTTCAGAAGCAGTCAGGAGAGAAGCAGAGCTCCACTTGGCACCACAGCACTGACTGAGTTGTTCCCACCACTGATTTATTTTCCCCCTTACCTGTTCCATAGCATGCTCCCTCCTCTTGCTATATGATGCCATTTTAACAGGCTTCCACTTATTTTAAAATAATTAGCTGCTAAACTTTTTTAAATGTTTTAATTAGATATCTTTGACTGCTTATGAATAGAGAAAAAACCCAAAAAAATTTATTTAAGAACACAACTAATCTGGGAGGCAGTTTTGTATCTTCAGAAATGAAGAAACAAGCAGAAAGCTTGCTGGAAGCAATGTGAAACTCTTCAAAAGTGATCCTACTAGCATCAGAAAATGCAGAATGAAACATCTGTAATTTGTTGCTCCTTAAAATTATATGTTTCTACCAAAAATTACTTGAATGTTGGGGCTTTTTTCACATCAAATCACTCTACAGATGATATATCTATCTAGGTGCAGCTATACACAGCTCAAATCACTAATATATTAAAAAAGAAAGAGCTCTTTGGTTTGGGGTTTGTGTTTTGGGGTTTTCTTTTTGTTAGAAAAGACTTTTATATTTGGCAAGCTGAATTAGCAGTCTCACAGAGATAGCAGAGAGCAGGTTTCAGTATGTGAAAGAGATTAACTACAGGTTCAATTTGCAAATACAAAAATGAAATGAATCCAAAGGCAAACACTTCCCATCCACATAAGAGAATCTGAAGCTATGACAAAGAGGTGGAAAATAACCAAATTCTCCAGGTAACCTCTAGCACCAACTCCCAATACTTGGGCAAAGATCTGAAATCTGCAGCTGCTCTTGCTAGAGGGAAACAGAAAGGAGCAGGAAGCCAGGCTTGTGAAGGAGCCTTAAAACCTAAAGTTTCAGGTTCTGTACTCCTGTGGAGTGTGTCTGGTCAAGGTGGCTCAAGTCCTTTAGGCCAACCAAAGCCCATCCCAAGCTATTTCTGTTCCAAGCTTTCCATATTTACCAGGTTCAGCACAGGCTATGTACTGTGCTAATAAAAACTTCCTGCTTCCAGCATGCCTATTACATTGCCCCTTCCATTAGATCATTTTTTTCCTGCCTATAAAGTCACAAAAGTCTCCCCTACTATTGTTGTAATGAGGTGTATGAAGCTAAAGGACTTCAGCAATTTTTATTTGGGGGCTTTTTATTTTCTCAGCCATGAAACAACTTCTCCAACAGAACTCAAACCCCTGCTCTCCCCAGGGTACCAAACCCAAACTCCTCTGGCCCTCCCTTGTGTAAATGTGCTCTAAAAGGGCATGAGCTTCTCTAACACTGTTTTGTAGCACACACTGACCTGTAAAGAGGTCTGAAAAACTCAAAATCAGGACAAAACCCTATTTTTTCCACAATTATTCCAATTAGGCAAGTAAATTCTTTAAATAGGGCTGGACATGAGTAGGTCTCTACCAGGCAAGATAATCTGAGGGACACCTTCAGAGAGCCATGAACAAAAGAACTGCAACTTTTCTCAGGCACCAAGGCTGCAAAATGATAGCTTTGGATACTTCTGCCTTCAGAAAAAAGTACATTTAAATAGAATAAGAGACTAAAGGTCAAATCCAGCCAAGGAAATTATCCATAATGACAGAATCAATCCAAACAAGGAGACTGCAGAAAGCTTGGGCATAAAAGAGATCAGTTCTAGTTTTCTAGTTCAAATGACAATGAAGCAAAAGAAGCTGTTGGCCTCCTAAACATGCCCAGAGGGAGAGTGATTGTTAAAACTGTTGAACAAAAAAAAAGAGAGACAAAAAGATGAAAGGAGGCTGCTATGCCAGAATGTGCAGGAACGAGGTAGTCTTAGGGTAGAGGTATTAGCTCCTCACAGGGAGGAAGAAGCTGGATCTGTGTGATGACGTGCTCAGTTTACAACTACAGCAAAGCCACAGTGACAGGCAAGAAGCCAGGTATGATAAAGAAGACAGATGGAAAACTTCCAAGGTCTAGTGATCATGGTAATATTAGCTTTAAAATTTTCCTGAGGCTATTATTTCAGAAAAAGCAATTCAGATGTATTAGGGCTTCTTTTATTTTAGCACTGGAATAGGAATGACAGCAAAATGATTGTAATCAATTATTTTCTACAACAGCTGGGAATGGAGCAACAAAAAAATAAGCATTTAACTGATGATTAAAGACCCAGAACTACAATCAACTCACAAACATCACCTGAGTAATTTTACACCAGTTAAATCACACAAACCTTACTTAGTCACAATTCATGCTGAAATTTCTGGGATCTGAGGTTTGTAGCTGTCTCAGTACACACCTAAAGCATCTTAAAACCTGTGAAAATCAGTGCTGAAGAAATGACCATATAAATAAAGTATTTGGCAGAAAGGAGCAAAATTCTTTACAAGTATTTAGCCTTTGGATGGATGAGGCCAACATGAGATGAAAGAGGAATGAGTAAAAGAAAAGCAGAATTAAACATTAAACTTAAGAGCACTTGTAAGCAGCAATGCCTCCTTCTAAGAGGTCTTATCAGTCAAAAGCCTGCTCATAGCTTGATTCTTTGGGCCTGGTTCCCAGACCACTGTCTTTGAGAGGGATTATAGAATCCTAGAATGGCCCAGGTTGGAAGGGACCTTAAGGATCATCTAGTTCCAGCCCCTCTGCCATGGGCAGGGATGCCACCCACTAGACCAGGTTGCCCAGGGCCACATCCAGCCTGGCCTTGAACACTGCCAGGGATGGGGCAGCCACAGCCTCTCTGGGCAACCTGTGCCAGTGCCTCAGCACCCTCTGGGTAATTTCTAGTCTAAATCTCTCCTCCTTAAGCCTATATCCATTCCCCCTGGTCCTGTTGCAATCTGACCAGCTGAAAGGTCTCTCCCCTTCTACCTTGTAGTCCCCCTTTAGGTACTGAAAGGCTGCTATAAGGTTCCCCTGAAGCCTTCTCCTCTCCAGGCTCAACAACCCCAACTCCCTCAGCCTGTCCTCCTAGGGGAGGTGTTCTAGTCCTTTGATCATCTCTGTAGCCCTCCTCTGAACCTGCTCTAACAGGTCCACATCTTTCTTGTGCTATGATGATGTGATCTGGTAGATTTAAGGACCTCAGCAGAAAGCAGCCTTATTAAGGACTTCTCCTCACTGCAATTTACCCAGCTACATTCTTGAATTTGAGTCATAATATTTAATAGTTCATCCCTACATAATATCTGTGAAAAGAGATGAAACTAAAGGGAAGTGGAAAGTCTATTTTCTGTGGTAGCACTGCTGATAATAGAAGCCTCACAAATAATTGTAACATCCTCCACAAGCCCACTCACCAGCCTTTGATCTGCTAGCAAGGACAAACAAATAAGAGAAACCAGAAGGAAATCAGTTCCTAAGCAACACTGGGTTTCTGTACCCCACTTAGGCTCTGGCAGAGGTTTACCTTGCTCCAGACTCCAAAACAGGATCCAAAAGGTCCGTGGCACTGTCTGGGAAGCACAGTCCAGCTTCTGATGGCACTTTCTTAAATCACACTCCTCTCAGGCTGCTGTTACTAGCCCAGATGATAAAAAACCATGGCTCTCACTTTATTCAGCCCTTTGTGTTTATCATCTGTGTACCCAATAGAGCCATAGGGGCAGGGATCAGACCTTTCTGCTGTCACAGAACACCAGCCAAAAGGAAGCCCTGAATTCAGAGGGAGGGTCTCTGATCCTGCTGTAATATAAACCAGAACAGCAACAAACAGCCTGGAGACAAAACTCCAGTCTTTTCCTCCTGCTAGTGACTTCACATATGGTGTTTGCTCCTTTGAACACTCTTAACCTGCAGCAAAGAGGATTTCTCTTGCCAGCAGAGTTGGGCTAAATTGCAGCACATGGGGTGAAGACACCAAGAATCACCTTGTGCATAGTAGAATCACTTAATACATCCTAGTTTATTAACACTATGAGGAACTTGTGCACCTCTCACATATTGTAGCAGGGCCTCTGAAAAGAGGAATATCTGGAATCTAAGGAAGATATGGAATATCTGAAAACATCTACATGACAAAAAAGAAAGAGACATCAGATTTTCACAGTTGTCACTACAGTATTTTTTACAGCAGGCACACAGTGTCATATACCACTACAACATCACTGTTACAGGACAATGAGCTCCAGAAAAAGCTGATTTTTTGCTAGCACAGGCACACAAACACATCCTCCAATTGCATAAAGGTCCACGAGCCATTTTGCAGGATCTTTTTTGTCATCATGCAGTTATCTAGTGGTAATATCTGTCCATCTGTTATGGAGTGTATTTCCATCTCCAAAGGCACAGTACACATTGTCATGTGCTGGAAGGGATGTAGGATTCTTGCTTTGCAAATCAGCCCCATTGATCATAATGAAGTAAGGCAAAATGCCAGCAGTTCCTGTACTCAGACCTCTCAAGGATTCACAGCTGAGTAGTTATTTAAATAGGAAAAAAAACCCCCACAACCCCAAAACCAACTATTCAAAGCATATTTAGAGCTGACTATCACCAGAGTAACAACTTTTTCAGCACTACAATGTTCTTTATCAGTAATATGGAATGTCAATTTGAGGGCTGAAGCATAAAAGCATAACTAGACAAATAATAACCACACATAAAAGCAGACCCTTTGACCTCAGTACAGTCATTTCACTCAGAGGAGTACTTTTCTTTAGGAAGGGTTTATTTGTTCTGGCCTCACTTCTTCTAATGATGGTCTGCTATAATCACAAATGGATGTGAGGTTGATTTGGACAATTTCTTTTGCTCCTAAAATATAGGATTCACTTCTAAGCATCAGTGCCCAGAGTCTAGGTTGTTCCACTACCTGACTTCTACCACAGGGGAAGCAGAAAATGCTCTCCAACCAAAACCTCTATATCTTGTATGTTTTTATGGCCAAACTTCCCATTACTAAAAGGAAATGATCACCTCAGTATTAATCTAACCATTCCCCAACTACAGCAATTGAAGAGATGTCTTAGTGAGCCTGCATTCCCTCTGGGGAAAGCACACACCCTCCCCACCAGCCAGGCAGGTGAGAGATCACTTCTCACCCTGGTTTTCAGGAGCCCTTGTGCACTCCTCCTGCCTTTCCAAACTCCACCAACAAAACTGCAGCCTTCAGCTACAAATGATTAGCACCAAAGAAACACGGGTTTAACATTCATGTAGATCTTTTCACCACTTTCAGAGCTCACTGGTAACAACTACAAGCTAGCCTAGATGAGCCAGGCTTTCAAGCAGTTGAAGGTAATTTAGATTACATGCTAATTTATGTCTGGGCCTCTCCTGTGAACACCTTAGGGCAGATTGAAGATGGTGCTCTTGTGATATGGGATTGCAGTCAAAAGAAGGAACTACCTAATTAATTCCAGTTAATTTTATTTAAAGTTGTGTGCAGACTAGCAACCCAGCAGTAGAGGAATGCAACAGTATTTCATCCAGAAAGCTACCCCAGCAGGTGCTCAGGTTAGATGTGTTACCAGTGCCACAGACCTGCGTTTGCATCTCTAAGCAGCACACACAGGTACTTTAGCCTCCTCTTGGGCACAGAACCAGAGCAGACCCTGCTGCCTGTGCAGGAAGTTGCAGAAAGCATCAAGTTTGGGCTGGGTGACAAATAACAATTGCAAGGGAAGTTACAGACATGCAGCTTTCAGCTTGCTGGGTATTTTCCTTACAACAGTTCTGAAGCCTCCCTGGGCAGTGCAGATCCTTCACACAGGCTCAGGTTGCTTTTCTGTCCCAAGGCACAACCTGCCCAGCTGTCACTAGACTTCACACACAGCCTGGAGCCACATAAGGCACTGCTGGGAAGAGCAGTGGTGCTTGCACACATACTCACTCAAGTGACATCTTTGTATCTTAAAATATCTTTATGCTCCTGCTGCAGGGGGTTATCTGAACCTCTTGACTCCCCATGGGAGTCTTGTTATAATCAACTGCTCCTTTTTGCATGGAAGACCTACATCTAATTCAGTGGTGCTGCTTAGGGGCTGAGGGACACCAGAGATGTGCTGGCAGTGCTGGGAACTGACTCCAAGTGAATTAGCTTTGCTAGCAGGTGGTCTGAAGAAAGGGTTACACAGGCTTGGAATTTGCCAGCAAATAAAAAGGCTCTATTTGAAGTGTGCTCAGCCTGGCTTCATTTTTGACCTGGCTATTGAGAAACTGGAAGACTGGATGCTGAGTGTTTTTAAAAGTAGTATTTCAGGTCAAACACTGGGGCCAGGAACCCAACTCCAATTTTCCTCCAGACTTTCCCTGACCTCCCTATTTGCAAGCCCCAATTGTACCACCACCACCTTTCCTGCACAGGAAATTAAAAGTACATTCAAATGATTACCCATGCCAAAAGTTACACATATTTTAATACACATTAAAGGTACTGTAAAGATGTGCAAGACTTGTAAAGATTGCAAGACTGAAACAGTAAGCAGGGTCTCCATTGAAAACTGATACCAAGAGCCTGGTGCATTCTTTTATTTCAACAGGATGCTACCAGTTCTCATTTGACATAAAAATACCAAAGCCAGGTCCTTCCTATCCCCTCAGAGGTTACAAAATCTAACTGTTCAGAGACAGCTGGCTCCTCACTTTAGCTGCCACCAGATCCAAACCACAACATTAAAGGAGTTGTTAGTTCTATCCTTGTTCTGTACATGCCAAAACTTTTGCTCTCTCTTCAACAGTTCTTGTTTATTCTCCTGTAAATTTATTAAGTCCTGCACTCACTGATGGTTGCAGTAAGTTCAGTTTACAGAGTAACCAGTGCAGAAGAAAAACTACAGTATGGCTTAAATGAGTCATGCTTCAAGGTGATCAATAGCATCTTATTTCTGTAAGGAATGCAGAAAATCCCTCTGATCTGTCACACCCCTGGGCTCCCAGATATCCACAGCAACCTCAGTTCCCAGACAACACAGAAGTGATCATTGAGATTGCTAAAGGAGATTCACTTTTACCAGTTTAAAAGATGCAATTTTGCCAATATTTTCTTCTGCAGAGTACAATAAACAGGGAGTAGGTTTCCCAAACCAGGATAAGCTGAGTTTAAGCTAGTAGAGTAATGCTAGTATAACTGGACTGTAAATCCCTACAGGGTTTGTACAAGATTAGATTATTTCAGTAAAATTTGTATCACTTAATAAGAGATTACCAAAACAACACCAAGCTGAAGTTCTATTTATCTAGATATTAATTCAGCCTTTACTCTCATAGAACTAGATTAGTTTAGAAAGTGATATAAGGTTAGAATTTCAGGTCATACTATAGCAAAAGGGATACAAGAAATGAGACCACCAAATTAAAACTAAGCTCATAAATGGGTGTATATACACACACACATATATATATATATGCCTGGAACCACAGATTTGCATTGGACAGGCCAGACACATTGTGATGAAGAAATAACCAGAGGGAACTTGCCTTAGAAATACTGAGAAGGAAATTATTTTCCAACCATAAAATAGTCATAAAATTTCTACACAGCATATTATACAGGATTAAAAACAACCATAATGAGGAAGAAAAACAGAATGGAAGTTTCCTGGAATACTGATGCTTCCTCACATTTTCCAGCCTTAGAAATTTTCCACTTTCATTAAGTTGTAGTTAACTAAGCAGTCTAAGTGATTTGGTACACTGTCTTATATCAGTAGACATACAGCTTCCCCCCACCACCAACCACCCCCCAGTTTCATTTTATAGGACATTAGAATCCCAAATAACAGAGGTCAGTGCTGCACTTCCCTGCAGACAGCAAGATGTCTTCATTTAAGGAAGGGTTAAAGAAAGAGCAGAGAACCTAACCTCTCAGAGGAGAAACTAAATTCACCTAATACATTGTCTAATGAGAAGGGACAGGAGAGAGGACAGGACCACAGGGAAGAACTCTGAACAACCACAATATATTGCTTTATTTGAAACCTGTCCATCATGCTCATTCCATTAAAAATGGAATCCCAATAAAACTGGCAGTGGTGGTCTCCAATGTAACCTCTGGCAGCAGATCACAGACCTGCCTGGCTGCCAAATTTTAGCATGGGTGTCAAATATTGGGCTGAATATCTTCCAGTTTCACAAGGCCAAGCAGTTTCTCCCCCCTTTGCTTTCTATAAACACAAAGGTAGCATTTCTAACAGTCAACTGCCCATCCTGTATCCCAGTGGCTTGAAAATGAGGGGTGATAAGGTCACAGTTCTGCATTTCTGCTCCTTTCCTTCCTTTCAGATTTTTAATGTCACCAAAATACATCTTAGGTAAATTCAAATGAGGGATTTGTTACTGAGCTGCATTGGGTATTTCTAAACTTCAGACAGAGCAGGCAGTAAGACTCATGGTTTATTGTTGTTTTAAGCCTACTGTAATCAACAAAACATGATCAGTTATTGTTGTGGCTCTAAGTATTTAAAGCAAAATCCATTTTTCTTTGTCAAACACTTTGTGATAGGAGATGTTAGACAGACTGAGTCATTTTCTCATTAGCTCAGCCAAGCATACATGTCTTTCTCCATCCTCTCCTTGAATTTATGTATGAAAAGATACATATTTTGAAGCAAATCATTCTCTCTGCATGTTAAAAACAAAAGGAAGTTGGAGGCTGAGGAGGAGAGAAAGGGAACAGCTGAAAGGAATCTGAATCCTAGAATATATTTAAAGGGAAGAACAATGTTTCAATTGGGAGATAAGTCTCATTGAGCTTATCAAAAAAACAGTCCTTGGATGCCACAGTTTGCATGTGGCTTGAAGATAAAGAATCAATGCTTCTTCCTTCTGCTATCTAATCCTTCAAATGGGGAGCTCCAAACAATCCTGTAAATTAAGTAGGGATTTATGATCAGGAATCAGGTACACCTGCTCTTTAAAGTTAATTACATCCACAGTATTTAAGAGACCTGTATATTCCAGTGCTTCCTGAAAAGAAGCAGGTGCAGTCCTAGTCCTTCTGCAGTCCTGCTCCCTGGGCTCCTGGTCAAGCTTACCACACCCAACAGCTTCACAAAACTTCACCTCTGGAGTTTTGCTGCATTTCAAAATGACATGGAATATAGTTTTAATTTCATAAGATGCAAGAAATTGAGAGGATTGAGGCATTAACTAGATGATCTTTAAGGTCCCTTCCAACCTGGGATGCAATTTGTAACATTCCAAGACAGAGAAGCCAGAGCTGTCCCAAAAAAACCCAAAAGACTGAAATTCCAATGAAGAGATTCCCAGCCTCTCCAACACTCAACAAGTAACTCTTAAATACACAGCTCATCCCACTGAAGCCAAAACATGTCTTCATCAGGACAGTATTAATTCAGACTAATTGATTTGTGTGAACAGAGCTCACTCCCTGGAGCACGGTTTGGGATGAGGCTGCAAGCTATTCTCTCATCAATTGAGCCCATGGCCAGGTTTACACTCTAGAAAATGCAACACAAAACTCTGTGTTGGATTGCTTTACCCTCAGTAAACACACCCACACAAGTCCTGAAGAGGCACAGTTCTACCTGAAGAAACCAAAGTGCAAACCCAATCCTTGTCCTTCAACCTGGATCAAGCCAGTTTGGCTCTGCCTCCACCAAGCTGAACCTAAACCGGCGCAACGCAAACCTCTGCTGGGGTAATGGGGTGTTCATGAACCATATTTAGCTTTCAGGAAGATATATCCCCCTTAAAAACCAAGGAAATGTTCAGATGAACTTCAGATTGTGTTTGAGAGGAACAATAGCTCATTATCTCTTAACACATCAGAAGCAGTACAGAGATGGCAAAGCACAAAGTGTCCAAGCAAGAAATCCTTATGCCTGCTTGTGCTGCTCTGTAATAGTTTATCTGGAGATCTGCCAAGGCCACTGAAATGCTGCTAAACTTTGATGCTGAGAAGTAGAATGGTTCCTTCTGTATCCAACATGCCCATTCTCAGGAAGAAAAGGACAAATTGCCAAGGGAAAGGTGCTATTGTCGCAAAGGTGATATTTTGACAACTGAAGAACTTAGAAGCAAATAGAAAGCAACCAGCAAATTCCACACTGCTTCAAAAGACACTTTCACAAAGCTCTATTTATCAATTATTTCACACAACATGCTATGCTCTACAGCCTTGGCCCTCCAGAACTAGGTTGCAATGCATCCTCCACAGAGTCCTGGAAAAAAAAGGAGTTTTTAGAGGGATTTTGATGAATACTTCTTTTTTAAAGTAACCAGAGCCATCAGGGCAATTTTCCTGCACAAAGACAGCTTCTGGGCTGCTTGTCACTGGTGTCAGGCAAACATTAGCCATGCCCAGCATGGCAGTTCCCTAAGCTTCAGTTTATAATTACCCTTAGCTTTATTTTATGCTTTCCTTTAGCTTTGTTTTACAATTTCCACTGCATACTGGAAATGGGGCTCTGCAAGCAGAGCACTTCCAAAAGGATTATTGCTGTAGAAGATAAACTAGTTCAGGAAAAGAGAAGTGTAGGGCTATTTGCTTGGACTTGATGATCTTGAAGGTCCTTTCCAAAACATGATAATTCTATGATTCTTTGAAAAAGAGGACCAGCCTGTGGATGTCATCTCCACCATTCCACAGAATCAAAACATTACAATCTGACTTCCTCTCCAAGTCTGCGACAGCATGTTCTCTCCCCCTCAGAGATGACACTGTCAATACACAGTCTCCTGGCCCATATACAGTCCCTCAGGTATCCTACATTTCCTTTCCTACACTGCAGCTAGCCCAGTATCTTATAAGCTGTATTTTTAGATACCAACTATCTCCAGATGCCCTATGCCCCTTGTCCTGGAGTGTTATTGGCTTCCTTGTCCTTGCTCCTGTCTCCAGCTAGTAGTAAAGTGCAATCTTCTCACAAATCAGACTTTGTCATGAGGATGAACTTCTTCCTCCTTGTTCCAGCAAACAGCAGACCAACTGCTCAAGAACTTGGCAATAATGACCCCTCAGAATTAGGAACTCCTCCAAAGCCCTTTAAAACCAATCAAAATAATCCTGTTGCATTTGTTATTAAACAGTTCCTACAGCAACCTTAAAATGTATCTTTTAGGTTTGCCGACTGGTGTTTGCTATCCTGGCCACCAAATACTATCACTTTGCACCACTTGGGCTGACATAAATAGTGCTTGAGGGAAGAAAAAGGGAATGAGAAACTGCAGAAAAGTGGTCAAGGAAAGGTGACAGAAATCATCTTGTTCTCTCTCTTGGGACCATTTCCAGACACATTTTACTACTTAAAAAAAGAAAGTAGTTTTTAAGTGCTGCTTACTAAAAGGGCTGTCACCTTCCCTACAGCTCCCCCCCCCTTCTCTGCAGATGGCACAATGGCATATGGGTTCAGAAGGAGCCTTCCAAAGAGCAGCTATCAAGAGCATGTGAATAGATTCACTCTGGAGGTATGAAAAGCAAACAAGCTCTCTTCAGCAGCAGCTGTTGTAGGAGCTCAGCCTCACAGAGTGACTGACAAGAGCCTGAAGTCATCTTTAACTTATCCACCAAGACTGAGATTTTTCCTATGGCTAACTGTTTGAAATGAGATTTAAACTGAATCTATTTTGTCTTCATCTGCTCCCATCTCAACCTTCTCTCTTTTAAAACTTAACTCACTCATCTCTGCCATGCACAGCTCTTTCATCAGCCACAGACTACTTAGCCATACCTCCTTTTATATGTCCAACCTTGAGACTTCATACAAAAGTCTCCTATGTTGATGGATTATGGTCAGAGGTTATTCTGGTTTGCATCCCATTGCCCTCAGGCATCCCACAGACTGTCCCCACACCTTAACAGCGTGCAAACTGGATGTGAATTGGAGATATAATCACAAGCAGGCTCCTGTCAGAGGCACTGATGAATACTTGTTCCTACTTCAGTGATCTGACCTGCCTGTCTATTCCCTGGGAGACTTTCCCCTTCTCCAGTGTGTGCACCATCATCCCTTGCCCAGAGCACTGCTGCTAAGCTCTTGCATTTGCTGGTGCCTCTTTGGTTTATGTCACAAAGACACTTAGTTTAACAACAATATTAACCAGACTTGTGGTTCCAGACAGGTAAACTTCTAGCAGTTTAAAAATGTAACAAATCCTTGCATTTACAGTGTAAACTGTTATCTGAGGTACTTGCAGCAAAGGAATTCAACTGACAGATACTAAAATCAGTATTGATAGCAACAGCTTGAAAGAGAAAAAAAAAATCAAGAAGAACAAGAAAAGAAAATCACCAGGACATTTAGCTTTTAATGTTCCAAAATCCTTAGTTGGCAGATATGACTAAAAACAATTGTCAGGGAAGCAAGTGTTTGGGGGAAAGCATTTAAGTGGCAAAATAAACAGAACTTCAGCCAAATTTAAAGCTCTCTGGAGAAACAAAGCCAATAACAAGACTGAACATCACCAACTGTATCCCCAGGTAAGGCAGTAATATCAATTGCTAGAGATGCTATCATGCAATTATAAAGTTGTTTAGTAAATTGTCATCACAAAGAAGACTGACTAACCTTACTCTACCCATTTTATTAACTAGGAGGCTGTTAAGAAAGACAATATTCTGTAAGGAAGTCATTAAAATGTCAAACTAGAATCAGATCAGAAGTGAAATAGGACATTTCCCTTCTTACCCTGCCCCCTGTATCTGCATTGTAATAAGGAACTGGAGACAGGGAAAAGCTTCCTTGCAGCAAAGAGAATTGTTCTTTCAGAATTAAAGTAAAATTAAATTAAAGCTTATGCTGGTCACTCTAAAAGTGGTCATTGAACAGCTCTTGGTTTAGTTCATCTTAAAAGGTATCAGCATAGAGATGAGAAGCTGTCCTGCTAGTGTCAGTCTAAACAGTGCACCAGTGCTGACAGGAGAGGTCCCACTGCTCCTCTTCTTGCCCCAGTGAAGGTCTCCTCTTCCTCCCACTCCATTCTCCAACAAGATGATGGCTACTAAACCAGAACTGGAACAAACTCCTCAGTAACTGAGCCAAAGTCAGTTTAGGGATCAATACTCACTTCTGCTAATCTCCTGATCCAGTAATTCTCATCTTTCTGGGGGGGAGAAACAGCTCTTTCATTCTTCCTCCACCAATATCCTTCCACCCTGGGTCAAACCTTACACCTCCAACTCCTGTCTAAGCAGAGCTGTTGGACTCAAGGTGCCTACCTCTTTAAAAATGGCCAGATAAGAGTCCAGAACTTTGCAGGGTGTTGATGACTTATTAAAGACTAATTTAGAATTTGTTGACATTTCTATCTGTTTGCTTCTGCTCTGAAGGGTTTTAACCTCAGCATCTTGAAAGACAGATACCTGGGTATTTAGGATATTGATACTTCAAATATATGATACTTCAAATTTGCTGGAGGAAACATGTCTCAAGTCCTAAGCCCTTTCCTGCTGCCTTGGCCTTTGGTTTATTGCACATGTCTTTCCCTGCTGTTCCCACGACTCCTGCCTAGGTCAGGTCAAGCTTCTTCCTGCCACCAATGGGTTTTGAACTCTCTTCTTATTAATACCACAAATCAATCTGTCTGGTAGTTCACCCATTAGGATATTTCTAGATGACCACCTGGAAAGGGCTAAACTGTTCCAGGAACCTGTTGGGGTGATCCTGTCCCCCTCCCCATTCCCAGACAGGCTCTGGCACCTCCATCCCTCACTCGTGGGTTGTGGAGGTTCAAGTCCTGCACACTAGGCTGCAGAAGAATTTGGGGCCCAAGAAGTGGAGGGAAAGGAGCAGGGTAATTTTCTGCCAGCTAAGCTCACTGAAACAGCTCACCACAAGGCAGAGGGGACCCAAGACAGATCTCCCAGCTCTGCTGTGGAGGAATGCTCCTGGCTGGGTAACAGAACCAGTCAGTTCAGAAGTTTGCAGACACAACCAACTGGAGCAAATGAGGAGTCCTGGGTGCTCCAGCACATCACCCTCTGGTTAACCCAGTTCAAACTACCATGCACACTTTACCACAGGTCTTATGTTTCAAGACCTTCCACTTCCAGCTGTAACTGCCTTGAAAACATTCCTTAAATAAGAATATTCATTACAAATGAGCAGTATAGGGAATAAGGACAGCACAACACCACCCAGGAAACCCAGTCTTACTCCAGACACTGCATGCTGTTGCCACCCAGTCACCTCAGCCAAGTCCATTGTAAATAGTTCTTCATCCAGCCTGATAAAATTCCCATGTGCCATCTCCCTTGCTCATTCATAGAAAGTGGCCTGGTTTACTACTTAAGTGTATTATCATTCTCTGAAGATGATGATTAAGGCTGCTGGGACTGATGATAACTTCCCAGGGCACTGTCATTACTCAAAGCCTGCTATGGCAAAGACATTCATTTAGTTG
Organism: Galbula dea; assembly: GCA_013399015.1. Taxonomy (NCBI): domain Eukaryota; kingdom Metazoa; phylum Chordata; class Aves; order Piciformes; family Galbulidae; genus Galbula; species Galbula dea. The sequence goes on from VWZX01008184.1 coordinate 1,019,057, forward strand.
TCCAAGGGGTGTCTAGGAAAATGCTTTTGTTACATGCATAAACCTTAATGAAAGGGCAGATACACTGTGGGTATCCTTCTATCAATTAAGCATGATTACTGAGGTGATTGCAGTATTCTCCCACAATATTTTTCCAAACTATAGATAAGAGAACCAAAACCTGGATTTTCTTTAAAGCCTTTTCTTTTCCCTCCATCATTTAGGCAGATGTCATTCTCACCACCCTGTAAATCTTAAAGACACACATCTACATACCCACCTATATGCCACAAATATAGCTTTTTGCTTGTGGTCTTAATTCCTTGCTTGAAATGCTTGAAGAGGCTTTAGAGTAGTTATTTTTCTGCAGAACAGAAACACTGAAGGAATCCTGATCCTGCATGCAGAGGATATTGTGTTTGACTGTTCAGCATATCCCAGCAAGGTTTGAGTGACTCATGCAAGGACATGGCTGCAGAATAAATGCTTTTATTAAATATTTACTAATCTTCAGTGTTTCACTGCCATGCAGAGTTAGCATAACTTTCTGAATAAATTATTCAGATCCTCACAGTTCAACCCAAGCACAGCACAAAAGAGATGACAAACCTGCAACACAACACATAGCCACTAAATCCCTTCCCCTCATTGCAGCTCTTGATATTTTAGTCATGTTTCCTACCCAGGGATGCACTCCTTAGCATCAGGCAGTGTAAATCAGCAGAGTCCAGTTAGAAACACTGGAGTAACTCAGTGATCCTGTCAGCCTGCTCCTGGCACAGGAGCACTACAGACTGAACATACCACTGAACAGGGAGGTCACAGCATCAGAGATGCTCTGACAGAAATACCTGCTGGCCAGCAAGGTTAGCTCAGCATCCTGCCTCACACTGACTCACTCCAGCTCTTTTGAAGGGGCTAGGCAGGGCAGCCAGCTACAAGCAGTCAGCTTTTCCCACCTGTAGGAAAATCCTCCCTCATGAAGCACAGGGCACTGCTGTCTCATGCCCTGAGGCTGTGGCATTCACATCATTTGCCAAACTCATGTCTTCCACACTAGATATTGTAGCTCTAAAGAGTCTTAGCACATGTGTAAGAGGCCAGTTTAAAACCCTGCCAAGCTGATGGCTTAGGCACTGTTGTAGAGCTATGAACTCCAGAAGCTAACTGTATATTATGATGCTTAAAAAGAAAAGAGGGGACCATAAAATGTCAATGCCTGAGAAGAAAATGATCCACAATGTAAACCAGATGAGAAGATTTTTGAGCATTTCCTTCTGCAGAGTTATCTTCACTGCAGAAGGGAAGAGCAAAGCAAGTGCCACTGCCTCCTGTGGCTCTGAGGATCCTCAGCACTCACAGCTGCCTCCCCAGAGCAGCTCTGTGCAGTGCAGGGCTAGCAAGAGAGAAATAATTGCATTGTGCCCTGTGCTGCTGAATAAAACACCTTGATCTAGCTCCCAGAGAAATCAATCACTGGTTAAATTTACATAGGCATAGTCCCCAGGCAGAGCTAGGATTTCGTTGATAATACAAATTACTCCCCCACAAAGGGCTAAGAACATCCTCCTGGAAGGAAACAGTAGACTTCACATGACTGCAAAGAGCTGCTGTCTTGACTTCCTCTGATCTGAAACATTTAAGGACTACAGAATCCAGGCTGAGATTGCTGGTGTGCCCAAGGAACCTCATACTTTAGGCACTTAACTCTCCTCACCTCTTTTTCTGTGCCTGGAGCTACATGATGCAACAGGAAACAGATGACCCAGACCAACCTCTAGCCAACCTGCATTGGCAGAGCAAAAAACCAGATAATAGGAGGAAGAGGCAATCAAAGAAAAGATCCTAATGGATTATAAATTATAGAAAGAACATTCTTTGCTATGTAATTAATGGAAATTTGCCATTTTTAAGCTTCCTCAGGGGAATTTTCCATGTCAAATCAATTTGGAGGTAGGACCCAAGAGGCAGAAAAATCACAACTGCTTCAGTATGCTGCTTCATTAACTGTTGCTGGGGGTTTCATTTGCAGGCACCTTCTTTGGTGACTTTGATCCTTGATGACAGTGTTAACTCTATTTGCTCCTCAGTACTGCATTGATTTTAAACAGCCTTTTGAGATACCCTCACTAATTATTTCAATGGAAGTTTAATTAAATCTTGTCACACAGGAATAAGCTGCTTCTTGGAATAGCTGCTAAACATTATCCAGCATGTAATTGGAGAAAAAGGAGGATGGATAATTATAGCTGGACAGACAAGCACATGAAGAGAAAGCAGAAAGCTATTTCTAAATAGGAATTTAAATGCAAGTGTCTGTGAACCTTCTCAGCTTCCTTTGGGCACAGAAGCACATTTGTTCTGGTTTCCATCTAGGTATTTCTGTATCATCACACATTTCCAGTCTCAAATCTCATCTGAAATTTCTGTAACACAGGCAACTTTGTAATCCACATGTTTCTCAGCATTTCTATTAGACTGGAAAGGAATTATTAACATGTAGAAAACAAACATCATGGGTGGCCATCTTCCTTCAGACAACTGCCCTGCTTATGTTTGCTTACACAAAGCAGCAGAGGAAAAGCTGCAAACATTTCTTTTCAGTGAAGTTCTTGTGCCAACCATTCCTCCTTGGTGATCTGTGACTCTCTTTGGTTTCCCAAACAAAGTCCCATAGATAGAGCATATTAGATTGTAGCAGAGAGTGAGTTTATTCCTCAACCAATCAGAAATACATGCTCACAAATGAGACCTGTGTCTTTTTTTCAGCAGAGATTTCACTGTCTTTCCACTTTTCCTTCTGATTCTTAGATTCCCTGGAGCAAATGAATGAATCTTGTACCACAAGTAATTCAGCCAGCTCTAATGTTGAACATCACATGTATGTGTTGCATACTGAGGCAGCAGCTAGTTAGTATGTTTCCCTTGGAAAACTGAGCTAAAAAGGAAATAAAGCTATAGCCCTCGGGGTAAGCAGATACATTTTGCCAGCCAATGTATTTCTATATTACTGACATAAATACAGCATTCATATATAAATAACAGACTTTTAAGATGAGGTCAATAATTCTTTTTTTGGGGAAAAAAAAAGAGAATCTGACTGTAAATGAGCTTTAAGGGCAGAAGAAACAGTGTGGAAGGTTATATCAACTGTAACAGGACAGCAGAAAGTAAAATTAAAGCTTAATGATAGGTGAAATAAAATAAAATATACTGAATTAATCTGAATTTTAATACCTGAACTGCATAAGACATTGCAGGATCAGATTTCAAGTTCCTTAAAGACTGAATAAAAGCCCCAAGAGTTCTGTATGATAAACTAACATGGTCAGACTGGACTCAGTGGCAGAGACCAACAAGGAGAAGAGCTGAGCAGGAACACCAAGGCCTTGGTCTACATCCTAACAAACCTTTAAGGGAGGTGAAGGACCTGAACAAGGCACTTTGCTTACTCTCACTAATATAGCTACAATATGGATGGAACATTCAAGAAAGAGAACTTGTTTTCCAGCCCTTGCACAAGTGACTGTGGCCATCTGGAGAGATTGCTCTCCATCCAAACAGGCTGGGAAGCCTCTGAGAACAAACACTCCTGCTTAGCAACTAAGAATAAAACCTTTGTGGTTAGCACATCTTTGACACCCTTCTCAAGTCTTGCAAAAGAACCCAGGGCAGAAATGTTGTTGTGTTTAAAATAAAAAGAGGGAGAAAATAACACTTCCTTATGTTATTTTTGAAGCATTCTAATAGAACTTGTATCCCCTGTACAGCATTTGGAAAGATTGAGAGGGAATATGTCTTTAAATCCCCCACACCAAGGATTTAATTATCAAGTTCCACAGAGCTGTAGAGTTTTCTTCCCAATTAAGCTGCCCAATATTAACTTCATTTTACTCTGGTTATTATGTTGTATTCTTCCTATATATAGGTCTCTCTCACTCTTAAAACATATTTAGAACACTAGCAGTATCCATATTTTTCTGTCACACTCATTCTATCTGATAAAGGTTCCAAGGAACAGTCATGGGAAGACAAAAAATACCCCAAGTAAAAGAGTTGAACCAAATCAGATATGTAAGGAAAAAAGAAAAGTCTACAGAACTCTTCTATTATGGAGACTGATTATTAGCAATTATAGCAGCACTTAGGAAAGTCCTTCACCTTGATCAGAGGAGGAAACAACACTGACCTCTGCAGAAATAACACCAGAAAGGATTTTCCTCTGAGCTTGTGTGGGAACAGTGAGCACTGACCCTTCACAAACCATTTGTTTGAGTTCACATGTAGAGAAAAACAGAAGCCCTAGCACCATAATTGCTGATTTCTCTACTAAAGAGTTCAAGACATCCAGAAGGACACTTGGCAATTTGTTCAGCTGAGCAGTAAACAACCTCTGCACACAGCAGGAACATGTGCAAAAGCAAACTACACCTGCATGTTCCTCTCCAGATTGCCAGAGGCTGTTAGAACAACTGCATCCCATTTTTAGGAGGAAGAAATAAAAAAGGCCAGGAATATTGCATCATTTTCCAGAACAAGTTGTTAAAGCTCCACAGAAGGAGAAAGTACCACCTGACAGACTACCAATAACCAGAATTAACCTCACATTTAACATGACAAGAACAAAGCAGCAGCCAAGCCTCTGTTCTTTGCAAACATGTCTAATGTTTAAGCTTATTCAGGTGTTACAGCTCTGGCTCCTAGCTAGGGTGGCTAAATGTTCACCCTGTCTGCTGCTGGTCCATGCTTAGAACTGGAGCCCCTGCCTGGTTTATGGGTCACCACCCTATTGCTCACCCACAGGCAGAGCCCATGCACCCTGGGGTAACAGATGGAGCTGCTGCTCCTCAGCCACTGGTCCTCAGAGCATCCCTGACTTCTTACAGCTGAAGTGGGTCCCTGCCTTGCTGTGGTCACCACCTCTGCAGAGCCACAGAGGGGCTATTAACCAAGCAACAAACTCACCACAGGATCACAAGGAAAAATTTCCTCTGATCTGTTTCTGGGAAGGAAAATATAAAAATATGAATCTTGTTATGTGGTATTGACTTCCACTCAGTGCAAGACAGGGAAACAATATAGAAAGCTACAGAACAGAAATGAAAAACAACAAAACCCCAGCAACTTTGAGTAGACAACACTGGAACTGCTTCCATAAGCAAAACTGCAGCTGCCAAAGGTAGAACAAGTCAAAATACATTCTTCAAGTTGCTCAGAAGAACTGCTGTATTTCTGGAAGACATTTTTTTCCCAATTTGGGCCCCTTCCTGAGGCTGAGCCAGCCTGTTGGCACTCCCTAATCATAGAATTGCCAGAGTTGGAAGGGACCTTAAAGATCACCTAGTTCCAACCCCCCTGCCTGGCAGGGACACCATCCACTAGATCAGGTTGCCCACAGTCCCATCATTTCACCTATGAATTTTAGGTGAAAAAAAAAATTTATAGTAGCACCTCACACAGTAAATTTCATAGGATAGCTATTTGCTTAGACAGAATTAAGGAAGAAAATACATCTATTTTATAGAAACAGAAGACATTAAAGCACCTATTTTATAGCCATATTCATTGTGTCTCAGTTTTAACCCCAGGGTACATTGAACTGAGGGACAGTTTATGGGGAATCAATGCCTGCTGTGTAGACACAGGCTTTTTGGAGTGTTAGTGTGCAGACTGGCATGTGTTCTAATGGAAATGTCATTTACTCTAAGTAACTAGTCCTAATAGCATTGAAAGATGTGATCATATTTGCACTAATAGCATGATGATGCTGCAGGTATCCTGAAGTGCTTGTAAACCTAAAGCTGCAATGGCTCAAGAGAACTAGCCTTGTACAAGCTGAATTATTAGGGACTGATGCTCAGTCAATACCCCTCTACAAATTAGGAGTGAGAGACTTGTCACCTCTGTTCTGCTCCAACCCTTGCAGTATAAATCCTCTGCATATAGAGGCTGTCACACTGCAGGAACACCAAATACTATGAAAAGACAATTAATTGACTTCCCTCTAGCATATCAATTATTACTCACCTCTGTTCAGTATATTGTTGGCCAGACTGGAGCAACCTAAAGCCACCAAAGACTTCAGAGAAAATTTATTGTCACCAGGCTAGATGTCAAACACCAGAACTCTTCCAAGCCTGTTCAAACCCAGCCTCCACTCCCAGCTCCACAGCCTGCTGCCACGTGCAAGGTGCCTAGGAGAGGGAACCTCTGCCAAGGGAAGCAGAGCTGGGAGCCCCAATGGCCTTTAGGTGTAGTGACCTTCAGGATAAGCTACTTAAACCAAATTAAGTACTGAAGGGCAATCTTAAATCAGAAGAAAATGGAATGAGGTTAAGCACCAATTAAAAGGTCAATACTCAGGCATATGCTTACAGAGCTAAGTGTTCAATATGAACATTAATAAATTAAACACTTATTTACTCATGCAACTCTGCAAAAAAACCCCATCTATATATATATATTTACAAGAGAGAAGCTGGTCCTGAAAGCTTTCAGATGCCCTATAAAGGATGGTGTTCAAAGGAGATCAGTGGTATACTGAGAAAAGCCTATCTTGCAAGGCCTGGAGTGCCCACAATACTCCTTTTAATTTGCCCAGACCTCCATGTTTCTGTGTTAAATAGCAAAGAGTACCAGCACAGAACATGCAGATAGGCTTGTCCTTGTCTCATTTACTTAGCTGGGGCACTCTCAGTTATACTTAAACTCTATTGATATGATGTTTAAACAATTTCTGTATGGATTTGCCCATAGGGCTGCCAGCAAACTACCTCTTCCTATTCAAACAAAGAAAACAATTCAAGAGTTTTCACCAGGGGAAAATTTAACTCTCTTTTAATGATAGAATAATGAATATTTTATACTTGCAGTTTCTGGTTTAGATGAGATCATTTTATTGATGTTGAGATAGTCCTTTAATGGTCTCCATTCAAAGCTGCTAGGATTGTAATTACTTATTTTTCTAAAGATTTGGTACTTTTTCTGATCATTCTATAGGTACAGTTCTCTCATAGTTTAATATCCTCAAAGCTGAGTATTTCAATCATTAAAATGATTCAGTGGCAAAGAAAATACATCTGTCTCATCAAAACCACAGTGTCACAATTTGTGACTCTTAAAAGTCATGTTATCAAACGTGTCTGCATCTTTGAACATACTTTTAAAAGACAGGTTACAACACAATCAGCAAAGTTACACCTTGAAAAGCATGTTCAATTTTTGTCAGTTCAATTTTTGTTAGTTATACTCAGGAAAATTTAGTTGCATGCCACAAAGACAACTAAGAGAATTTTATGATGTTAATGCACAGAAAAGATTTTGTATTAAACAACAGCAGAGTTAACCATCTGGATAGAAACATATGTTCTCTATAAATCTATTTCATTTGGGAAATGAGTTCTAGACACTGAGTTTTGTCCTTTTAAGAATACCATGTTCTCACAAATTTGCAAGAAGTACACACAGACATATGTTTGTCAGGATAGCATCCATGTCACTAGTGCTCACAGTATCACAAATGTTGGAAGAGACCTCTAAGATCATCAATTCCAACCACCAACCTATCACCAGCATGCCACTAGCCCATCTAAATGTTTCTTAAACCCCTCCAGGGACAGTGATTCCACCACCTCCCTGGGCAGCCTGTCCCAAGACTAGTGCTCACAACAGAACGAGTGCTGATTCTCTTCTGTGCCACACTTTGCATCCTTCAGTTGAAGCAATTCAAACTTGAATTGGAATGGGAGTGCACAGCACACTTTACACAAAGCAGTTCCCTATTCCTGGTGAAGAATAGCAATGTAAAAGCTTTACCTCCCCCAACTTTGTTTCTAACTAGTGTGTTTGACCAAACAGGATGAAGACTGGTTAAGCCTCAGTACAAATACAACATGCACAAATGATTCAAGACAGAACCCCAATACCAATGTTGCTTGAGTTGTTTTCTCCAGGACTATATTTCTCTGTTTCACCTCAGAGTACTGACCCACAGCTGTAAATCACCACTATGTTCATCACTACTGCTGTAACTCATCACTGTGCTCCTGAAGGTAGCATGTTCCCTGTCAGCACTGGAACCAATGGCCAAGGGCTGCCCCGTGCTTTGGGGAAAGACTGAAGATAAAGGGTCAAGATGAACAAACACAGCTAAACCCAGGGCTTGAGCAACAGCACAGCATGCTCCTTGTTCAGGGCAATGAATGAGGAACCCCTGGGCTTGGTTCATTCTCCTTCCTCAAAGGCTGTTGTTGGATTTGACACCAAAGTCAAGCTCTCAAACTGCCCTAAGCAGGCCACGAACTCTTTGGGCATCGGTAATCCTAAGGATGCTGCTCTCTTAGACACCCAAGAGAGAATGAACAGCTTATACTGTGCTTGGAAGTCCAAAGGATCTTGTGAGAAAAAGCTGTGGCATGCAAAAGTGATACTCAGAGATCAGTTGTTATTACCTGGTCCCAAAATGGGAAGGAGTCACTAAGTGGTTTCACCTCAGCACACAGATGTGGTTACTAAACACCCCTTAAGGAGCACTCAATTCCTGGACCACAGAAGAACAGCATGGCCCATTCTAAACTTCCCCACATCAGTACCATCCCTTGGAAATCACTATTTTGATGGTTATGAAAAGATAATTAAAACAAAACAAGTTAGCAGAAGATCCCATCAAGTCTGACACTGAATACTTGGGTTTCTTATGCATAGAAGGCCACTAATAACAAGCCACCAGAAAAGCAGAAATTCAGATGTTTTTCCTGCAAGCAGAATCAAAAGGGAACACATTGCTTTTCCCAGTCTCTTTAATTTTCAATACAGAGTCTGCAATGAGCTGCTAATAATCATACACTATGCCATCAGGGTTTTGCACCTATTTACATATAAATAGTTCTGGCCTGACTTGGCTACCAACAACGGTTAATTTAATTTATTGTCCTTTGGCAAGCCAATAGTCATTGGTTTTCTCACACTTTTAACCTTGGCAAACCCTTGGGAAATAAAAATTAGATTGAAAGAAAATTACTGGCTGTGGAGAACAGTAAGAAAGTGACAGTAGTATATATAAACCTCAGGCAGCAGTGGAATAAGGTGTCGTATTATTGTATGCTGTCTCTCTAAAGTTCAATATTACTTTCTTGATTTACACTTCTGTAATTTTTTCCTAGTAATTCTTCTAGCTTTTGGGGACTTTTGCACCTAACTTAATGTTTTCCAGCTGGGAAGAGGGATTAACTGTTTAGCATTAAAAAAAACCCTATCAGAATTCATAAGAATAAACCAGTGATGTGCAAGCAACAGCAGCTAAATAAGGTGACAGTTATTGACCACTGATGGCTGAATATTAGAGTAAGATTATTTGGTCATCACTCCTGTACCACTTGTATGATCATTCATTTGAAGAGCCACACTTGGGCCTCTGGAGTCTATTGAGAAAATACAAAGCTCAGGAGCATTGCATTCCTCTTGCAACACCATCCAGCTGTCTCCTGGCTTTCACTTCAAGTGCAAAGTGCCCAAGTGAGTGCACCCATGATGACTCCCTATTGCCCTTGTTGTTGTAATGAACTCTAGATAATGAAGATCAGGAGTGCAGTAATAGGACCTGACACTTCTGGAGTTAGCTGGCAGTGCTAACCTTCCCCCAAAACTTCTGAGTGCAAGGCTGTCTAGACTGAAAGAGTGACCATTCCTGAAAAAAACCCCAACCAAACAAAACCCAACCCAAACCAAACAAAAAACCCCAACACATAAGAGAACTGAACACTGGAAAACATCCCAGGAGTTAAAGGCAAGCAGCACTGCCCTCAGGAATTGTCTGTCCCTTCCCATCCCTCTTCCTCACCTGGAACTGAGGCTTTGTGGTGTCTCAGAGAAGGATGTGAGCCTCCTCCTTCCCCTGCCACACTTGCTCTGGGCAGAACCACAGGAGCAGAGAATGAGATGGAGATAGCTGCAGGTTATATTTCTATGAATTTGTTAACTTGCTCCTGGATTCCTTGAAATTCTAGGCATGCAGAGTCCCTGTCTGCAAGCATGCATGTCCCAGACTCCCATTTCAGCATGTGAGAACACACACTAGCTTGTGAAAGGGGAAAATCAGTCACATACATGGAAAGTATCAACACAGGGAATATTTGGTTTCTCTTTCATGCTAGTGAAATGTGGCATTTTAAAGCCAGAGAACTGTAACCTTCACACCCAGGGATCAGTGTAGACACAGCAAAATATGAACTGAACTTAAGGGAATGAGAAGTCCTTAAGAGACCCAAGTGGTTGTAAATGCTTTCTCAGCAGTCTTCTTTAGAAAGGGAAAGCTATGTGCAGGTCACCCCTCATATTCTCCAGATCAAGGCACTATGGATAACATCTGAACTCCACAAACACAGCAGCAGGCTCAGAAAATGGGAAATCATGAAAAGATGAAAAAATTTCATAATATTTTTATGCCAATACATTTTAACTAAACTATATTTATGCCAGGAGTGTGTTACCAGCAATGCTTTTTGTTCCTCCCACAGGAGATTTTTGTTTAAGAAAGAAAATCAATAACCATTGTGCAAGAAAATAAATTCCACTTTCAGCTTGGAAATTATTTCCTTTTCTGCACTTCTTTTAAAACCATATTTTGCTTCTCAGCCACCATGGCAGAATCACTTCCAAAAATAAGCTGTTACACTTCTGATGTTAAAAGTACAAACCCATTGTGAGTACTTCTCCAAACAAACCAGCCTTATGTGCCTTAACAGGATCCTTCCTGGGTTATCTCAGGTATTTTCAGCTCTTTTAGCAGAGGCTGTGTCACTGTCTGAAATGCAAAGGCTGGTTCATGTCACATCAGTCATGGTTCACCCTGAAATTGATAAGATTTTAGCAAGCTGCTCTTATATGCATTAGGTACTCAGGCTATTTGCTGTAATAATACAGCATCACTTTATCACTTCACTTCAAAGTGATTAAAAACCTCTGTGAAGTAAGAGAATATGAACAGATCTCATTTTACTGATGGCAGCTGTGTCAGAGAGAGATCCCTCCAAGAGATATTTAGGAGAGACACAAGTGTTTCCCCAGGAGGAAAGGTGGGGCAGCAGGGTGAAATCAAACCCAAACAAAGCAAGGAGATTTTGGGAAACCTCCCTGATGCAGCTCAGGGGATTTCAAATTTAACCCACAAAGAGCAGATTATACCTACACAGCTGAGTCACATCTCAGCATGGAGTCATTTGCTTTGCTTCTCAGCAGGCCAAATCAGCACTTTCACTATGCCCAGCATCCAAACAGCTTTGCTTCCAAGTCAGCTGAGCAATGCCTACACTGCACTCAAAGCACTGCTTTGACTATGCTCCAGGCACACCTCTGACAGTTAGTCCAGTTCTCATGTTAGTGAAGTAGGAGCATTTGCCAAAGGATTTTTTTACTAAAACCTTCATTTCCAATGAATCATTTTTGCAGAAAACAATCAATTTCAGCATAAAGAAAATCATCTTTTGGGAAATCAAAGTCCATATTTCACCTGAAGCTAGAGGGTATTGAAATATTTGGTAGTAAATCCAAGTCTCAAGCAAAATCAGCCACCTCTGCATCAGCAGAGAGGAGCTGCAAATTAGGGTGTATGCCCACCCAGAGCTGGGAGACTGCAGCTGTTTTGAATAGTTCCCCAGAGAGCACTGTAAAGAAAAGGGAAACCAGTCACAGGTAGGTCCTAAGTAGGGGTGCAGAGGGGAGAGTAAATAATGACTCTCTGATGCTTCAGGTGATTAACACAGAGCTCTCCCTGCACAAAGGGGGCAGCTCCAGCAGTGAGAGTCCCACCAAGTGTACTCATAGCAGGACCATTAAAGCTCTGTGCTAACAGCACAAGGAGAGCACTCCCACCACACACATGCCTGGAGGTCTGAGCCAAAACATGTGCTTCACATCACAGTGGACTTCACTTCACTGTTACTGTGGCTATCATTAACCACCCCAGACACAAACCCTCTGTTTTGTTTGTGGCAATACTGCCACTGAAGCTCCTAGAGGGAATAAAGGGAGGTCTCAGCATCATATCTCTATCTGCCTCAATCATCTAGCCTGGGAAGAGTTGCTGGACCTCAAAAAGCTAATGTACATTTGCTGGTTCTGTGTGATAGCCTCAGAAATGATAGACTCAGAAATGAGTGAAACCAAAGCCCCTTCTGCTGTAGGCTGCTGGAAGGATTTTGCATGAAGTATTAAAAGGAAAAACTTCATGTCTGGAGTCTTTCCTGGGTCACCTCAGCCTTCAGCTATCCTGCCAGCTCAGTCCTCTCCTTGGGGTGTAATTAAATAAGGGCAAAATGGCATGAACCTGCTAATGGCTTCACATTGCCCAGAAGGAAATCACTGACTTACCCTGGGATGCCTGCTCTGATTAGGAATAGCACTTGCTTGATTGAGGCACTTCATTTGGCAGTGAGACTAACAGTGTATAAGCACTGGAACTGAACAGCATTAAAGGGAAACCACCCCAGAATATACACTTGCAAAGAAGATTAGTGAAGGTTGAAAAGATCACAGACTACACACCCACATTCATTCTGAAATGCCTGCAGACACTCTGATTTCAAGCTGGTTGCTGTTTTTAGCTGAGCTGAGTGCCATTACCTGCAGGTACAAGCAGCATAGCTGAGATCAGAGGCCTGGTTCTCAGGGACAGAAACTGACAGTTTGTTGCCTCAACATAGTTTGCCATATTCTGGGAAGCTACTTTCCAAGTCAAACTCTAAATATTGAAAAGTTCATAGAAAATTTTCTCCCTGGGCAAGATTATTCCACCTCTGCATGTTGTAGGATTTTATCTTGTAAGGCACCACAGCATCAAATGGAAATAGATGAAAGAAAGACTTTCTACTGAACCTAATGTAAATGATGGAAGAGTTTGGGTCCACTGGGCTTTGGTTTTAAGCTCTTCAACCTCCAGGTTCATGCTGGTTGGTCACTATTTCACACATCCAGTCTGAATGTGACTGCACAAAGTAACACCTAAACCAGCTTCCAGTAAAAGGTAGCCATCACTTCAACTACAGCACTACTGCCAAAGGTGGCCATAAAGAATGCATAGACTCTAGGTGTGTTTCTGAACCACATAAAAGTGAAGTTTTTCATCAACTTCAAGCCACAAAACCCATTAAGGCTAGAAATACAGAGGGAAAAAGTTGTGCTTTGTGTGCAGATGAACAAAGAGCTCTGTCTTCAGTTGAGATCATGAAAGCTTCTGATCACATCACATCTGCTCTCTGCAGCTTAGTTCCACACAGGATATCTCCACCTTCCATACCAAGCTTTGCTGCTTTCTTTCTGTACCAAATCTCTGTGGAAATCACTGTGATGTACTGACCCCAAGAAGTTGCTCTTTATCCCTAACCTGCACATGACTTCTGCTTTTTGGGTCTCAGGCATCATGACCATATGTGTTTGCTTAGCACAAGCAGCTGCTCTCCAGAGCCCTGCATTCCCACTTGTGTCCCATCCTCGGCCAGCTGGTTCCCTCCTTACATTTGACAACTCAGCTCTCTCTTCTCTTGTCAGCCACAAGTGGTTTTCCAGACCATTAATGGTGGAATTTGGTAATAAAGTGCATGTTATTTGATTCTGAACAGGCAATTAGACTTCCTCATTTAGTTTTTAGGGCTTTAACTGCCTGACTTGACACTAATGTGAATTAACCAGCATCCCACCCTGCTATGCCACTACCATTAATGCCAGTGCAATGTGCACAATAATGATGATATATTATATCCCTGGCAGCTCATCTCCATATCATTCACCTTTTCTTCCCAAATTGGTCTGATACTAGAATCACACATTCCCTAATTAACACCTCCTTTCTGTGGTTACTAATGAGTCTGTTGATACCACTTCTTCAGGCTGCCTCTATTATAATAAAGTCTTGTGGGTATATCCAGCTCCTACTGTCCACTTTAATTAAGAGGCAGATGTCATTGATTCTCTTTCATTTAATACTTAACAGACACAGAGTCTCCAGGATAGTAAGTGAGGAAGGGAAATGCTTTGTCTTTTGATTCTTTCTTCACTATGCATGGCAGGACTTTGAGAAATGGCTTGGATAAGGGACTGGGAAGTGAGACCAGTACCTGAAACAGCATCTGGCAGAAGGTCAGCCTTGGACTCTTAAAGAAAAATAGGGCTAAGACAGAACACAGTGAACTTATGGAGGGAACCAAAGCAGAGAAGATCTAAACAAATCATAGGAGGAAACAACTCTCCCACTTAAAAAGACCTGTCAGCTTCACCTGTGGCTTTCTGCAGCTTCACCAGAAACTAAAGACAGCCTGGTGTAGCTGTATAATCCCAAATTAGTGAGCCCAGATGCTGTCTTTGAAAAGCATTTCCCAGGCAGCAGTTGGAAGAATGCAGCCTCACTGACCACTGGTAAAGGTTTGCTGCCTTCTCTGGAGAGTGCTAAGCTTTCCAGGCATGACTTTTATCCTTATCTCAAAGCTACTTCTGAAGATCAATGTTTGTGCTGTCAGACTATACCAAATGGCAGAGATTTTGCATTCTTTTTCCCTGCCCCCAGATTTCCAAAGGATGAGCCAACCTGAATTCCCTACTGGCTTCATTTCCACTCTTCCACTGCCCCAAAAGAAAAACAACAACCAAAAAAACCCCAACCAAACAAAAAACCTCCAAACAAACAAACAAATCCACTACAAAAAAACACACACTAAAAAAAATAGAGGAGGGGTAAGGAAAAAAACCCAAAACATCATGTTATCACAGCCCTTCGTGTCCATGCCAGAGTCACTTCAGCAGATCAGTCAGGCCTTTGGTTACACACTTGGAGGAAATTACTTCTGGTGAAAGGAATAAAAAGCTTCATTTTCACAAAGAATCCAATTTTAAGGGGCAGATCATCACATCTGGACTTAAGACAGTAACTGACAGGGGCTCTAAACTGGAAAAGAAAAGATTTTGTGGCCAGAGGTCTTGTAGGCAGGATAAATCCTTCAAATTACAGAAGATCCTGGTTAAACTCATTACTTGCTGATCAGAAGACTTCCAGCATTATTCATTCTCTGCTAAATTTGTCACACCCTTCCCCAAGATCAAAGTCTTCTGGGAGGCAGAAACTGAAAGACTTTAAAGTGCCATGATTCAAGGGGACTGGATGATGGAAACAGGCTTCAATAATACAACCTCTTAATTGTTAGGGTAACACAGCAGGAAAGGCTACCCCAATGCCACCAGCAACAAAAGACACCTCACCAGGAAATCCTGATTTAGGGGATCCACCCAGCATCTCATCTGCATCTGGAAGTCTTGCTGAGAGAGACAGGCTTGTTCAGAGGTCCCCCAGAATAACTGATTGTGAAGATACATTGATTTTTGTGGAGCAGAGATTCCTTTGTACTACATCTCAGCTCTGTGACCAGATTGCCAAACCCCCATTTCTCCATATATATATATATATATTTGTGTATATATATATATATATATGTACACATATTCACCTTCATGGTAATACTTGACACAGTTAATGTGTTTTTTCTTTTCCCTAGTTGTTCTAGAAACATTCAAGGAATCAGCTGAGGGGAGAGAGCTGCAGTCAACAACACAAAAAGCCAGCCTGTCAGTCTAAGGCACTTCTCTATTGATCACCTCCACAGTACCCAGACAACATGGTCAATACCAAACTCAAAATACCAGTTCAATTAGGCATCCCCCTACCTGTGCTATTGCTTCCCACTGAGGTGCAGCACTGGCCTCTTTAACAGCTATGTAACAGACAAACTCAGTCCCATGTTCCACCAGAGATCTCTCAAAACCATGAATGCAGAAAAGTCAAGATTTTTAGTTTGTGTAAAGCTAAATCAATTTTGGTGCCATTTTCCATTCCTAAGATCTCCAATGTTATTGCATTTAGTTGGTCAGGCAGAAAATTGCTCTTCATAAATACAGTCCTTGGTTTTTTTGGGAGAGGATCATCACTGCTGGCTATACAACTATTCAGTTTGTTCACACAAATGTTGGACTTTACCTCCTTCACTAAAGATGATTATCACCAGAAAGAAAACAGTTAAACATTTTATGAACACAATTAGAGACACAAATAATGCAGCACTGTTGGACCTTAAGCAAGCTATCAGGACCCACACTTTCAAGGAGCTGCATGCCCTTTCAGGAGGCAGCTTCCAGCCAGGAGACCTGGAGATACAGTACTGAAGTTCTGGCTTTTGAGCTCCCCCTTCATCTCACCAATACTTGTCAAATCCTACAACAGAGGTGAAATGTTTGTTCTGTGGGCCAGTAAGATCTGATCCCAAAGCCAGTATGGAGAAGCAGCATAGCTGAGATTTGGGAACTGAACCTTTGCAGTGATGTTGCAGATACAGTTAACACTTTGGGCACACAGGCACTCATGATACTTTGGTAACAAACAGCACTTCTGCCAGCATTTTTCTCTCACAGCTCTGAAAGCACTGTCAAAGGAATTATTATCCCAGCTTTGGTTTTTGGGATCAAGTCATTGAGTACTTGAGGATCATCATTTCCCAAATGGCTATTGATTTCTGTAGTGTTGCTCTGTTTCCTGTGTTCAAGAGTCCAGCTGGAGCTAACAGACCTCCTTCTTCTGGAAGCACCAGTTACACAGAGGTCCTGCTGAATCCCTGGGAGCTGCAGGTTATCAACATTGCTAGCAAAAATTAAGGAGAAGAAAGCTAACTTGCACCAAAAATTTGAATAGACAGGAGTAAAGGATTCCTTTGGAAAAACCATGGCCCTCCTCTCATCCAAGGTCACACAGGACATCTATTGCACAGGAGGGAACTGAGCCCAGGTCTCCTAAGAGTGTAGAAAGTAGAACTGTATGGAAACTGGGCTAATGATTCAGCTGTGGGCTTTGGAGCAGCCTGTCTCCAGTGCATCATTTGAATGACACTGATGAAGCAGCAGCATCAATTTGTAATCATCCATAGCACTGCAGGCTCTGGAGTATCCCAGAGATATTTATGAGGGCAGTTAGGAAATACACATGGGCTTCTTATCTGTGTTATGAACAAAGTAACCACCTACTGCCTTTTTTGTTTGGGTTTTGGTTTGCTTTAATGGCTTCTTTGAAGCATGGAACACATTAAGAGGAGGAGGAACAAATTCTTAATCTAGGCTGAAAAGAGACAACACAAATGACATCTATGGGTATGAGTTTTTGGTAACTAGCAACACATCTCAGATCCAAACACCCAATTACTACTTGTCTTCCCCTTATTGATCTTTAAAACAGATATAATATTATAGCCTGATAAGTCTACTCCAAGTAAAATCATTCCTATATAAGTACTGCTGCTGTGAAATAAGATTTGCCAATCAGACCACTGATAAAAATCAGAGCAAACACTAATTTTTAAGTTACTGAACCTGGCATTTTCAAAGAAATATCATGAAAATAATGAATGAACTGAAATTAATACTAAAGGTTGGATGCAATAGAGAAACACTAAAGAAATGTTCCTGAAATACACAAACTTAACATTTGTCAGAGCAGCTTTTCAACATAATTGTCCAGCTTACAGAGGAGGAAAGCAGCTAAATTGTTATAAAACTATGTGGTGGATCTCCAAAAGATTACAGGGAAATGGAAAGTTAAAAAAACAACAAACTCACAGCATGGCAACAAAATATTTTAACATGTGCAAAGGGTAAAAATTCAAATGCTTCCTTCTTGCCAGCAAATCTTCCTTTAGAAACCCCTGCTCTTTTATCCACCTAAAAACCTCTGCAACAGTCCCAGAGCAATGGCTAAGAGTGTAAACCATACATGTATAGCTGAAATTCTGAACAGCAATGTTGAGAATCCAAATGATCTTCCTCCAACTGACATCCAGCATTCTATAAATAGATTTAGAGAGACTTCCTCATTTAGAAACACTGAAATATGAGGCAAAAGGAAAGGAAGGGGTTAACTTCTCATTTGCCTTTTCCTGTTCTTTGCATAATGCTGTTGAGATGTCATCCTTTATTGCTTTTGTACTGTCCAACATTAGTATTCAAATTGAAATTTCTTGTAGATCACATGTTCATCTGATGTAAATGAGGGTAGCTGTTGAAATAAAAGTTGCAGACAAAGTAAAGCTGAATCCTAGGGCATTCAGGCCATCTTCTACTGCTTGGCAAAAAGTGTGCTGGAAATCTTCATTAAAAAAAGAGAGAGAGAATATCTGTTGACAAAAACATGTTTCTCTTTTCCTAAGAGGGAAGAAAAACATGCAAAGCCTCAGGTACCTCTCAGATTCCCCCAACTCACTCCAGGCATGAGTTACCATAAGGAAAGTCTTTGCAGCATATCTACATCAGGGAGAAAAGGGCAGCAGTGAATGTTTGCTGCTGGTCCACTGAGCAGGACCTGGCTCCAGCCCTAGGACTCTAGAATACTGGCCCTGCCCCACAGTGCTAAGCACAACTTCCCACCAATGCAGCTGTAAATGGAGCACAATTCACTGGCTATGGTGGTTTCCAGCCCTGTACACTAACAGCAGGCTGCCTCTCTAGGCTGTTACTCACTTTTATGCTGCTGTAGCAAGAGCATAATCTGGAGTAAGAGTTTATCCTATGCTTGTCCTCTATGTTTGGGGAATGGGTAATTGGTTTTACAGCTTTTTATGAAGTCCCATTTACAGTGGCAGCCAGCTGCTTATCAGCCACCACATCCTCTCTTCCCCCTCTGTAGACTGATAGATTTTACTCTTGACCTGCACTCAGGCAGTGCTCATGAGACACTTGCTTGTGCCAGCTCTCCCTTGAGT
This sequence comes from Galbula dea, assembly GCA_013399015.1. Classification (NCBI taxonomy): domain Eukaryota; kingdom Metazoa; phylum Chordata; class Aves; order Piciformes; family Galbulidae; genus Galbula; species Galbula dea. The sequence continues at coordinate 1,037,815 of VWZX01008184.1, forward strand.
GCTGCCTTCACAAAGTTCAGCCTAAGAGAAGAAAGACCTAAGCCTCAGTGACAATCCACCATTTGCATTTTCAGATGATCCCATCTGGGTTACTGGAACTCATTCTTCATGGCTGCAGCACTGCCTGCAGCCTCTGAAGGTTGTTCTTTATAAGCAGTGATTTAAGCATCACCCAGAATTAGAGCTTCCCCTTTGCAAAGCCTCCCTCAGCCATGGCTGTACACACAGGTGCTCTGTGCAGACCACCCATACACAATACCCCCTCTCCAACTCTCTCCCATCTTCCATTGGCCCTCACCCAGATCTCAACTGCAGGGCAGACTTAGTTGCCTAAAGCCAGGGGGTGGCCTTATAGCTACTTAAAGTCAGAGCAGTCCCTTCAGACTGCTAAATCCACCTCACTTTTAGACTAATTGAGCTTATAACATTTACCTCCAGGTTGTGTCTGCTCCCTCTAGCCACCTTCCTTGCTTTTTAAATACAAAGCATTCTTATTCCCAAGCAGCTTCATGCAAACACTGAGATAAGGTGGTTGTTTGGTTTGTTTTCTTCCTAGAGGAGAATGTTAGGAAAAGCTCCAGCTATTAATTTGATGAAAGAGGTGCTAGAAATTACAGCAAATGGCAACATCAATCCATAGGAAAGCTCTGCAGTGTTTTTACTCCAAACTCATGCAATCAGGCAATACAGAATGTGTGCTTTTCATAGGCACTCTCTTAGCCCCTCAGCTATCTTCTGTCAAGTGGTAGAAGCATCTGTATCCCCTGTCCTTCTTTCAGATGTTGCTCCCATTTGCTGTTGCTCTCCAGAGGACAGGCAGTCACCCCTAATCTTAGTGAGTTGGTTTTGGGTCTAAGTCATGAGCTGCTATAGCCTTGTCAGGTAATTTTTTCCCCCCCCCTTTTACATTCAAAAGGGGATATGAATTTTTCTTACACCTTCTAGCAGTATTTCAACCACATAATTGTTACCATTTGGAATGCATCCTCCTGTGCCATGCTCATTAGTCTGACAGTGAAGCCAGCAAGCTCAGGATAACAGAGTGGAGCACGTGTTGCCTTTCTCTGAAGATGCTTCAAAAACAAACAACAGGAGCCCAAACCCTGACCCCAGCATGCATCTCAAATTAGCTAAAGAACCCCTTCTCAAGACCAGAAGCTCTGGTATAGCCTCTGTTCAAGCACTGGGTCATAGCAGCAGATCAGTCATTTCCTCACTCTTGGTGCTTCTTTACAGAGAAGCCCAAGAAAAAGCCCTGGCTCAGAAGCTGCTCTCAGGCTTGCCCTGCTCTGCACCCACCTGTGGGGGTGGCTTCTGTGCTGGCAACCTCCCACTGTCACATGGCTCCCCAGCAGAAGGGCATTTTTGCATTTAAATCATGGAACACTTTGCCACTCAACTACTGCTATTTTTTATCTCCTAAAAATTACAATGTGAATGGCTTCAGCTGTCTGATGATTTGGCTTGGCTAGCACAGGAAGTGGGATACAGATACAAGCAGGCTTGAAGACTATCAGAAAAGCATATGCAAAACAAGATGACTATGGTGAAATGAATTAATGGTAGCAAAATTAACTCCAGCAATCACTGACTAGGCAGAAGAAGCATTTCAAAAGATCAGATCTATAGTTTATCCTTGAGAATTACAAATAACCCTCAAATCTTTAGGCAGAGTGGGGTTTATGAGCTAACTAGAAAAATGAGATGTAATTGCATGTTACTTGGACTTGTGGAGGCACAGAGGTGTGATAAGTAATTATCATAATGATAACCATTGTTTCCATCAGGGAGGTGAGGCTGTGTTTACCTCACTCATTCTACTCAAACTGTGTTTGACTCCAGAAATAACCTCCCAACACTTCTCTGAACATCCTTCTAAATTGGCAATTAAACTGGAGATAGAAAAGAGAAAGGCAAAGCAAACATGCAAGCCAACACTCTAAGCCTCTAAAAGGTAAATAGGCCAGAGAGTAAATCAGAGTTGTTTGGGCAGAAAGTCTCTACTCTTCTTTCCTGGCCTGAGCAGAATGAAAAGCACCAGAGAGTTAAAAACACAAACCATCCCTAACTGGTAAACTTGACTTGTCAGGAGAAAACAAGCCCAATCCTTTCTATTCTCTGAATTTAGAGTGAAGAACTCCTGAGGAACAGCTTGATTTGCTGACTTTTGTTCAGATCATTTCTTTTCTCTGATTTGCAATTTAAAACCAAACAAAGAAAGAAGGAAAAAACCTCAAAAGCTCTATTTTCTTTAATTCTGGCTGTGTACATAGCTGAGTTGGCTCCTAAATGGATGGAGACAGGTATTCCACTCCCAGAGCAGAATTTTGTTCTGCCTTCAATGGATCCTCTAAGGACTTGTGTCACAGTTCTCTGTCCTTGCTGAAACTTGGACAACTTGGAAGGTCCCTGAGGCTGACTAAAAGCAGCACTCAAAGACAGTTTTAAAACCCTGAGCTGGAATCAGAAAGCCCACAGTGACTTAGCAGGCTTCAGGAAAGCAGAAGCCCTTTGAGGTTGGCTGAGGCCACCCAGCACTACAGGAACAGGCACACTCTCTAGGGATCCTGGCTGGAATGAAGTCCTTGTCACAGATCAAATGTTACTTTTAACAAGGCTTTAGCACTTTCACCTTAACTTGAACTCACATATTAAACTCCTCAGAGTTTGGTGGTTTTTTTGGAGACACCATTCTGCAAAACTTTATCTCCCAGGCTAGGTTCAAAGCAAGTGCCTTGTCCTGCCTGAGAGCAGATGAACCTTGGTTTCCATACTGAGAGAAAGGGAGGTACAGGGGGTGCATGGGGAGGCTGTGGCCCCTTCAAGGCCAGCCTGGGCAGTACAGCTGCTTACAAGCACTTCTGAGTCTTACAGGGCTCTAGCTGTGTCCTTCTCCTTCCTCTCACCAGACCAAGGATACCCCTTCACAGGAAGGCCATCACTGCCAAGGGTCAGAGAACAACTGGTGCTGTAGTGTGTCCTTTTGCTCTGGGAAGGCATGGAGCACATCACATCCAAGCATACAGCACATGAACCACTCATTACATTTAACTTGCCCAGGAAAGGTCTGCTCCAGGGGACTGCCTTTCCACGGGGAGTTTGTGATCTACCTGACTTCAACAAAACCAACCTGAACTCCCCTTTGACAGCAGCACTTGCTGCTGCAAAGACCAGTTTCAGATGCAGACAAGCTTCTAGAAGGTTTGTAACTTCCCTAATGATCTTCCTCTCCCATTACTTTCCCTCCTGCCTCCCCAGTCTCCTCACAAGATGCATACACTTCAGCAACTGGCAAGAGAGGAATGAAAAATGAACAAGAATCAGTAAAAATGCTTAGGTCCTTGGAATCCCCAGAGTTGTTTATGTCTGTATCAGCTCTGAAGCTTCCACCCACATTTCTTGGGAAGACAGGTCTGGCTGTAGCATAGTAAGTCAGGGCCCATTGGAAAATAAATAAATCCCAGGCTTAGTGCTGACACAAGAAGCAAAATCTGGTAGCTGTGCTGTTACTTTTCTAGTTCTCCTAAAGTTTAGCTTGAGCTTATGGTTCTCACACCTTTTCTTTGTAGCTGAAGTGTTGGCTTTGTAATGATATTCTACATCTTTCCATAGACCATTAGAGAGTTACCAAATCACTGCAGCAGAAGACATAAGTACTTTCTCTTGGGTTGTTTCAAAACCTTGAGCACAATTGTTTTCTTTGTTTCTCAAATTCCCAGTCCATAAAATGGAGACAGTGTTTGCCTGTTCCCCATGTAAGCAAGGTAGAGCTCCATATATAAACTCCTCCAAGGCACTTTTGGTTTTCTTTCAGTGTCTTCTAGCAGAGAACCTCAAAATGATATTTTTTTCCCCCTCCTATTTTCACCTTTGATTCATGAACAAGCTGACATCACTCATGGATCAATAGTGGTATGGGTGTATAACCTTGCTAGATACCATGCTGATACTGTTCAGCATGAAATCCATTCATGTGTCTATTAAATTCCCACCTCCTGTTCCAACATTCTCAACCTATTTAGCAGTTATCTTCTACATGATCTGCTTACCTGCTCCAAAAAAAAAGCTGCATCAAGCCATGTACCCTGTTTAAAAACCCTGCTCCAGAAAGCCATCAGTACCTATAAAGCTGAAATGTGTGGTTTAATGCTTTGCCAGATGAAGAAGGCTAAATTTGTGATGCCAGCCAAAAAAAATGGCAGGTTTCTAAACCCCTGTTCTTGCTGATCCAGGTTTTCATGTACACTGACCTGTGGGGTGTGACTTACTGCTCCCATTACTTATTAATGTGTTAGTTAATTACTGCTACTTTTCATGCTAAGGATTAAAGCAAGGGGCTTGTTAACACTAAGAGCTGGTTTAGAGTTTTCCTTGTTGAAAGCACTGACAGATGCTCTCTCAGAACAGTGTACTATGAAGGCACCAGGAAATACTTTTATCTTCTTGTGCCCCATGCTGGGAATCACATCAATGATTCCCACACACTGTGAAGACCCTGACTATTCTCTTCTTTCCTTTTATTCATCTAGTCAGCTGTCTGGTCCAATTCACCACACTGTCAGCACCACCCTGTGTTATCAAGTACAAGTGTTCCTGAAACTACTTCTGTCATACATGCCAGAGGACTTTTTTTTGCATTCCCTTTATGTTCTTGTCATTCACTTGTCCAAATACCCTGGCTGACACACAGCTCCTCCTCTGGAGTTGATACTACATTCAGCTCTATGTCCCTGTTCCTTGAACAGAAACATCCAGCTCTGCTGCTTTCAGTGCTCCCCTTGACAAGAAAACACTCTAGTTTCAAGTCTGTTTTCCAAATGCTGGCTGTGAAAGAGCTTCCCAAGACTCCTATCCATATATCCTGTCCTCCCCTACGAGGGCAGGCTAAGAGAGTTGTGGTTGTTGAGCCTGGAGAGGAGAAGGCTTTGGGAGGAGCTCACAGCAGCCTTTCAGTACCTAAAGGGGGACTACAGGATAGAAGGGGAGAGACTTATCAGCTGGTCAGATTGCAACAGGACAAGGGGGAATGGATACAAGCTGAAGGAGGAGAGATTTAGACTGGAAATCAGAAGGAAGTTCTTTACCCAGAGGGTGCTGAGGCACTGGAACAGGTTGCCCAGAGAGGCTGTGGCTGTCCCATCCCTGGCAGTGTTCAAGGCCAGGCTGGATGTGGCCCTGGGCAACCTGGTCTAGTGGGTGGTGTCCCTGCCCATGGCAGAGGGGCTGGAACCAGATGGTCTTTAAGGTCCCTTCCAACCTGGCCCAGTCTATGATTCTGTAGCTGGGGTTCTGCATTTAAAGAAGACTCTCCATTTAAAAAGACTCCCTCTGAAGCCCAGGAGTTGCATCACAAGTGAGACTTTGGGGTCAAACTTTACCATTCTCTGAATGAAACAGTTTCTTTGCTGAAACAGATGGGAAAGCATGTCTGAATCTTTCAGCAACTCTGGTGACTGAAGCTGGTCAAAATAATTTTTTTTTAGTGAAGTTTCCCCTTCTTTTGGGCCAAAGGAATACATCTTTCAGTGGGCACCTTGAAAAAAAGCAGTAGAAAATACAAGACATCACATGCACTGCATGCTGACCACACTGCACCCTCATCCACCTCAGCTGCTTCACTGGCTCTGGGAATGTGCAGCAATAGCTTTAGAGGTAAAAAGCTCTAAATCAAGGCTCTTCAACAGGTCATCCTCACACTACATCCAGCACACTGGGAAACTCAGTGTCCATTCATACCTGTGACTGCTACACACCAGAAAGGTTTGGCATTTAGGTAATTTCTCTTGACATTAATAGAACTACTTTTCTAAATCACAACCTCTGTAATTTAGTATCCAAACTTTATCATCAACTGACTGCTTTCACAGAGTTTCTTGATGAAACTCTAAATGCTTCATGGCACAGTAATTTTTCCTTGTTAATATTCTATTCTCTTCTAGAAACCAGATAATGTTTTAAAAAGAAATGGGGAGACCAATTTATAAATTCATGAGTTAAAGCAAATCTTATTCCTTGGCATATGGGGAATAAAATCAGCTTGCTAAAATCAAAGCCTTAATTTCATATGATTCCTCACTGTGCAATTTCTGTCTGACATTTGTAATGAATGTTTGTTTTTCAGCTGTAATTACTCTAGCTGGTGTGTCAAAGGCCTGAAACAACATCCATACAGTCTGCCCCAGGATTTAGGGCATTTCCCATCTTGTAAAACTGCAGAAGCAACCCAGATGCTGATTGAGGCAGCTGCCTTTTTTTGTAGTCTGTCTGTCCAGGTTTCCATGCCAGATGTGAGTGCTGGCAAAAAAAACCCCTGATGAACCATTCAGTAAGTGGGCTCCAAGTAGGATCCTCCACTCTGACTGCTTCTCAACATGGGAAACAGAGCAGACTGGCAAGGGGAAGAGAAAGATCACAAAAGAAACATGTACATTAAACTGATGAGGGAAAGAGGAAACTAACCTCTTCCCTCATTCTCTGCTTCCCATGTCAACCACCTTTAGTTAGATCCAACCATAAATCTGCAATAACATTGGATTTAGGAACAATTATATGGCAAGATTCAGACAATTTTTGTGTTCTGCATGAGCCATTTGGTCTCTGCAAACACCTCAGAGCTCTTCTCACTCTCTGAGCTTGAGTAGCATATAGACTCTGTAGTAAACAAATAGGTCTCTGTAGTAAAAAGAGGTTTCAGGTAAGGAACACATTTCCTGTAACATACAGGGCTTTTTGGCCTTCTCAAGACAATGCTGTCTTATTACAGACACAGGTCAGAATAAACATAAACCAAAGATGGGATCACCTGCATGTAGCAGGACAGCAGCTGTCACTTCAGCAAAAGGCTCCTTTGCTGGTGACAGCATTTGAGTAGCTGTGGAAACTCCAGTGTAACTGCCAGCCAACCATAAGTCATTAGGAATTACTTGATTCTGACATCAGTGATATGGATATGAGAGTAAGATTAGGAAAAAACCCACCCACCAGGATTGCACACAGGGTAAGCAAGCTGCCCCTCCTGAAATTACAGGTTCAGTGAAAGAATAAATCCAAGCAGTAAAAAGGATCTTACCTAGAGCTGGAGTAACATCCACTTTCCCCTACCAAAGCCTTTGTTTCCCTTACTTGGCTGCATTGCATGTAATATCAACTCCATTCTCTGTTTTAGATGGAGACTGATACATAATCCAAGTCAGCAAACAGATATATTCAGAGGCATTTCAGCCACTTAAAATTTTGCCCCAGCTGTTTGCTTTCAGCAAATATTTGTGAGCTCTGTTTTGTTCAGACAACTGCTTGCTGAAAGCAAAGCCTGGGACTGTATCTGAGACTCATTTGAACAGCAAACTAAATTTGTTTGGGGAAATTCAGGCAGTAGTAGTTCACAAAATGTATATTACAAACAGGGCTACAAAAGAGTGGCATTAGTTAACACATGCCCAGAGGTGTGAGGAGCTTAGGGTCATCTGAAAGTGATCCTCTGTAATGGGTAACTCATCTCTCTTCTGAGCCAGAGGAAGGAGTTCCACAGATCTCAATTGCTAGAGCCAGCTCAAGAACTTGGAGAAGCAGGATCAGAACTCTGGATATCCTTTCCCCTTCTCCAGCTGAGAGGTTTGTCAGGGAGCTGCTCCCACCTCTGGGGCACAGCAGAGTGGGGACATATGCCATTAGCTGCTCCCCCTGCCCTACTCAGCAAGGACAGCAATGGGTTGTCAGAAGGAAAAAGGTGAATGGGATCCTGTCTGCCCATTTGCAGGATAAGTTTGGCTACTGTAGGCAACCTTACAAGCTAAACACCACCTTGCAGGTAACAACATATGACAGAACACAGATGAGCTTAAATACCAGAACACAGATGGGCTTAAATACCAGATCAGCTATTTGCCACTCACCCACACCTGCAATCCACACTCAGGTTCTCATACCTGAGCCACTCTAGTCAAAAATAAGAACAAAAAAAACCCCACAAAACCAAGCACAAACCAAGAGGGAAAAAAAACAAGACCCACAACATCTTCAAATCAGGCTTCTTATCCCAGACATCTGTAAATTAGACACTGAGCTGAGATTTAGACATTCATCTGCTGTCAGGCCTCAAAGCAGTCACATCTGAGGAGCTTGCAGAAGGGTCACTGCCACACATGAGTGACCTGAGCAGATCCTTGCACCAGCCAAGCATGCTGACAGGATAGGCATTGCTCAGCCTCTTCTACTGCATGGGCAAAAGTGGTGGTGGAGAAGCAGAGTTTGCTGTGTGTCAGCTTGATGCTGATATTTTTATTTTTAATATCCAAAGAAGTGTAGAAAGCTGCCATGGGTCACCTCTCCTTGACACTGGGCTGCAGCTGCTCTGAATTGTATAGCTGGCTTGGCCCAGGAGAAGGACCTAAAGGCTAAGCTAATATGTGCTTTGGGTTTGTGACTCCCCGTTCCTGCCCAGCATATTGAAATGCAACTGTCAGGAGAAATTGCTCTCTCTCACTTAACAAAAGCCTAAGCTGTGAAGGGAGAAACACAAATGGTTTCCACCAGAGCCAGCTGTGCCAAAAAACTTGCTCTCAGCTGTATCATTAAGCCTGCACCTTGACCATTTTGGACACAATGTTGACATTTTATTTTGTTGTTAATATTTTAACATGGAGCAACAGTGCAGGAGCTGTTCAATATCATCATTAACAAATCATTGATCTAATTATCTGCCTTTCTATTTCATTTCAAATTTACAATCTCCCTCCTGCTTCTCTGACAGGAATAGATTTTCAGATGATTTCAGAAGTAGTTAGGATGCCATTATGACTCAATGCCTGTGATCAAATAGCTTTCTGAATGATTCTGTTGGATTAATGAAGCCATTTGATGAATTAAACTTGATACTCCACAGCAAAGAGTAGATGATAATATTTCAAAATGGGAGAGATTTCTTTCACCTGTTCTGGTGTTGTCAGAATTAGAGACAGGTTCCCATCATGAGAGGATTTGAAAGCTCAAACACAAAGCTTCTCTGATTGTCTGTGGGACTTGTGCCATAGGGTCACTGTCCCCAGTCACAGCTGAGAAGGCAAAGATACACAGGGCAGGTGAAAGAACACAGCCTTAATCCACACAGAAAGCAAAGCCAACACATGGAGAAAAGCCATCAAACTTAGTGAAATATTTTTATTAAAAAGGAAAAAAAAGATGCAGAGTTTTAGATCTCATTTGCAATTGCTGCCAGAAGCATCTGAAACAGAGGAGGTCTAAAGATAAGCTGTGTCACAGCCATAAGATTTAAACTCCCTCCCTCTTCTGCAGGGCTGGAGGTGGGGGAGAGGGTGGGCAGCACAGGCTTGGAGAAGCACTTGTACCATTTCTCAGCCATTTCCAGAGACATATCCTGACAAACATCCTCCACCTCAAAACACCTCTCTCTAGTGTTTATATTGTGCCCTAACAAGAGTAAAAAACAATTAGAAACCGCATTGTATCAAGAAAGGATCAGATAAGAGTCTTAACACTTAGGTAGTTTAATATTGAATGTCTCCCAGAACATCCCATAATCCTTAGTTTGCTTCCTCAACATTCTTCCAAGCTGTAGCTATTACCATAAGTAATATGGAGCAGCAGGGAGGGACATTCTGGAGAAGTTTCCTTCCCTAGGAGATGAAAGCTCCAGAGCTGCACTGTCCAAAGGTGTTGGCTAAGCTATCTGCCCTATCTTCTCAAGGCATTTTGCTGCCACGTGAAGAGTATTTCCCAAAGAGAACTTGGGATTATAATCCCCTCTGATTCCTCTCCATCCTAAAGGAAAAAAGTTTTGGAAGAGACTGTGTAGGAGTTTCTTCCACAAAATAATTCAGTTAGTCTCTAACTCTTCTCTGGAGGCAATCTAAGAGTTAGGATTATGATCTCCCAGCTTTATGGCAGACAAGCTTTTGCAGGTGGACTTTCCTCTCAATTCTGTCTTTGGGATCCTGCCCACAGACTGTCAATGAAAATCAAAATCAAATCACTGGCAACTTGTGATTTTTTTTTTTTTTCAATCAAAAGAGATCATAAACACTTTTGGAAATTCAATAAATTGATTGTGCTCTTTAACTTCCTTTTCTCCATTCTAGCTTTTTAAGCCCTGTTTTCTTTTGTGTCTGGCTATGTTAATCAATAAGAAATGATACATTTGACTTTTTACATTCCAAGAAAGGCAAATGCAACATATTTCTCTCCCATTCTTATTGGCTGCAAAGCAAAACCAGGAAACTAATGGAAATTCCTAGGTGTTCTTAATGCCACCATTTGGTACTGGGGAACTGCCCTGTCAGTGCAGAGACTCTTCCTTTTAACACCATGTACTTCTGGAGTTATAGGAGGCTTTTTTCTTATCAGTAAAATTAATTATCAGCAGATTAATTGCACCTGAAGAGACTTGCTGAATTAGGACTCAGCACCAATGAACTATCTGATTACCCCAAGGGATGAGCCCACCAACTGTAAGTGCTAACTACTGCTTACCTATGGCTGAGACACCTTTCTACTTACTAGAGTTTTGTGATCAAGAGAAGAAAGGCTGAGATTCAATTCTCCTGACAGTTTGCTGTGGAAGAACACCAGTAAAAGTAAGGCCAGGAGCAGAGGGAGCAGATGTTTTCCTTCCCACCTTTGCACACCACTGAAAGCTGCCTCAGCACTCTGGCTGCAGAGCACCAAGGGATTCTCCCTCCAGTCTGGGCATCTCAAATAAGAAGAGGCTGAGAGAGGAGAAGAGAAAAATCATCTTCTGCCAAAGCATGCTGCCTCTGGCACTTAAGGCATCATCTTCTGAGCACCCAAAGCTCTTTTTTTTAACAACAACTCCTCTGTAATGAGAATGTTCTGAGTTTTTCACAAGCCAGTGGCACACTTTTAAACAGCCCAGGATTGCTTCATCAGTTAGATAGACTCAATGCACTTTTTGGATCTCCACATTTGTCAGCTGTCCTATTTCCACAAAAGGATATAAGAATTCTTTTGCCTCATTTAGACAGTGCTGAGCTGTTTGTCTTTTCCCTACAAATACACACCTCCCACAGAGGTGTCACCTTTGCACTATCAGCAAAGAACTAAACTCCTCCCAGCTGGAGGCACATTCCCTGCTTCGAATGCACCCTCCAGCACCTGCTCTAAATATTTGCTAGGGGGAAAAAAAAGCCCTGCAAGGTAACACTGGCAAAAACTGTTCATTTCCTCCCTTTCCTAGACTCTGTTTCCTACTAATCCACTTTTTAGAGAAGGCACTTGGAGTTATGTCTCATTAAGCAGCCAAGATACCAGCAGGCAACACGAAGAGCCTGCTAGCTAGCAGTGACATTCCTGTTCAGAGTGGTCTGAGTAACTGTTAATAATAAACCACTGGAAAAATTCTTGTCAATGAAGAGTGGAAGATGGGGGTGGGTAAAATGAGAGACAAAAGCAGATTTTTTGGATGGCTTCCTCAGCAATTAATTCACTGTCAAGACACTGTCCCCCTGGAAGGATGCACCAAACTGGAGAGAGAACATTTGAGTGGCTTGGTTCAGACTAGCATCAGAGAGCAGAATTCATCTGGGTGCAAAGGAGAAAGTAATGGAAGTAACTGTTTCTTTCCATCAACATCACTTCAGTCTTTCTTATAATAATAAATGCCTCAAAAACAAGTAGGGGAAAAAGAATGACAACAGCAAATCTGCATCGCAGAGAAAAGTTAGTGTTTCTACTTGGCTAATTCATCACTGAATATTGAAATGCTGACAACAGCTACAGAGATTAACTTGCAAATGAACTGGGCCATATTTCCAAGAATATTGGATGCCTTTGGAAACCCTTGTGTCCTTTCTTCAGTGCTAGTTTGGAGCTCAGCTCCCAGAAATGCACATCTAGATATGGACCATCAGCCAAGTCCAACTCTGATTTCTTTTCCAACCTCACTCCTACAGAGTTAACAGATTCAATAAAGAAAAAATATATTAGAAATTTCCCTCCTATAATAAATGCACTAAGTAAGAAATTCATCACCTTGTCACCTATGTTTCCTCCTAGCAGTGAAATATCTCCTCAGGTATAACACTGAGGGAAATTCACCTCATAAATACCAGGAAGGTTTAAATCAACCCAGTGAGAACAGTATGAAAAATCAGTTCATCTTTCTGTTCCTATATAAGAACAAGATATGAACAGCACAAAAGGAGTTTAAAATATGGTCAGAGCAACATGGTAAAAACAATTAATCCACTCAAGGTATTTTCTATACAATTCTACAGTAACCTGGGAAGTTCCCCATGAAAGAACGTGTCTGCTATTAATAAGCCAAAGTCTATTTAGGCAAAACTTTCAATCACACAATAATGATTAAGCCTTAGGGAGGGAGATGAAAAGTCTCTTTGAAATATTTATTTATTTTTAAATAAATTAATAGCCAAGGCACAAAAGCCCTTGATAAACCTGATTTTCCCTCCCTGTAAAGCCCAGATAACAGTGTAAAATTTGGCAAACTGTTGCCAATCATGCAGCAAGAAAGATTTCCACACTTTTTGCTTCCCTCTTCTATAGCTCAGTGTCTAGGAGTCCTGTGTGCCCCTCAGATCACATACATCCATATTGCACTAAGAGCAGCTTCTACACTTGTTATTGGAGGAGTTCTTCAACCCTTCTGCTCCACACCTCAGGGCTGCTAGGCTCAAGCCAGCCCTTTCCTTGTAGAGCAGCAGGTGCAAAGGGATCTCACCATATTGCTCTCAGGAGAGATACAAGGGCATAGACTCTTCCTTAGTGATCCAAGTCATTCTTAACCAGTGTTTTGCTTCTGTATTTACAGCTGTGCTTGACTAAGGTCTCCTGAAGTCAGTGTAGAAACACCTAATGGTTGCAGCTACAGACTAGCTCATATTTGGCTCTGGAAGTGCTATATTATTATCAGTGAGCAGTGCTGGGGCAGTGGTCAGCACAAGGTCACTGTCTTTACTGTGAAGAGGTTTACACATCCATCTCTCCTCAGAAACCTCTGTCTGGTGCTGAGAAGTGGTTTTAAATAATCATATGCAGAGGAGGGGAAAAAATCTTCACTTGTGGAAACAGTCTCTGAGAGATGGTGGACAGAAAAAGTGGAGTTCCTGCTCTGAGTATGAGCAGAACAGCATGTAACCAGCTAAAAATAACTCACATGCCTAGACACCACACACTTGTCTTTCTTTCCTTTTTCCCTCCCTCATGCTGAAGAGAACAAATCTGAGGAAGCTGTCCTACTCAACATGCTCTGAAGCAACCTGTCAGTTGATTGCCACGGAAGAGCTGGCAGTAAGATTTGTGACCAGCCTGGTTTAGGGCACTAGGATCTGTGCATTCTTCTCCTGCTCTGTACTCCCAGCTACCAAAACACAGGAGGTCTAACCCCAACATCCAGTGTTACTCCCTTCTACCTGGCAGTCCCTCCTGCTTCTCTTCACAAGCTTCCCACCAGTGGCAGAAGAAAGGATTGGTGTGGCTGCTTGCCCAGCAGCCATCTAGACCTTCCTCTGGCACAGCAGCCTCAGCTGCAAGGTCCTGTATTGGCAGCTGGTCACAGAGACAGCATCATTTTGTACCCCATCAGGACACCCACACCAGAACACTACACCATCACATTAATGAAAGGCTTTGGTCACAAAGGGGGAACTAGACCTAGATGTAATTGGTGTTTTTAACCAGCTGGTGTAACAGTGTTCTGCAGAGTTAAGAGTCTGTTCAACATTAAGGTGCACATTTCTGTGCTTTTCCTGGCAAGACTTCTTTTCAGCAGGAGTTAGAATTACACTAAAATATTGGCATAAACATGGTTGAAGTCCATGAGAAAGTGATTATATTTAAGCCTGTAACCACAATTGTCATCATAACTGTATTCCATGATAACCAGCAGCAGTTAGATTACCAATGCTAAAGCCTTTTGCAGTGATTCAAGCATGGTGCAGTTTTTAGTTGAACAAGCATTTTATACTTAGAATAAAGCTTTTTAGGTTTTAACACTGTATTGCTAAGGAACATGTAATATCATTAGCCTGAACATTATACAAACATCATACTACAATTACTACTGTTGCCTGAGACTTTACCTGACTTATCTGTTTGCATTCGTGGAACCAAAGATACAACATCACTGCATCAACATGACATATTTGACATCCTCAGAGCACTGTGACTGCAATGTCACTGTTACAGATTTAAGACCCTGCTAAGGCAGTCATGAGCAGAATTCAGCCCAGCCTGGATCTCATTGTGAATAGTGTCATAAAAAGCACATAGAAAATGACATTCCTTTCTTCAGTCTCTTTTTATGATTAAAAATGGGCTTTAGTTTGGACCACTGCATTTTGAAAGCCAGCCTGGGTTGACAGAATCATTGTAAATAAGGCCTTGTCAACAGCTTCATTTCTTTCCAACCAGGTGTGCTAGAACTTAAACCATCTTGAGACAAACATTATGCCATCACTTTAAGAAAAATAAATGGTCTTTCAGGCACTCAACACCTAAAGCGTCTGTGACTTGAAAACCCCAAATCATCCCCTTAAGTTCCACTGTTTTCTTGCAATTCATATTTAAAAGCATTTATGTGCTATGAGAAAAGAAGTAAATTTTAGGAAGCAGTGTTCTACCACCTTCTGGAATGGCTCCCCCAAAGAGATTAACACACTGAGTGATTCACAGGACAGTAAAGTCAAAGTGCCTATAAACTTTTACAAGGGTGGAATTATACCAGAACTGTGTGTTATAGGAAATGTCACCCTGTCCACTTAATATTCTCTTGGGAGCCACACTACAATAAAAGCAGAAGAAAATTTAGCATACATGGCAATGTATGTGTAGCAAGTCTCTTACATCCAAGGATCTCCTACCATATTACAAAGATATTTCAGAATCATTACCCTCAGTAATGGGGAGATTACTGACAGCCACAGGAACAGCCATAGACTTGCTGAAGGTCATCCAGTAAGTCAGTAACAAGGTGAGAGCAGAGGATATGCTAAGGCTCCAGGTCAGCTGCTAGACTGTGCTGATCCTCCTATTAGTGTGGAATGATTGCTGTAAATGGTATTATCACCATTACCAAGTTATAGAGACAAATGGACCTTTAAAAGAATTAGGGCTGTTTAAATGGCTATAGATCACACTAAAGCAGGCCTGCTCTCATCACTTTTACAGAGGTAGAATCTGATTCTCATGGAGAGAAACCTTATTTAATTCCATGCTGGAATTAAAGTAGGAAGGCAAAGCTGACTCCTTTTAAATGCAAATAGAGAGAAAACTTAACAACAGCTTTGGAAATGCTAGCTGATACATATGCAAGAGCCATGATGATATTTTCCATTCTGTGTTACTCATCTCTCCCACCTTAATTCTAGGTTGTTAGAAACTCTATGAGGTGGGAGGAAAGGGAAAGCTGCAGACGAGTAATTCTGCAAAAGATCATCCCCAGAAATAGAGAATCTTTTTCAAGATTGGTCTGCAAATGAAATATGTCTTGAGAGAACATAATCAATTTTCCCAGTTGAGGTGCCAGAGCCGTGGCACAGACTGCCCAGAGAGGCTGGGGAGTCTCCTGCTCTGGAGAGATTCAAAGCCCATCTGGAAGCGCTTCTGTGTGACCTGGTCTAGGGAATCCTGCTCTGGCAGGGGGGTTGGATTAGTTGATATTTCCAGGTCCCTTCCAACTCCTAACAGTCTGTGATTTTGTGAATCACTGCAAGTACTTCATCTGGAAACCCTGGTGACTAGAACCATATTGCAAAGCCTTCTCACTCACAACAGCGGCTGCAAGAAACCAGAAGATGAAAGTTTGTAAGGATGCAAAGCAAGTCACAATATGTTTCTTGAATTCCTTCCATCCATCTTTTGATAACATCTCACTCCAAACAGGGGAGTCAGGAGTTGCACCACACCATCACTATTGGCCTGAAGATAGTGCACAATGCAGCAAGGAAATCTGCTGCACCAGCAGGCCTCTTTCTTTCCTATCCCTCTTCAAAATCTGAAAACAATCCCCAAAAAACCCAACAGCAAGAAACAAATCTCCAAACCTAGCCCACTTCTAGGAATATATCACTTCCATACTCTCCAATGTATCACTGTACATGTTGGGTTCAATACAATGCCTAAAACCAAAAATCAATGGGCAGCTTCATACTGAATAAGCTGCATAATGAGATCTGCAATATACAATCTATTCTTATCAAGAGTTACTACCCCTTGAAACATAATAGTATGGCTAGAGCTGTTACAGCAGAAAGCTCAGGAATCCCTGGAGCATTCCTTAAGGAACAGGGAGAGCAATGTGTTCAAGTGCATTCAGACAGTCAGTTGCATTGGATGAAGCATTCCCAGATGGGCTATGTGCTGTTGCTTCTACAATTGTCCTAGCTGCAAACAGAAAGGATCAGCTGGCAGAAAGTGCTTGGAGGCAGTTTAAACCCTGGAGTACAGACTCATAGTTAAGAGCTGAATGGAAAATGGTTTTCCAAAGCAAACTTTCAAAGGGAAACTAGAGGAAAACAATTGTAAGAGCATTTGCCAAAGTGCTCATTGTCCAGACAGCTCTAAGGTTACCTTTACCATGGTTACTCTCCTATCCTGAACCCTCTTTCTTGAGCCCCTTCAAGAAACAAGATAGAGTAACACCAGCCAGGCAGCAGAACCAGCAGGACTGCACATTACCTCTATGTTATATGTCAGGTACAAGACCTTTGTGTTGGCTAAATCTATATTATACCCTTCTGGTCATGCATCATTAACTCAAATAACTTTTGAATGGGAGTTGCCTTCTAGGAGTAAATGAACCATAACCTTCTCTTTTATTGCTTGTTAGAGCTCTTAGCAGATGAGAACTAAGAATTTGCTTTGCTGACAAGGTAGTATATCACTTCTAGATGAGGTGTAACACTGAATAACCACCCTTACTATTGCCACTCTACAGTACTATCTTAGTTTTCCTGTAAACTTATGTATTAATGTTATTTTACCTTAGTATTGAAGATTTCATTTGTTTTTTGAAAGCTAGTTTTCTACAGCAAATATGTTTTTCTTAATTCCTTATACAAAATTAGGGGTGGTTAATACTGCCATATTCTTTCCATTTCTTCCTAAAGAATGTACTACTTTTCCAGCAAGCTGCTTGGCTAATTTGCAAGCATTCAGAATCTAATATTGTCATTATTTTTCCTCCAGTAAGAAAAAGAATTCGAGATGAGATTTACACTAAAAAAGAGAAATAAATCCCCAAATAGGAATAAACTAGAATATTCTGGCTGTTCCTACTAAAAGACACTAAAGCAAAACTCCCTATTTTCTCTTCAGGAGAGTAGCCTGAGAACTCCAAGAGCAATATTCTCAACCCAAAAGTTGCAAGTCCTGGCCAGCACCCTCAGAGACCACATATATTTGGAGTGCAGCACTTCACCTTTCTTGCAAACAGAGAAGCAGGACCCAGATTTGGAAAGCACATTAGTGAATATCTCATTAATTACAGACCTTCCAGTTAGAAACTGGTGGCTAAGAACCTGTCAGCCTCAAACACCACCACTTTATTGTCATTTTCTAGTGAAGTTCAGTCTGACAGGTAACAAACAGGCAAAGTAGCTGTAATTTAACTACAGTTAGAGGACATCATGCTGCTCACACTTCCTACTCCAGCCCAGTGGTAAGGTGAGAGACACCTCTGTTGGGTTCAGGCTGTGCTGTGGCACTTCACAAAGAACTGAAGATAGTCTAAATGAGACAACATGCAAAAGCAAACATACTACACTGGCTGTAACCCATTAAGCATGTCTCTTAGAGAACATTCTCAGGGTAAGCTCTGGTCTTGGCACTAAGGATATTTTTGAACTTAATATTAGACTTTCCCTTTGCCTGGGCTTATTCTTCAGTTTTGAAGGATTTGTCCTGTCTCCTCCCAGCAAAAATACTTACATTAGGTATAACACCTGGAATATATATTCATAGGAGCAACCTAGTGGGAGCTTAAAAAGATGGCCAGACAAGAGGGAGCTTGGCAGGCAGGCAAGGCTGGGAAACAAATTAGAGGAAAAGGAAAAATTAAATCACAATAGGCTTTGCCTAGGAGACAGGGGAAGGCTATGAAATTCAGAAGGTTATGTAGAGAGCTTCGTTAGGATCCTTATTAGTCAGCTGAGAAAAACTCAGAGTAAAATCAAATTAATTATGGGAGGAAATACGATTCTTAATTGTTTTGTGGAGCTTTAACATCTCTCCAGGCCCTCCTGACAAACAAAGCAGCGTGTTTCCTCACAGGAGATCTGACCAGCTTGAAATCCTGGTCTGCTGGAGACCCATTTAAATCTGATTCAGCTCTGAACTTTGTCTCTTGGGTTAGGCAGACAGCAGGACTAATGCCTGCTAAAGATTAAAACACCCAGAGGACTAATTGCACCTCCTTTGCTAGGGACCTCTGTGGTTACCACTGTGACAAGGAGCAATCTGTTCCTTCACAAGTTATTCATGTTATTTACCTTTAAATTTTCCTCTTTTTTTCAGAGTTACCACCAAACACACTAAAAGTAGAAGCTGCCTTTTGTTCAAGAAGAAAACATTTGAGATAAACTCCTGTGGAGCTGATCATTTCTATTTGCAAAGTCCTTGACAGCATTAACCACCCAGTACCGCTCCACATCACACTATCACCAGGGCAGGTAATGCCATGCTGCTGACACATCAGAAATTTGGGAAGGATGCTGCAGAAAATTTCTCCTTGTCCTCATGCCATTCCACATTTTCAGTGTCACTATTCAGACAGCTCTAACTGTACCATTCACCCCATTTTGGAACCTGCAAACCAGATGTCTCTAATTACCATCTCTGTGCTGACTGTTGAGACTCCTCTGTGTTGCTAGCAATAGACTGCCCTCTCTTTGTGCTTTGCTTCAAGTTCCCCAAGAGGTATCAACCCAGCTACTAAATATCAAACTACACTGGAAGGAGTTTAGAGCCAAAATGGTAAAATTACTACAGCAAGGCTGGTGGAACATAAAGCTGACTGCACAGCTCCACCTTTGCAGATCAGTGGAGAAGACACTTGATCTGGAGAGCTACAGAGTTAACCTGCTACCAAGTCTTCCATTTCTCTTAATAAGCATAATATCCTGTCATCATTTTCTTTCCAATGTGTTGATTACAAAGGTCAGCTATGTTTTGGGGGAAAAAAAAGATAGTTAAATTCTTTTTATTACTGCAGAAAAAAAACAGCAAACAGTGGCTCTTGTTTGGGGGCATAAACCCCAAAATTATTAGTTGCATACAGCTGAAATAAGCACCTGCAGTTCAGTCTCTACAGAATGCTGACAGAGTAAGCTTCAATCAATACAGAAACAATTTACACTTGAGGAGCACCAGCTCTGGCTATTAACTAGTAATTATACCAAGTTTGCTCTTAAATTGCTTTAACTGTTTCCAAGGTGTTACTGAATTATGATGAAGCTTGTTCACACTGGCAGTGTGAGAAATCACATCACTGTCCTGTGCATTTAACACCTTCTGCAGTTTCACCTTTAACTCCTCTCAACTGTTTTCCATTTAATCTTCTACTCCACTGCAAACTTCCTTTCACTTCAGAGTCTCAGGTGTGACTCTTCCCAGAGAAGACTATGGCACCTGGGTCAGTTCACTCTCCACTGTATCTCCTGGTATCCAAAATCAGGGAAGTATCTCTCTTTGCCATGGAAAGCACTGTAACCACTGCACTCTCCTCTGGGTTTAAGTCAAGGTAGTTCAAAGGTGTATAACATTATTTCACCCACACCTGCCATGGACTGCAGACTCTGGAATAAACTTCCTGGGAGATTTGTGCATTTGTTACTTCAGTCCTTCAAAACTTCAAAGCAGAGGTGTTTCTGGTGGTGACAGAACTAAGCCAGATAGAGCTGATACACTCCCTTTCTACTACAAATAAATGCTCTAGCTGTTACAACCATATATGACCATTTCAGATTTCATTGTCTGGAAATATTCATTTCCCTCAAGTATTGCATATGTGTCCATGTGAGTCCCCATGCTGTAATGCTAATGGCTCTGAGAAAGCACTTTCATTACCATGCAAATAATATCAGCACTCTCCAGAAGCACTCATGCACACACAGACACTATAAGCATCCTTAGCTACACAGAAGGTAACATCAGAGGAGTAAAAAACCTGGCCATGAAAATCCACATCTAAATCCAACTCCCCTGCTCTCTGGGAAGCAACTGCATTCATATCTGCAGCTTCCAGCCTGGCTTATTACAGAAACAGAGTATTTCACAGAATCATAGAATCACAGAATCATTAGGGTTGGAAAGGAGCCTCAAGATCATCTAGTCCAACCGATAGCCCTACACTACTCTTACCCCTAAATCATCCCCTGAAGAAACACATCAGTCCTCTTCTTAAAAACCTCCAGGGAACCTCACCCATGAGAATAACCCATGGTTTTGAGTTGTAACTTAATCAGGTTACCTTCATGTCTGGATCTGAAGAGGTTACAAACCAGACCCGATTCTATATCTGTTTAAACCCAAATCTATGCCTGAGGTCATCTTCTAAGGATATTCAGGGGCATTTTCCTTGCAGCTCCATCCAGCAGGATGGAAGAACTCAATGCAGCAGTCTCTAAATTGACAGTCTGTTTCTCCTCCCTTACACCAAGGCAAGCTGGAGTGAATCATTTCACAGAAGCCAGAGAAATTCAGTGGGCTGAAGTCAATAAGAGAGAAGAACTGAGATAGGTAATCCAAGAGGAAGGAGTGAGCACCAGCATAATGATAGGGCTCTTCAGCCACGTGCCCATGTGTGGTAAGCTCAAGTGTGGCCACAGAAGTTTTTCTGTGAACACAGAGAGAAAGAACATCAATCTTAATGCTGACAGGCATTTCACACCACACTCAACCATGAGGAGAGGACCTCAGAGTGGGACACCAGCTGCAAGGAGAATTGACTGCCTCCTCCTGCACATGGCACCCAAGGGGTGCCCTTTGCCCTCACACATGCAGGTGTTGACTCACCCAAAGAAGCCAAGAGGACACCGACGGATTCCCAAAGACCAGACATCACAACAGACTACATCTGGCATTCCACAACTGAAGCAATTCTCCTCCTCTTACCCCTGATCTCTAACTGCCTAGGTGGTACGTGAGACATTTGGGAATGGATGAACAAATCCATGGCAGAAGTGAGACAACACTCATCTCCCCTGGGTGTTACTTACACTAAATCTGTTTCAGGTAAAAACCAACCTGCTGGTGTTTTGTGTTTGCTGAGACAAAATACAAACTCATTACATGATATTAGCACAAGATGGGCAAATGCTCTGGTGCTTTGAGGTTCAGCTCAGGTCCCAGGAGTCTCTAAATGTAACTTGCACGTTCTGTCTAGGCCTTAGCTCCCCAGCTGCAGCATTTGACTATTCTTATTTTATTAGTGTCTTCTGTGCACAGCTGCTCAAGATACAGAAACCTGTGTGAGCAAATCCTGGCACAGCAAGGGCCAGAGCTGTGAATGGTACCATTAACAAGTAACACCACATAGCATTAGACAACAACTGAACTAACAGGCACATCAACACCTCCACACTAGTTTTAATGATTGCCCTGGCAACTCTTATTTTTGGGTTTAGAGATGGACAGTCCATTCACCCAAGCAGTGGCAATGGCTTCTCTGCAACTATTCTTGAGAAGATCAGCTCACCAGGAAAGGAGATGGTTCCCTTACAGTAACCAAACTGTGCAAAATGAGCTACCCAGATTAGCTTCATCTCTCTCTTTATCTACTGCAATACTGAGTTTTGCTGGACCAAAATATTCCTGAAGATGGGGACGTTCAGATCATGAAGATATGACCTTGATTTTGCTCTGCTGATGGTCTGAGCCCTCCATGCTTCAGCAGCTTGGAAAATGGGGACATTTTGCCCATCAGCTTCAGAATCTCAAGACACAAACCTCAGTAATAATTACAATGAAGACTGGTACATCTCCAAGTGAACCCCACAACTCTAATTAAATCCTTTCTTCTTCTGCCACCGATTTCTACTGCTTCAATAGATTTGACATCTCCTGGTTCACGTGGAATATTTAGACTGACAATAGTGAAGCCAGAGAAGTAAGATAATGCCCTCACTTAGGGCCTTTTACAGTCATTTGTCCTGAGGAAAGATCTCAGAATCCTGGTAGAATCTTCTGATAATTACAACACACGCTTCCCAAGCAGAAATGTTTCAGGCATTCAAGAAGAAGAAAAGCAAATGCACTGTCAAAAGTGTCAGTTTCTTGAGGTTTGGGGTTTTTTTTTTCTTCCTTCAAAACGTGAGCAGAAAGCCCAAACCCAAGGTTGCAAAGTCGATAAGAATCCTAAATCCTATCTACTAAATACTTTAAATTGGACACTTACTTGGGCTTCAAAGATAAAAATGAGGGTTTAGACAAGGCAGATTAAGCTTTGCAAAGTAAAAATCCTTCCTTTCCACAAAATAAATTATTTGATAGGAGATTAGGTTGTTTACCAAGCAGTAAGCACTTGCCTTCAGCATCCTCCTGCCTGCCAAGCGCTGCACCAGCGGTGCAGAGCCATCCGGCACCATCGGCACAGCCCTGGCCACCAGACTGCTGTCCTGGGGCTGCAAGGTCCCTGGCTCTGCCCCTCTGGTAGTTGTAGCTCTCCTAGCACCAGAAGATACACCAGGAATGTGGCTGCTTGCTTTCTAAAGAGACCTGTGTCATTTATTCTAAGATGCCTATGGGCAGCCACGCACATTTCTCAGCAGCAAAAACCACCCCTTGCTCTTCTCTCCCCTGGCATTGTTCTCTCTCCAGAGACTGGAACTTCTCCTTGCTGTTCCTTTTAATTCATGCAGCACATGACTGCTGAAAAATCAATGCCTGGAAATCAGCATTAGTTCATAAATACCTGCAATGGGAGATGGGGGGAAGGGGCAAGATGCAGTACTGCCAGCTCCCTCTATTTTATCTCAGCTTCCCAAAGGCTTGGCAAGCTCTGCAATGTCCCAAACACAGGAACCACGTGTCTAAATCATGCTTTTTTAAAGAAACAGAAGTAAATATCTAATTATAGCAAGAATCTTGCAAACAGAGCTTAGCTTCAAATGCTACAGTGAAAAGAAGTTCTTCTAAGGATTGGGGTGGGAGGGAACTTCAGTCATGACCTTTCATTGTTAGAACTGGCAGTGATGAAATGTCTTTTCTGGCTGTGAAGCTCATCACAAAGAGTAGATAATAGGTGCTTTTTTCCTTGCTTTGCTCTACAAACTTCTCTTATGGCTGGAGAAACCATTTGTCCAGCTTGCTGCTGTTCTCATTCCATTTTTTATTGTGCTTTTTCCTATTCTTTCTTTCTATTATTTTCCATACACCTTACCAGAACTAGACAGAGGCAGATCCATGTCTGCACAGAAGCAGCACGTAACTGCACATCAGGAAAAGACATCTCTAGGCAGAGATGCTCCACAAGGGCCCAGGTATGAATACATCTCCATGATGGGCTGATATTTTAGGTGATATTTAGGAACTTGCCTACATGCCCCAGATTTACAGAATCAGCAAGGCAAGCTCAGAAGGAGGAAGATTATGCCTAGATCCCCCAGAGGGAATAAACTTGTGGAGACAGAATAATTCATTCACACCTCTTCCCCACTCCCTACCATTAACAACTTGCCAAAATCACAAATTCCAGAGAGCTGCTGCCAAGTTGCTCTCTCTTGGGAGCAGTTTTCACAGTGGCTGTGGGACAAGGAGTCCTCCTTGGCTGGTGCCAGCCAGCCCAGCTGCTTGGAGAGAATGAAATATGTAACAGGTCTAAGTAGGATGCTCCAGACTGCTTTTCAACTAGGGAGTCATGAGAGCAGATCTGTAAGACAGACTGTCTCCCTGGGCTTTCTCCAAGGAGTCCTGGCCCCTGTAGCACCTGCCTCTGAAGAACATGGTTGTCACCTGTCAGCTGTGACATTAGCACAGAGATGTGCCTGCTTCCAGTGTGCAGCATGTCATGTTCTGCCTGCTGCAGTGAGATAGGAGCCTTTCTTTCCCCAAAGCCCAAGGAGGCTGGAGCACAATGCTCAAAGCCAGTCTGCAGTTCCTAGATGAGCTGTGCTCCAACTCGCTAGAGCATGCAAGAGCTGAAAGCTTCTCCCTGCTCCAGCAACTCCACTTACCTGCTCCAAATCCCAGCTATTATTCCCAAAATTGCTTGCACTCAACTGAGCCAAATCAGCAATATCAAATCCCTCAGAAGCACAATGGGGGCCCCATCTGCAACACCACTTCAGAGGGGAAGCATGACACCAGTCAAAGGTCTCTGGACCTTCCATAATCCTTTCTTACAGGGAAAAAAATCTGGCCAGTTTGGTGGTTAGATTTGTTGGAAGTTGGCTGAGAGGAAAAGAGACCAGACTGGAAACTAAAGGTAAAGAATAGAAAAGGCATGATAAGAAAAATCATGAAAGGAGGGTCAAGGGTAGTGTCCTGACTGTGCTGAGGTGATCATCTACAGATGAATTAACTACATAACTAAAGAAGTCAAGCCTGTGATCAACACAGCATGGTGGACAGGCAAGTCAGGTCCTGCACAGAACTTGTCAAATAGCCAAAGACTTACATTATTTAGCACAAAGGAGGTTTTGACTCTGAAGGATTAGATGCAGTTCATGATACTACAGTAGCATAAAGATTTTATTTACCATGCTTAGAAAACCTCAAAATTCAAAACATCCTATGCCACAAGTGTATTTCTCCACTGCTTTTCCTAGGTGTTGATGGACAGGGATTGACTTTGTGAAATTGCTGCAGGAAGCTGAGAATGATGTTTGAAGTGAGAAATTCTGCCCAGTGCCCAGGGAATATGGAAGTGCTGTTGTTACTTGGTGTGCCTTGCCCAGGTACACAGTATTCACCTTGGTCAGAGCAGCAGCCAGTAAAGCCTTCAGAGCCCAGAGAGTTGTGTACACCTGATGCAAAAAAAGCCCAGTAAAGCTGACAGTTAACTCCTTTGAAGATTCTGGCTGAAAATTAACCCCACATTGATGATTGCCTTTCAGGGAAGGAGTCATTCTGACTTTAGTTTAGTATCTTAAGGTATCAAGTAAAAGCAAGCTTTAATATTTCCAGGAGAAAAGGAACACAAGTTAAAATCCATTTTCTGTCTTTCTTTTCCTACATTGTGCCTATTCTGGCAGTTCTGGATGATTTCTGCATAGTAATTGTCACAAACTTCTCTGGAGGAAGAGCACAGCCTAGTGATTTCCCTGAAGATTTAGTGTTATTTTGCTGGTGTGTTCATTCTAGGATTTGAAGAGAGACTTAATCTCTGGTCCAAAAGCAAAACTGAAGCTGGGGGTTTAAAATAGGAATCTTGGTATTAGGCAATTACTTTCCCTTCAGTTTACAAAGCATTATATGAATTGTAAACAGCCCTGTGCTTAGGAAACAGTTTCATCACATATGATTAGCTGTTGTCTGAAGGGAATAGCAGAGTGTGAAGTACAAATTGACAGTACTCTACAATATTTCCTCTCCAACTTCAGATCACCACATTCATCTCTTCCTCTTGCCCCTCTAATTATTGTACAATGGCAGTGTGTGTCTTGAAGCACTGCCAGAGAAATAGTAGGTGCATTTTCACAGCAAGTGAAGCAGTCCTCTAACATCTACCTGCAAAACACTTGGGGCTCCACAAAGGACAGAAAGATACCCAATAACAAAATCCAAGCAGCACCAGGTCTTCAAGCTTAAAATCAAAACCTGAAAAGTCTAGATTCACTGTGCAGAAGCCACATATAGATGTGAATAGTTAAAGAGGGCATAGCCTCATCTTGGTTTAATATAACAGTTACTGCCATCCAGTGATAGCCACAGCCACACAGTTTTAACCAGAGGTTACTCATTTTGCAATCTTGTTTATCTTACAGGGCTCAGAGGAAGAAGAGTAATTCAACAGGTTACAGCCAAATGACCACAGCTTGCATGAAAGCAGGCAAATGTCTGCTTAAATTATTGTATTGTCTGCTTAATTATAAGTATTGTTGCCTCTGTTCATCTAATTTCCCACAGCCTGCTACCAGCTTTGACAGGTTCTCATAACAATAAAATAACAGTAAATGAATTTAAGTCCTGAAGGACTCTAAGCTGCAATGGAGGGAAGCCAGGAAAGACAAATGATGTCTTCACTAATTTTATGATTTATTATTCCCCCAACTTTGCTCATCTTGTGGTGCAGAACTCATTTTTCTATTTGGCAGATAGCTGTGTCAACCCTGTTAATAGGAACTATTACCAGCACATAAATATGTTTGTGAAAATAAGTGTGGCTGCACCCTGGTGCTGACCTCAGCACTTCAGTTTTATTACCCAAGCAGAAGATCTGTCAGTAACAAAAATTGATGCACTTAGCCAGAGATTCTGCTTATCTGCCACTACCATTTTATTCATTTTTCTTCTCCAAAAGTTCCTCTTTAAGCAAGTGCAGATTCATGGTTTAAATTACTGTCTTGACACATCTGTTGCTTTACAAATTCTTACAAAGAACAGGATTTCCACAGGTTTTAGGAGATAAAGGATCAATTTTAACCATCACTGGAGGCTCTGTACTGATCTGAATTTAATGTGAACTGGGAAAATCTAAATGAACTTAAAACTTGCTGTTGGAAAGATTTCCCCAGCAAAGATTCAGGTTGAGAATAATCTGAATTGGATAACTCCCTTTACAACCAATAAGATGCTTTTAGGTGTCAGGACTCAACAGGTGAATTTTGAGGGTAAGAATTTCCAAAACTCAATTGTTTTGTCTGCAAGTGAGGACTTCTACTGTTTAGAGGGAGTAGGTTTATGCCAGTGGTGAGCACATACTGAAACTCTGTCCACTCCACCCTGACAGGCTCCTGGAGAAGTACAGTAAGACATAAGTCAACTCTGCCTGATTTTAAACCTTCATCTGACACAGCCAGTTATAGGTCCCTGACTGTCAGTGTAACTTTGCACCAATCCTTGCAGAGCTTAGAGCATTTTAGGACTATTTTAATCTCAATGAGCAAGTACTGACTCCCAAAAGGCCACCTGAAAAGGTGAGGATGAAGTGTCCTACAGTTGGTCCTGTTTTCTTGTCCTCACCCACAGTGGATACAATACACATGCTGCCAAAGCTTGGTGTCAAGTGTTCTAATAACAGGATGCTTTCTCTTCTGACTATATCAGACCAAATTATGCTCAGAAGAGCATGGGTAGCTCTTAAGGTAACAATAAAAAGCTGATTGCTTTCTAGAGTTGCAGTGCAAGCCTGGCAATAAAATCAATTCTGAAGTATGCTGACACTTGAAGTGTCTACATTTAATTGTATTATTTCTGAACATGATTCCCATTCCAGATGCCCTTGATTTGATTTGGTGATCCTAATACATACATATACACCTTCAACAATTTTACACCTACTTGATATTTCTCAACATGATTGGCTTCTCCCATCCCAAAATACAATTGCTTGTCAGTGATCTTGGTGATCATCCTTTCTTGCCAAGATGTTTCTTTCTTAAAGAAGTCTACAGCTCTGAAGTCTGGCAGGTGTTTCTGAACTAGTCCTTTAGTGGACATCTGGATTCAGTGACCACCTAGACCATCCAGATTCCAGATTCTTCCTAGCTTAACAGTAACAAATAGATGCCTAGAAATTCTGGTAGCTATTGTAATCCACTTTTCCAAGAAGGCAAAGAAAAAGGGAATGAGCCCTTGGTGGATTGCCATTTGCTTCAGGCTTAAGACAGCCATCATCTCCCCCAGGATTCTCCCATAGCAAAGCCTCATTGGTTTCTCTTAGCAACAAATAGCTACTGATTTTTCAAGACCACCAGCACAATGTGTGGCATAGTCAGGAAGTCTTTTTCAGCAATTAGACTATTTTTGGACTGTCAGCTCTTTGAATAGCCTTTGAACTGCAGGAGTGGAACAATCCTGCTTGATCTCCATAATGCAGGGAAAGCCAAGCAGTGCAAAGCTACCTTCCCCTCCTATCCTGCCTTGTTCAACTCTACTCAGAGCTTTGGGCCTTCATGATGCATTGGGAAAATAAAACTTGTTTATTATGCCTTCTAGATACCTTAAATGACACCAAACATTACTGGATCCTCACAGTGTCAGAAAGAGGGTTATTTGGGGGGTTTTGGCACAACATGGTCAGAGCAGAGCTCGACTGTAGAACAACAATAGTCTCATAGAGAATCCTGGGCATTCTCTACCTCAACTCAATCCATCCCAGCTTCCCAGAGTTGGTGGTAAAACAGCCCTTGCAGTAGATCAGGTCAGTTGTTTTCTCAAGAGGCAACAAGTGCTTTAAAAAGCCAGTAAGTTTTATCACTCAGAGGCATGGAGGTTTTAGTGCCTTTCCCAGTTAAATGAATACAACCAAAACAGCAAATACTTTGTCTTGCTTGAACAGTTTGCTGTGTTAAAAGCTGCACTTCACCTGAGCTGTAGGTTCAGGATATAGTTATGTTAACAACTTGTTTGCTTTTACAAACCAACTTGAAAACCTTTCTAATCTTCCACATTGCACACAAGCTGGTGTGAGCCAACAAGACAGCAAGAGACTAGAGAATGAAACAGGACAGCTAAAAGGCCAACATTTTATGAGAGTCTCTAAAAATAAAGGAAGCAGCTCAGCATTGAAAACTCTGATTATTTTTATTTTACACCATATGCACATGCAAGACACTGTAGTGAGTGATTAACTGCTTTGTGCTATCTTCTGAAGGTCATACAAAGAATTGTTCCTTCCCAGTTGCTTTACAATCTATCCTGCTTCACCCTGTCCAAAACACCTGCTGTTCTGACAACTGCATTTAAGATAGACTAAAACATCATAGCATCAGACTTAAACTGGAGTCTGAGCTGGCTCTGGGGAAAATGTTGTACCAGAATTCTTCACTGGAAGGAGAAGAGGTGATGGGGAGAGGGGGTCAGAAGTTAGCACTGCCTGAACTTGGGCTTCTGTTTAGATGTAGGTTGGGAGGCACATCACCTATAGATCTGGAGAGGTGAGACTGAGGGAAGCTACAGGCTGAAGGGACTCCCAAATTGCCATCTGGAGAAGCTATGCTGCAGTGCAGGGAACCTCAGGGAGACAGAGCTCCCAGCACAGCAACAAAATAATGCCTGAAGTCATGCATTTGCATATGTGTGTACATTTACACAGGCACCTAAAGGAAAACCAGTAAATGAAGTCAATCAGGGTGAAAAGCATAAGCAGTCCACAGGACAATGAACTGTGGAAGTCCTGATGGCCTTCAGAACTTGGGATCTGTGGAGCTAAAGGACAGATTAGCTCTAGTTAGGCAAGGGAAGTCTTCTCCACATTAGTCCTCTCACAGATCCACTCAAGGATCTTGTTGACAGCCAATGCCAAGGGTCCAAAACAACAACTTTCCAGAAAGAAAAGGCACTCTCTCACCTGCCAGGCTCCACAGGGGCTAGCTGTAGCAGCCCTGTACCACCACTTAGTTTGGGCTCAGTAGAACATCTGTTCTCTTTAATAGCTGGGTTTCTGTTGTAAAAGACCCTTCATAGCCTTGCACAGCAGAGATCATGTTGAGCCTAGCCTGACTTTTATAGCAACATCGTGTTGCTGGGTGAAAAGCCTTCTTTTATCATGCATCATATTAAAAACAGTATTAATATCCATTGCAGAAACACAGGGCTGGTTGACACCTCCTCTGTGAAGCTGATTCATGCTTGTTCTAAACCTGGGCATGGTCCAGCTGACACAGTCAGCTAAGTTATTGCACTGCCAGTTTAATATTTTGCCATCTGCTAACTGAAAGCTCTGCTGCCTGCTGGGTCCCATAATGACTTTTTATTTATTACATTACACATGGCAACATCTGCCACAGGACTCAGCTCAGCTCCCTAATTAAACAAACAAACACTACATCTCCAGTACAGGATTGGGTCTAACTATTATTTATAATATCTGAGATAGGTATTTAAAAGCTATACATTGTCTGCTTCAGAGGAACAAATCCCCCTCCCACAGTTTGGAGCAGCAGGGGAGAGATTGTTAGAACAAGCTTAAGAGTCTCAAATGATCTATTCTACCATTACAAAGCAAAGAGAAATTGCTGCATTTGTTACCAATTTGCTCTTACTTTATTCTTTCAATTATTCAATTTATACTAATTAGAAATAAGATTATTTCAAACCCCTATTAGATCCTCCCAAGTACTGCCTACCTATGCTCCATTTCAGAGCATCTTGTAGAAGAGAGACACCTGATCTGAGCAATGCTGCACTCTTCAGCCACCACTAAAGACACCATGAAGGGACTGCCCAAGTCCATTTCAAACTCCATAGTGAGAAAAGTCACTGAAAAACAATCACTGGCTCCATGCACCTCCATCAAAGCTCTCCCATCTGTGCTAGTCACCTGCAGTTAAATCAGACAGAAGAACCTGGATGAAATCCAGGACCAATAAATTCATTAGGAATGTCACAAGTTTGGCTTTTGAAATCAGTCCTGATTTTAAACTTCAACCCTTTTTACCTATCTCTTTTCTTTAAACCTGTCTCTCACTTTGAGCATTAAAGGAAGGATGTCTACAATTCCAAAATGTACTGTCTCTCCCCCAATTTCCCAAGTTCCAAAAATCAGAAGGGGCAAAATAGCAGAACTAGAGTTACATTTTCCACTTTACATTTGGTTCTTATTTACTGCAGCCAGTTGCCAAAAAAAAGACCAAAGGAGAAACAAAACTAACCATCCCTGGAGGGGAAAAAAAACCCTTATTGACTAATTCTGCAATATACAAATAACTTCCCAAACCAAGCATCTTGGTTTCATTTTGAACCACCTCCAGTTGCCCTTGGTGCCTGTGCCACACCAAGACAACACTTTGATTCTTCTAAAAAGCTGGCTACAGGCTTCACCCAACAGTGCAGCTCCCTAGGGCTGCTGATTTAAGACATCAGCTTGGCTCTGGCATGCCCAAATATGCACCTCTACAGCCATGTTATTGCCACAGAAATGAATTGCTGCAATAACACTGGCTGCCAAGTCAGCTGCTATTAAAAAGCTCCAGACACTGAGCTATTTGGGAGTGACTTCACAGACTTTCTGCCTACCCTAATATTTTTTGGCATTAGAAAACCTCCCTACATAAGTATGTGGAGCTCTATTGTACAATTCCTTTGTCACAACAGAAATTAGACAAGACCATATTAAACAACTTATCTTCTAGATGCCCCACAGCTCCTGCATCTGGAACATTTACAGATAAATCCTTTTATTTAGAAGGTGAAACACAATCCTAGGAACACTGGCAGCTCTACATATTCAGATTAAGCAAAATGTGCTACAAGGGTATGTTTGATGTGAACAGCTTTTCATTAAGTTTAAAGGGTAACATTGGGATATTTAGAGGCTCAAAGAACTTATGTCTCTCTCTGCATCACTGGTACCTGCACCATGACTTATTTATGACTGAATCATCACAAACACACAGCCCCCCAACAATAAGTGACCTTTATCATCTTTCTTCTCTGGTTCAAATAGTAAGTCTACCATCATTTTGCTGAAGACCCTGCAGCTCAGCACAAAAGGAGGTGACAAAAGAGGCAGAAACCTAATTACTTGGCACATGAAAAGATGAACACATCTGCTAGGTGCTGTCAGCACCAACAAACACTGGACCCAAATAGCTAGAAGTTGCCCCTTAAAGCTAACAATTCCCACGTGCCCCAAAGCTTCTGGGCTCACTGGATACCTTCCCAGGTAACCTTTAATCAGTGACACTTTCCCACCTACCCTGTCCTATCCAGCCCTGTCTTGTTCTGGCCTTCTCTCTTGTTTTAAAGGGAATTTCACTCCATCTGGGTGCCCACTTCCAGTGAGAACCCCTCCTGCCCTGCTCCCCAGGCACTGAACCATCCACGCTGCAAGCACTGTCAGGCAGTGACACAGCAACAACTTCCAGAGCAAAGCCCTGAGTTTGCACTACTGGTTCCCCTTATTAAGGTGATTCCTTGGGAAGGGGGAGGTGACAGAACAGATTCCCAATGATTCCCTTCTCCCTCTTCTAGGCAGGTGCCATTTATTGGTCTAGTCCTCTCCCAGGGCTCAGTGCACCAAGTGAGTTGATGCTGCAGGAATTTTGGGCAGGGAAAAAGTGCCAGTAAGTTTGCTCTGTTATAGTATCTCATCATGCTTGGAGGCAGAGGATCTCTTTCCAGCATTGCAGGAATATAGGTTAGTCTTCACAGGCAGTTCATGTCTTTATTCATCCACCCACTGAAGCAGAAGGCTCCTCACCTTCCATGGTTTTAGGACACAAGCCTGCACTTGAGGCTCAGCTGTATCTTTCATTTTTCATGTCTACCTCTCTGACAATTACATCCATGCAAATTAACATGTCAGTACTCCTGTCTTGTTCATGAGCATACTTCTCTCCCTGATGAAAAGCAATCTCAAGAACAAGCTGGACAAAAACAGATACCTTACAACATGGCATTTTTTCCCCCCATTAAATGTCAGTGTGCTCTTCAGTATTTCAGTTTACATATTTCTAATGTCATATTTCTTTTGATCTAGCACTCTGGGTATCAGGTCCTAATCTTTGCATCTCACAGAACTGGTGTTTAACACCTTCTCACACATGGTAGATCAGCAGGAAATTTCAAACTCTTAAGGAGATGTTAATGGCATTTGACCATTTGCAGCATCAACAATGTCTCCAGTCCTGAGACAAAGAGTCCTAGGAAGAGGCTGTGGCAGCCCATAACAGTGCCTGCAGAGCCTCAACCAGGAGGGGAAATTATCTCAAGGCCTTGCCAATCAGCCATGCACTTCAGCTTGGGGAATTACTGCTCCTGGGTGACACGAGCTGCACAGCAGCATTTGTCAAACTGACAACTTTGTGTTTCCCAGGCACGTTCCAGCAATGGCTCCTGCAGCCCTTGACTTTAGCTGAACTGAATCCCAGCCTTCATGCAAGTATCAAAAGATTTCACCCAGTGACACAGCAAATCCTTCTTTATGCCACAAAAATCCTTGAGCTCTTGGGTCACTTCCCAATTCAGTCAGGAGCATCTCCCAGATGTTTCTCCTAACACTGTTAAAGGCAACAGTTCATTTCTCTTCAGGATCATTGCTAGGAAATGGCCTGGTGACAAGATTAGCTTCTGTTTACAGAGAGACCATTCCAAGAAGGACAAGCACAATTGATCCTAATTATCTCCTACACAAAGCATGAGAGCTCAAAGAGCTGCTCTAAGGGTAAAGAGTTCCCTTCTACAGTCTGACATTTCAGCTTATGTACATACAAGCCAGTGGCTCTTGAAGATGGGGCAACAGCAACAACTTGTCACCAGAACATAGATTGAAAGCAAAGCTGCTCAGGTATTGCTCCTTCTCCTAAACAAAGCCCAATAGAACTTACCAAAACTAAACTAATTCTATATATAGTTAAAATCTGCTATCCATGGAAGAATGACTGGCAATTAAAAGGCATTGTCTGTCTGGTTTTATAGGGACTTGTGTAACTGTACAAGAGCCTAGCCACTGCATAAAGAGTTTTCTCCATTTTTTAATAGATGCCTACTCTTTTTGGAGGGACAGTTACATGCAAAAGGATTTTTCCACCAAAATCCCTTCAGCTGTTGCTGTTCTAAATTCCTTTTAGTTCAAAGAGGACAGAACTCCCAAAACCTCCTCTGATCCAAGGAGCTCTAGATCTGCAGCATTCTACTCTTTGCAACTGAGGTTTTCCCTAAAAGCATTGGCCCAAGTTTTAGTTGCCAAAATACTAATGAACAGTGAAAACAAAGGAAATAATCCTATCAAAACCCATACTTTAACTGCTGGGATGTTCACTTTTGAGGACATACAGAATAGGACTCTGAAAAACATGCTAAGTGAAACTTCAGCTGAATTGAAGAGAAAATTAGAGAAAAATCAAGTTATCCCTGAAAGGGCTGATTCAATATGCATGGAAAAGCTAGATAAACATCACATGAGCTGCCTGGACCCTCCCAGATGTAAACAATGCAATTAAAAGGAAACATTTACTTCCACTCTTGATGGTTTTACCTGAGGGATAGCAGATGCCAGATAGTTCAGTGTTTATTAGAAGCAAGTTTGGCAACTGAAATTGGCTCAACCCTCTCTCCCATCTCTAATTTCCTAACACCATATGGTCACTACAGATTTCTCTGTCTATCTTCAGGTTTAAGTTCAGCTGTCTCACAGAACATTTGAACTGAAGCTAAGCATATTGAAGAACTAATGATAAGCAACAAATATTTTAGTGGGGGCTGTAAAATGACTAGGAAGTGCAGATTATTTGAATGAGTTAATATTTGTTAATAAAACATTTGGTCTTGGGGGTCTGGCCAGCCAGATGAGGTGTATATATCAACCCACAGACTTTACAAGGCTGCTGGGCTGAACTGGAACTTGACCCTGAGAGCACAACAAACCCCCTGAAACATCCAACACACCATGGCTGCTGCCAGCTTGGAAGGTGGGCACATTGGTACATCCTGTTTAAAGCTTTAATAGCACTTCACAGCACCCTGTGCTGCCTTCAGAAGTGAACAGCAGACTAGTGTTATGTCCCTAGTGTCATTCACCTAGGTGAAAAATAGATGCATTTTGCTAAAGCTTTCAAGGATGAAGAAAAGCCAGGACTGGGAGGGTATCAGGCTTCTGCACTGGTATCATCACCTACATTAGTTTTGCACCCCACATTCTGTTACACTATGCAAGCTAACCCTGTCTGTAGTGGTAAGAGTTGACTGCTCTTCACCAGCCCATGTCTTTGCCTCCTCTTTTTAAAGAGATTTCCATCTCCATTTTAGGAACTAGATTTTGGGCTGTACTGCTTCTATTTCTACTTCAGAACTTTCCCTCCTAACCTCTCCTCTCCCCAGATAAATAGGCACCTCTTTGCAGCAGGGGAAGACATCAGGTTAAAATTAACTCAGTCTTTGCAAATATTTAAACAAACATCTGGGTAACACAGGATTTAGTTTCTAGCTTCAGTAAATGGCCTCAGCCACACAGCAATGGAAATCAGCCTGACCTCCACTGACAACATTCACTTTCAGTCTTTAGTTCCTGCTGCCAGTGAGTTTACCCATGTGCTCATGCTTAAACAGATTGGTCTTCTTGTAGTGGAGCCATGCTCCTAAAAGAAAACCTGAGCACCAATGCTGGCAAGAGGGCAGGCAACTGAAGCCATGACTGATGGGCATATTAGGTGTTAATCAAATGCCACTGACTTCTCAGGGAGCTGAAGGCAATGAGAGCTCCCACACTTACTGGATTATCAGCAAACTGCATCACAGAAACATCAGTGTGACATGGTGATCTGTTATGTTATCAGCATATTTAATGGGGTGATTTATTGGTGATAGCTACAGCAAGGCAAGGTATTCACAAGTTCTTGCTCCTCTGGGGCAGAAGGCAAAAATATATAAATCATAGGAAATAGCAAAACCCAAGAGGGTGTTTAAAGCCTGCTCTTGTTTTAGCTCCACAGCCTTAAACAATGAGTTCAAGCCTGACACTCTGGCAATGCAATAGGTCTGGGCCTCATTAATTTTTAATCAACCTTTATCCACCATAGCTTTTGAAACAAACTGTTACTAATGACTAGTCATATGTCAGTCTAATGAATGGGATGCAGACTTCCATTAAAAATCATGAAATTAACTTGTTTGGACTTTTGTTTCAGTTCCAGGGCACACAGCCCCAGGTAATTACAGTTAGCACTACTTGTCCATTTTAAAGTCTGTTATTTACCTAAGGTCTTTATTCAGGGCATCCCAATTTAGTTCATGTCAGCTGGTTTTTATGTTTCTAGGTGTACTTGTTTTATTAACAAAGAGATAAATGCAGGCAGGCAGTGCTAAGTGCTCAGACATCAATTATGTACACAGGGACACAGAAAAATAGAAACAGGGTGGAAAAAACCCAACAGAATAAGTGCCCAACCCCCAGCCATAGAAACACAACTCAGGGTTTGCCTGTGGCTGCAGCAATTACTTTTGAGAGACAAAACAAGGTCTGAAAGACATCTTTGCCAAGTACAACTTGGCCCTTTCAAGCAACCTCTGTCTTTTAAGATCCTAAGCAGAGGCTAAAATAAACTGAACTATATTTTCAAATATTATTGTGCTCTAGAATGCTCAAGCCATGACACATTGTGATGACCTTAGCTTTAAACCTCACCACACCACCCAAGAATGAAGGCACCTTCAGCATAGCTCACAAGGAGAAGCTGTTATCAAGAAGTTATTACAAATCAGTTGTAACAACTATAATGTTGTGAATGGATTGTACTCAAGACTCCACAACACTTCCAAAGTTACTTTGGCAAGCTTCTACACCCTAGCATCACAGATAACATCTGAAAGTGATGTAGATCAGCCCTGCACAGATGGATTCTGGAGGTCTTGGTGTAAGCATGCAGGACAGGACAGGTGAGAAGCTACTCTGCACAGCAAATCTTACTGCTAACACATTACTTTCTAAACAGGAGACTTTATCTTATAAGACTAAAAATAATCTGCAATAAATAATCTCAAGTGCCAAAGAAAGATTGTTAAAGGATGGCCAACTTAACAGGCATCACTAAAGCTACCTGCCAAATGAACACAAGTCTCTACTGACTCAGAAAATGCATTCTATTCATTTTTATAGTTCTAATGTCTTTCAGTTTTTCAGTGAACTATCCTAATCTGTACTGAGACTTAAAGTAAAATGCTGCAGAATAACTCTTCAGAGGCAGAGACCACTCCTGCTTGTTCCCTTTCAGCCTGTGCCTCACCAAAGCCAGGCAGTTATCAGCAAACCCTTGGCAGACATAGGGTCTTGTGCTAAAAGCAGGTTAAAAGGTTTCCCTCCCCTTCACATTTTTCAGAGGCAGAGCTAGGAAAACCCCAGTTTCCTTTCTCTGGCACAGCATGAAAAAACAAAACTGCTTCTACCACCCCCAAAACATTTTACCTGAAGTAAAAGTGCAGCTAAACCAGGAACTTTGAAACAGAAGACATCTTTCTCAAAGAACACTGATGTGACCCAGACAAAAGCTTTCCCAACACTTACTTTTTTTCCCCCAGAAGTATACAAAATATTGATATAGTTCCTCTGCCCAGTCCCAGGGTCTGTGAAAGCTCAGGGAAGATGGGGTCATGGGGTTGTCAGTTTAGGGTGACAACAAGGTAGAGCAGGGAGACCAATTTATGTCTCCTTTCACCTCTCCTTTCCCACAAGCCTCCAGAAATCTCTGGAAGATCTTTTATCTCATTGTTTATTGAGGAAAACACAGCTTTCTAACAACCTTCACAAGACTGGGAGGACAAAAACCCTTTCCTTTTCATTTGTTTGAGTTACATGCCTGCACTAGGTTGTGTTTATGAACACAAAACACCCATCATTAATGACACAGCAATTCTCACTTTCTGAATTCTCTTTCCAGTCTCAAATGGAACAGAGTATTTTCTTAACCACAATACGAGTCTCTGTGGAACAGAAGCTTCTATTCTTTTCCCCTCAGACACCTTCAGCCACCCTGTAAAACAGACAGATCTGGAAAACATGCAAGCTTGGACAGAGCCCATCATTTAATGGGATTTAGCAGGAAAGACTCCAAATTACTCCAGCTGAGAGCTGCAACTGATGCCACATTTCAAAAGTGGCTAGAGAGATGGAGGGCAAGTGCTGAGTCCAGTTACAGTTACCATGGCAGAGCTGACATCCAAAACTGGATTCTCCCAGCTTGAAGACTAACACTTCAGACTGATAGTGGAAATGCCAGGTTTAAAACATACAAAAGCCTACAGTTTAAGGGAAGGGACACTGTGTTTACACAGGACTGTAATGCAGGAGAGCTCAAGGATCTCCTTTCCTGTCCTAATTACAGGAGATTTGTTGACTACTTCACTACCAGAAGTCACTGTTGATGGAGTTGTGTTTCCTGAACTTCCAGACTACATAATCATTAAAAGAAGATTTATGAGAAGATGGAACAAAGGGGAAATGATATCAGGTCTGCTTTACTCTCTGTTAGCTTCTCCCTGAAAAATAAGAACCATTGAACTTACCAGATACTCTTTCTGGGAGAGCCAGGCACAACAACAAAGGAAGCTCATGTTCCTGTTTTGGCCCTCCCACCACAAGCCAGAGAACACATTGATTTCAGCTAAGTTGATTTAGCTCAGTCCTCAGTCTCTCTCCTTTTATATTACATTAGGCCCTGATCCATCATTCAAATTACCTTCAGCAATTAACCAAGGTGGCTAATTCAGGAGCTAAATTGCTCTGTTACTCATGTAATCAATAGAGACAAACTACTGCATTAGCATACTAGGTAACTCAAGTGTAATAGTTTAAAGTTTCAGGGTTTCACCCAAGTCTTAGAGCTCAACACTCCCTACCAGAAGTAAGTCCAAGTGACTTCCCCACATGAACTCAGAAGAGGCAGAGCACAGGAAAGAACCAAGTCACTTATTGAAGTATAATACAATAAAATAGTACATTTATGTATGCCCCAACTCTGTATTGCTGTGGTGCTCCATGTCAGCTGCAGGAGCTTCCTTAGAGCAGTGATGTTAGTGCAGGTGCACCAATGGCCCTACCTGTCCCCTGGGTGCAGTGTGCATCTCCATGGTGAAAGAGGGAAACTGAGGGAGAATCCACCTGCATGGGTGGGCTGTGACTGCCATCACCTGGCAGGGCTGGGGGGAGGCTTGCCTTGGGGTTTCTGCCTCACCTTTGACAACATTAACCCCCTAAATGCAAACCATGAATTTGCTTATCAGGTTGCAGATATCACCCACATGTTTGCTGACTCTGCAAGAAGTTCCTGGGAGTGCAGACATTTGTTTTTCCTTTCTGCAACAAATAACAATGAATTTTTGGTGTTCCAAGAATCTGACTGCAACTGCTCCAGGCATGCAGGCAGGTGTGCATTCTGCAGGCAGCCATCCTAAAGCTCACACAGCTTCTCTCAGCTGCTGTCATCTCAAGTCAGGAATTTCCAAAAGGTATTAGAATATTCATAGCAGCTTCCAAACAGATTAGGCATAGGCAGTAAATCATATGAGATTAACTTGGCAAAACATGTTTATCCTTTCATGTGCAGCTGTTCAAAGCTCTATAGCAAAGGAGATTGTTTCATTCCCTTTCAGTATTTGGATTTACCTTTGCAACACAGATGTGGAAGGCATGAAGAGAGATTAAGAACTCAAGTTCTACCTAGTAAGCAAAGATAGATTTTTATTTTTCACTGAAACACACAGAGATGCCTACAATACAGATATCCTCCCCAAGAAAGCAATGGGAAACTTCTCCAGCTCCAGAATACAAGCAGATCAATAAACACAAGATTAACAGCAAGAAGCAGGAGAAAGAAACAAAAAAGTGCCCTTTTTGCCTTTTTTTTATTATTTAAAACCCAAATCAAAAAAGGAAAGGCATAAGATAAGCTAGAATGGACTCCACCTGCTTTATAGACACCAAACAGCAACAGCCAAGCACATTTAAAACTCATCTTCCTCCAGGTTCTCTTCCTTCTACTCCCTGATGTCCTGCAGCTATATCAGGACTGAAAAGTTTGCAAACTTTTCCTCCTTGAGAGAGCCAAAGCCATACAACAGGTGTTTAAGTGCTCAAACAAAGCTGAATTGTGATAAATCATTCAAATCAGAACACCATATTCCAACTGCAAAGGTCTGCACAAAAGGTTGGGAAAGCTGCTGGCTTTTTTTTTTCCCCCCCCCTACAGGAAAAGCAAGCTCATCATTTGCTGAGGCACCCTTTTGGGCAGAGAGAACTCTCTGAAGCTCCTGGCTTTGCTTCTCAGTGGTTTCTCCAATATAATTCCCCAGATCTGTAAGGAAAAGCAAGGCTTGTACCAATGAATAAACTGTGTCTTGAAAAAGAGACTCCTGAAGTCCCTCTGATTCACAGCAGAAGCCAAAGTCTACCAAGGTTAATGAACTTGAACTTTGAATCCAGCCAACATCAAATACAGATGAAGAGCAGCCTGCCTGGTAATGTCCCTGTCTACATCTGTCCAACCAGAGTAACACTGTCCTTGTCTCCTGCTCCAGCACACACTACATCAGCCCAAGGCCACTTCTTTAGCTCTCCTGGGAAAGGCTGAGCATTATGGGCTCAGTTCCCTCCATGCATCAGCAGACATTGAGAGGTTTGGCTACAAGATTGCTGCTGCCCTGATCAGCAGCATTCAGTGAGAGAGCAGAGATGAGTCCTGTGTTCAATCTTTGTTAGGCTGCCTATTGAATTTATTCAAGGAAAAAGGAGCTGCTGCCACTTTGTTTCCATGACAACAACCCTAAGAATTTTGTCTTCATAGAAGTGAGTTATTGCTTTCTGTGCTTTCATAGTCTAGGCAAAAAAAATTAACATAATATGGGCTCAAGAAAGACAATCAAATTTGCCCAACACTACTACAGGCAGCAAATCCTCACATTTCATTACCAGAGGTATAAATGGGTTGAAAAGCAATAGTCATTCCTACAGGTATTGATATTAGAGAGATTTAATGTCAAAACAGCTTCAATTAAAGAAGATTCTTTTAATGTCTGTGGTTCTGCAGACCCTGACAAAGACCAGTATCTTCTTATTGCTTTTTGAAAAGCAGCTTTGAGATGATCACCAGTGATGGTCACTGGTCTCCTCCATGTATATCATTTGAACTTGTGTTTATTGGTGATGCACTCAAAATAGTTTCAATGCTGTAAAAAATGAGGTTTCCCCAGAGTATAAAGATCAACAACTAGCTACACAAGACAGATATTTGAAAGCAGAAAGGATGGAATGATTACAGTATGAACACTTGACTTGTGCTTTGAATTAGCTGGGTTAAAACTGTAACAGAAGCACCAAAACCCCCACTGGATATGTAGAAGACAAAGTGTCATTTCCATTGAAACAACAGTGAAGCTGCTCTGCTGTAAAAAGTGAGTCTGAGTCAAGAGGTCCTCATCACAGAAAGAAGCTTCAGAACAGTTTTGAGTTGAACAAGTTGGTGATTGACTTTGAGAAGAATGTTTAAGGTAAGGAGGTAGGGAAGAGAATTGCTAAGAGGTCCCACTAGCTAGATGTTGAATGTGTAACAGCTTGTTCCACATCCTTCAGCCCACATTTAAATAGCTAAAACATGCTAAATGAGCAGAGAAAACTGCTTTCACAGAAAGAAAAACTTAGGAACATTCTCTTCCCAGTCTTGTCTACTCAAACACAAGAATCATCAGATCTCCATATCTGCAGTGCTCTCAGCAAAGGACACAGATTACACCAGGGATTGAACAAACACTACAGCAATTTCACACCACAGCACAACTGGGACATTTCTGTCTCAAAAGCAAGTGACATGGTGAGAGAGATCTCATCATGTGGTACAAACTGCTGCAATTCCACTGACTTTGCTGGAAGGCTTATTCCATCAGCTGAAAATCTGGACCCACTACCAGGCATGTTTATGATTGTGACTATCCTAGAGTTGACTCACAAGAGTAGCTGCCAGGTCTGATGGATTCTGGGTTCCTTTTAGCATTTCAAGATAGATGAGTCCATGAGTATGGCAGTTATGCTGTTATCAAGCATGTAAGTGAGCATACTAAATCAGCCACAGAACAATGAGTACTTAAAGGTCTGTTGAGCAGAAGAACTCAGTTGTGTAAACAGTAAGAGCACAAAGGCTTTTCTTCAACAAGAAAAGTAAAAGGTGAAGGAAGGGGAGGAAACACATGCTGAATAAAGGATGGCCAAAGTATTCAAGGCCCAGGAAAGGACCAACAGGCTGCTCATGAACACAGTGATCATTAAGTCACTTTCTCACCTGTTTTAAAAAAACCTAATAAACTAATCATTAGGACTGGAAATTCAACTTCTGGTGCATTGCAATCAAGGAGAAGAGAGACTTCCCTGACACCCTGAAAGATTTACAAAGAATTTCAAAGTTCTAATGATGCCAGCTACAACATCCTTTACAAACACAGGTTTTATTCAGGAGACAAGGAAAGACCCAAGTTAATTTTGGTTCCAAATCTGTCAGTCTTGTTAATTAGAAACAAAAATGTGAGCACATCATCTACCTCCACTTGAGCACTTGAAGGGCAGAGCAGATGACACTAGTTAATCTTTAGAATCACTGGGAAGCAATCAGGAACCATCAGTCTTGCATAGGAAATACCTAATTACTCCTTCTGCCACAGAGTAAGTCACAAGAAAAAAAAGTCAATGAGGTTCAAATAAAGAATCTGGATCACTTACAAAGCCAAGCCACCAGATCCCCAAAGGTCTTTGCCACAGACAAACAGGATTAATATGACACAAAGGTAGAAGAGGTATTTGCTCCAAGAGAAGGCATCATCCAGAACACTGAGGAAGAAAGAAATTGGCAACTACTGCAGAAAAAGAGC
The DNA here is from genome assembly GCA_013399015.1 of Galbula dea. NCBI lineage: Eukaryota > Metazoa > Chordata > Aves > Piciformes > Galbulidae > Galbula > Galbula dea. Next base: position 1,080,250 of record VWZX01008184.1, read on the forward strand.
AGAAATCACCTGCAAAATAACAAAAAAGTACAGTAGGTTGTACTGGGAGAGGTCTATTCTGTCAATGCATAAAGATTTCCACCCATACTCAAGACTGGCATAACTCCATGGACTTCTGTGCCTGCAGGACCTCTGCTAAGCCAGCCAAGCAGTGCCAGCAATCAGCAAGGCAGTCAGGAACTCATTTTTATTGCCTCCCCTTTTCTTATTAATGTTACACCATAATTTTCCACCACCTTCACATCCTTAATAGAAAATAGTGGCTGTGAGCAAACCATTTCAGTTTTGAGAGCAGGTGATTTTAACCTCTTACAGGACTGAAAGTAGCCTAGCCCTTAAAGCCCATTTGGCTATGAAAAAGCAGAATCAGGAAAGATTATTTGGGGCAATATCAATCCCTGTGCCTTATCCTTGTTCCCTAGATGGTCAAAATATAACCTTTGTGGTTATTGTTAGAGCAAGTCAACTTAGTGGTTCCTCTAAGCTGGTTGTCTTCTTACAACTGGGGGTGTAAGGGTTTAGGCTCAGTATCCCTGAGGTAATAAAGCACGTCTGACCCACAGTGGAAACCTGCTTTTGAATACAATCTCTGAGTAATCCTGGTTAGCACAGGCAGAAAAAGATTATTCTCATTTAACCCTTAATCAAGCATGTGGAGTCAAACCCAATCTAGCTTTAAAACACTGATAAATCATGGATGATAGCAATAAATCCAAGACAGGCAACATGGTCTTCAAAGGAGTGGAGGAATACTAGGAATTAACTGGTAATTTGCACAGGGATAATACAAGTAGAAGTCAGAGAGGATCTTCATTAGAGATCATCCTAGTGAACAAAACCACACACACTATCACTCTGAAGCACAAGAGCTGAGGTGTGTGGGAATGAAAACACAAAAAGGATGAGGAAGCCATGAAGTGGCAGGAACAAAGAAGCTTTTTTTGACCTGACCTTCACTTAGTTCTGATCTGCCTAATGCCCATTATTATTTTTAGGCAGAAGTTTCATTTTCAGAACATAATTGCCTTGCAATTTTCTCTGGTATTTCAAGTCTCACTTTCTATCCTCCATGCATTATGTTTGCTCCCATGTTATTTTCTTTTTTATATCATTTACTAAGGCTGATTCTTCTTTTTAATCCCTTTGCAGTCTCCTGTTTCACTGCTAAAACATTGCCCTGAGATGACTGATGACACATTTGACATTTACATTTTATTGGAAAGAACTTAGTCTGCATGTTTGTGTTCCTAAAACACTTCCTCCATTCTCCCACAACACAGTTTTTGGGGACAACAGTTGCATCCTCATCAATTTTCTTCAGTTCATTACACACTTCTTCAAAATACTGACTTTTCAAAGTTCCATATTTTTGTGCACACTACTCTTGGTAGATGTTGTAGCCTCATGAATATTTCAAATTCATTATGATCACTCAACATTGTAAAGAATCACCAGCATCTATCTTATTTACCATACAAGTCCTGCTTCATTTCCTAGGACTATAACCAAAATATTCTCTGAATTTTGGGGGTTTTCCTCACTTATACAAATTAGAAGAGAACAGAGTCTTACACTACCACATGGAAGGTTTTTTTTTCCTCTAGGATTAAACAATTCTTATTCCAGTCAAACTTGAAGTCACTGAAATCCTCTGTGATCAGTGCTCCATCCTTCTAATGAGCCTCCACAAGTGCATACATATTTCTTGATTTTCCTGCTTATCCTCTCATGAATAACATGATTATGATCATACCTTTAACCATTTCCAGACTCTATTATATCTCAGGTTTTTTTCCTTCCAACTCAATTAAGTCCACTCATCATACAGCCCCTCATCTGTCCTTCTGTGTATGCCCCTGCTGAGCTTCAGCTACAAAATTCTGGAACATTTCATCAAGTAACACTCCATAAATGTTTCTCAGACCCCTAACTTACAGAAGATTTTACCTCTAGCAACCTGCAAACAAGAAGTGAGGTTTCAAAGGACTCTCTCATAAAAGAAATGAATGTAAGATTCCACTGAATGCACCAGAAATTTCTAAAGCATCAAAGAGCAGAAGCTCTAACTGTAACTCTTACAGCAGGCTGGAATAGTTGCTGTTTGCCACAGTGATTTCACTCACTAGGGTAGTTTGTGGAGCATTGGCTGCTTGGTCAAGCCCACAAAACTGTCCTTGAAACACTTGTGGATGCTAAGGACCCTAGCAGGATGCAAGGTTGCTGCATCCTGGCTTTCCGCTGCTTCACCACCTCCTGGAACACAGGTTCCTTCCAGCAGCAGAACCAGACTGGGATTCTTACCATAGCTAATGCCTGGCTGGTGGGGGAGGAACCCAACAGCACCATCACACATGTGGTGGTAGGAGCTCAAAACCCCATCCAACAGGCTGAGAATCTGGCCAGGGCAATCAAGCCTGCATATGAACAAATATGCCTACAGAAAGATCAAGCAGTACATCATCTATTTTCAGATAACTATCCATCTGCCAAAATCTGTGTCTGTTAGGGAGAGAAAGCTGGCAAGAACTGATGAAGAACTGGCCAAAAAAATCAACTTCTCTGCACACATCTGCTAAAAAAAAAACCAAACCCAAAACAAACCTTCAATACTTTACCACCTGCACAGCAGAGAAGCAGCTCCACTAGGGAGCCAACTTCAGCCACGTGAGCAGCAGTTCCCAGCAAAGAGCATCCAAAGGATGGGGTGCAAAGACTCTCTGGCCTTGAAAAGAGTTTTCACTAATTTATTTCTTCTACAAGTCAGAGTTTTTACTTAAGATCCATAAGCTGTCACAGGTTAAAATCTAATTGTAAGGCACTAGCCTGGGATTTGCTTTTTAAGCTAAGTAACAAGAGTCCAGGCCTATGCTTGCTTCAAAAAGCTGCTCTGAAAGCAAGAGAGACAGAAAGCATTCCAGGATCTGCTGCTCTTCTATGGCTGGCTGACAAAAAGAGCTCAACACATCAATACACTATGAAGTGACAAAGTTCTCAACCTTCCAGAGGAACCAGACAATGGAAACTCTGAAATATCCTGCTTCATGATGTGGCATGAAGGAAGGTAGTAAGCCAAAGCAGGAAACTGTCTTGGTTTTTACATGCTTTAAGAGGAAGTAGATGCCTTATCCTGAATTGACAGACAGTGAAAACCTCCACAAAACTGTGGCCCAAGTAATAAAGCCAGTTGCTGAATGGTACAAGCTGAGGGCAAATAAAACCACTTGCTTAGAGAATTCCAACAGCTTCATGTGCAATTTTAATCCCATTAGGCTTCTTTAATTAAAAGCAAATGAATTTTCAGATGATACTAACATCCTCCACAGCTCATATTCACTGAGGGTCTCCATCCCCACACAGTCCCCAGCCTGTCTGCCACATCTCAGTATCAGTCATGAGGAACTATTCACAAGATCCATCTCCCCAGGTTCACCTACAAAAATTAAGGTCATTTCCTCTCAAAGCTCTTGGCTGTTATCCTAATATTAGTCTGAAGTTACTCTTCCTAATGATTCTCTTCTAGGGATGGAAAGAAGCAGGAGCAGGGAGCAATGAGACTGTTTGCTACTTAGTCATTTTTACACCACCACCTTTTCAAATCTCAGCTGAGGGCTCTCCCATGTAGCACCTGAATATGTTCAAATATACATAATGCACAAGGAAATAATCACTCAGATGCCCCACTTTCAGTTGGCACATCCCCCACGGTTCAAGATTTCTTGAAGTCTCTCAGCAGAGAAACTGCTTTTCATTTTGTTTGTCTTCAACACAAGGCTGCCCTAGCCTTTCTGATGCACTTCTGCACCTCCTTATGGAGCTTCACTTCAGCAGCACGTTCAGTCATCACTGCACATTGTCTGTTAGGTGCTTTCTGATCTTCCAAGATGAAAAAAAATCACTTAATGGCAAGCTACTAATGACAACAGTGGGGTGGCTTGGGTCATTGTGTTTAAGTATCACTCTCTTACACTGCTCTTTTAATACAAAGGGTGATTTCATTATTTAAGTTATTCAGGCAAGATGACAATCAAAAATTATGTCTGGGAAAAGATAACATTAAGTACAACAGACTCACAGGTGGATATTTTCTGTGCTGTAAACAAAGCACAGCACAGCTCTGGGAGTTCACCTGTAACTGAATCAGTGTTGAGGAGCCACAAGGTTTTGAGCATCATTTGGGACTTCAGCCCTCTGAAGAGCAGAGCAAGAATACACAGCCTGGAACCACCTGTACCCCAGGGACACCTGAAACCAAGGTAAAACTGATGCTGGTGCAGTAGAGACCGTACAAAATATGTTCCCTTTAATGTCATTTAAAAACAACAACAAAAAACAATTAAGAAGTGAAACCATTAAATGGGTTATAGGTAAGATTTAAGTGTTTGAGAGCCTTAGGCTTGCTTTTGGCACAGCAGTTAGTTTCCCCATAAGAAAGCAAATAGCATTAAAAAAGGCAACTAGACTGCAAAAAGGGATTTGCTGGCTTGCATCCAGGAGAAACCAGACTCTGCTTTAGCACATAGCATTAATCTACTGCAAACAACTCAGATAAACAGTTACCTTTGCTCATCTATTCCAGTTCAGGTATCTGTTCTGTGTATCCTTGGTCTAGAGGCTCCATGAACAAAGTTATTGATCCTGTTAATTGGTAAGATCCTTGCTAAGTGACTAAGCTGTCCACCCACTTTCCCTAATTAAGAAAAATCTGATTAGCAGACAGAAGTGTAAATTGTAAGCCTGCAAATACCACTCTTCAGTCTTCAGGAAATGCTGCAACTGGCAGATATGTTTCCAAACCATCTGGACAGCAAAGGATTCCTTCAACATGACTTGTCAAGTCCTGTACTAGTTTGTAGGACAGCAGCTTGCTGGAAGTATAAGCCTTTGGAAGTGTTCACCAACCAAGCCAGGATTATCTGCTTTCTCATGGTGTGTGTGACAGCAATCAGATGGTTTCTACAGAGCAGAGGCTTGTGCTCCAAATTCAGGAGAGCAGCCTTGCAGACCAATCCTCTGTCCACAACCCCCAAAGGAAGATGAAATGGAATTGCTCAGGGGGAAGTGGAAGCTTTTCAAGCAGCTTTTAAAATGTGAATGCAATTCATTTCCTTTGAATACTGCAAGACTCTTGCACTGAATGGCAGATTTATTCTTTTTAACTGTCTGAAAAAAAGATACTTATTAAAAAACCCACCTTATCCCATGCAGAGGATGCAGTCCCCCCTAAACCTCAGACTGTCCTTAGCAGAACAGGGCCAGAGTCCACAGACACATCATTGGGTCTGGGCAGGTTATAAGCAATTCATCAAGCCCTGTGTGCCCCATCCTCTCCATCATTTCTATTCCTTCTAGTACATCTAATACTTCATCAGCAGTGCCTGCCTGCCTGCTGCCATTCAAGGATGGTCTCAGGAGTGTGGCTGGAGGTCAGCTAGACAGAGGACTCTAAATTGATGACTGCACCAGGCAGCCAGAATCAGAGCTCACCTTTTTCACTGGCAGGGACTAACTGTGCCTTCTGCTGAAGAAAATAGTCATGGAAATCCTGCCACCACCTTAAATTTAACAACTCCAGCTTGATGCCAGATTAATGAGTAGCAGAGGAAGAGCATTTTTAAAGCTTGACTAATGATGATGTGGCTAATGACTGAAGCCTGAAGGCACCTGCACCCAGAAATGCTCCTGGTTGGGACCAATTTGTCCTCTATTATTTAACAATAGGACTAAAAGGAAAAGAAAAGCCCAACTTGAGAATTGGAGAACTCATTTAAGATCTTTTATTTCCTTATGACAATAGTGTATGGGGAAACCATCACCATTTACAAGAATACTTCTCACCTGGAAAATGCTGGTTCTCACATCTTGCTAAGACAATGCAGATAGATTTAGAGTACCAACAACCATACATTACTGCCTCTACTGGAGTAAATAGTGAAATAAGGAGGAAGTTTTAACCACTTCATTATAATTCTGGGGGTTTTGTTTCATCAGCACTAGCCTTTGCCAAAGAATGAAAACTGATAGGAAAAAAGGCTTGTACAGTAAAATGAAGATACACACACACTCCTCTCCTTGAAATAACATGGAAGAAAGATGACATTGAAAAGCTTTTCCATGTTCAAAGGACAAGTCCAGCAAAACTAAGGAAGATTAACTGCTCCAAATATATCTATGGTCAAGAAGCAGGAAAGGAAATAAACAAACCCTTCCACCAGCTCATCTTTATGCATCATAAAACAAATTAAATGAGGTTTTTGTTCACTGTGTTGTGCAAAAAAAAGTAATTTTGTCAAGAGTCACTGTGAGACAGTCAGGCTGCTTTTCAATCACTGCACTAAACTTTCTCAAAGGTGATCTTCCAAGGAGATTTCAAATACAAATATATTTATGTGAAGTTCCTGCCTTTCATACCTAGCACCATTTACTTCAGATGTGTGTTGGGAAGCTAAACCTACTGATATTGTTTTATTAGAATTAAAGCTGCAGGAAGTTTCTCACTGTTACAAGACAAGGAAAAGTACAGCTCTTATGACTACCTACTAGCAAGATTAAAAGACATCTTGGGGAAAAAAAAACAATAAATCTATGTGTATTAATAGGAATTTTGTGTAATAGCCCACAGTTCTGTAAATATAATAAAATAGCAGGCATCAAGGGGATAGTTACACCTCTCCAACCAAAACCCACAATGCTAGAGGTGAAGGTAATCTGATAATGCTTGAAAAAACTTCCATGACAAGTTTTGCCATAGTGACAGCCTCTTTCAGAACCTCTTCTTCCACCTTCACATAAGAAACATGCAAAGTTTCCCCTTTTCTCCTTTCAAAAGTTTGCTTTGTGCTTCATGTGGATCCATTTCCTATTTACAAAGTACAGACCTTACCCTGACAAGCTTTAGTTGCTATTTAGCCACAGTAAGAGGGGGTAAACAGTTGCCAAGTTCTCAACAGAAATGCAACAGTAGATGCACAAACACAGGACCAATGCTGAAGGTGGAAGCTATCCTGGTGGCAATGAGTTGGCCTGCATACAGATATATGACTGGAGACAAGTAAGATTGCTAGATCTAGATTAAGCCATTGCATTTTGACAGTAGAATGGAAATACAATATCCCATCAACCTCAGAAAGTATCTATTTGCTCATCACCAATGGCTTTTCTTGCTACAGGACAGACACAAAGGAGTAAGTTAAAAATTACTTGATTGTAAGAAACAAAACATAAAGACCAACCCCATGCAATCTTTGAGAGTTCAGCACCTAAGAATGAGGATTTCAAAGCTCAGGCAGTAATTGCACAGGAGCTCAGAGAAAGATGACAGAGGTTTTCTGATTCTTTCCTCATGCACAGGGGAAGCAAGAGCTCTGCCTCCACTGCCCAAGCATCTCTCTGACAGCTGAAGCTGGTGACTCCTTTGGGTAACATTCAGCCTGAGTGAAATCAAGTGTCACAGGCTTTGACCTTCAACAATGCCTCTCCTCTAATTAAGAAAGCATGATACTGGGAAGGGGAAAGTATTGTTTTGTTTACAAGAAAAAGGCAATCAGGGCTCTGTTTCCTAGAAGAGTAGGACTTTTGCACATCTCTCCATCTAGCAGAATAAGCTGAATAAAGAGCAGCATTTGTAAGATAATTGGAATTTATGGTCATAAGCAGAGACAGACAAGGGTTACAGATCCCATTTGAACACCACATTGTACTTCAGATACAAAACCAGGAGTGACACTGTGTCATCTATTCACAGCAATCTTTGTCTGCTTCCAGGCTGAACTAACAACCATGCAGTGTATGGACTTCATAAACATATTGCTGTTAAAAAACACAGGACAGAACTAAGGCAACACAGTACTTCCATCAGCTAATCACACATTTGCTCTGTGGTGACCCAACTGCAAACCACCCTGGGGTATGCAGAAGAGGATTGGAGTTAGAGACAGCTCACAAATAAAGTTACATGAAAACTTCAGTTTCTAATTAAAAAAGTTCCATAGGACTTTGTTTTTAAAATGCCTTCTGTCACTGGTTTTCTCCCAATCAAGAAACTTAATCCCTTAACCTAAGCTATTCTGGCCCACACCTGACATTCAGTTCCAACAGACAATGTTCTCCAACAGCTCCTCTTCACTTTGCAGAACAGCCCTGCCACTGTGTCAGCTTTTGCCTCAACAAGAACAAACAGTGCAATGCAATATGGGGGATGTAATCTAGCAGTTAACAGCAAGATATTCCTGTGAAAATTATGATTTCTTATGAGGTCCTGCAACTTCATTTTGTAGTTAGAACATTTAATACAGCTGTTGTTTGCTCTAGGATCAATGATGTTGGAAGAAGCTTTGCGCATAAGTAATTCTTTCTTGTTACACTTGCTGCTATTTGTAGGTGTCCTGGAGTAAGCTTAGAAGGAGAGATGAAGAGATGTGGTAGGTGAACTGCAGAGAAAAGGGGCCACAGCATTCCTGAGGGTCTCATTTCAAGAAATGAGCCCTGAAATCCCACCCTCTGTTGGAATGATGCACGAGGGCCGATGGCGGCGCCGCCACACCCCGGCCCCTCATGGCTGCACCACATTAATACATAATCATTGTGGTAATTATCTTCCTCACCCAGAGTTCACCAGCTCACAGCCATGATGCTGAAGTTTGTTCTCAGTTGAATTAAGAGCTGCATGACAGAGCCAAGTTCTGATCCCATACACTCTTCTCTCTTTTTGGCCCTCCAAGGCATAAAAGTAGTTTAAAGCATAGTCTGAGCTGCGGTAAAAATCACTAACCCTCTGAACAAAATGTTCAATTAAAATTAAAAACAATGCTAATGTTAAGAGCTTGAGTTAAATTAGTCATTTCCATTCCAAATTTACATTTCAATACATAAACATTGCAGCACTTGAAGATTTATCTGATATAAAAGGAGAACATCAGCAATTTCCTTCTAGAGGGGCAGATGTTAAAGTCATCCTTGTGGTTTTTTCACAGATGTTCCCCTCCCAGTGTATTTAAAATGGGATTTCTATCTCAGTTCAGAAAATCCACAAACAGTCAGAGTGGGGCATACTGCACCTTGACTGCTATGGGTTTTGTGATATATCCAAGGAGATCACTACTTGATCATCTGCACACAAACAGGAAATTCTGGAATTTATTATCTATATCACCCAAAAAATGCCAGGAAGTCTCAGAGCACAGTGTCTCCTAGCTCTGAGCTTTGCAGTCTTTTGCTAGGAGCTTGCCCCTGCTCCAAGGAGATTCCAGAACAAGGAGATAAGAAAGTTAAAGCCTGGCAGTGTCCCTGGCAGTGGGATGGTCTGATTCACCTTCAGTGGCATTAATAAGGAATACTACTACTGAAAGTTAATTGTAGGCAGTGAGCAGAAACCAGGCAGCACAGCTTAGAGAGGAGAATCCAAAAACAGAATCATATTTTGTTGGCTTTTCTTTGCCTCACCAGCTCCCAAGCACTGCAGCATTCAGAATAGGAGCCAGGGTAAGGTATCAAGAGAGGAACATGGGCAGGAAAACCTACTAGAAATCTATGAGAAGTAAGAATCTGTGTTTCCTAAGGGGAAGTTCAGGAATGAAAAGTGGATGTCTATTGTAGCATAAATCAGATTTTCTATAACCTCCTATGTAGCTAGGATCAAAGTAGCCTAGAGCAGACTGTCCTGTCTGATCTCCCACAGGTGTCTGGAGCAAGCAGCTGAGGGACAGAAATGAGACTAGAAGCAGACTGGGGACAGATATCTTTAAGTGACACCATTCCTTGTCTCTGGCAGAAGCCTGCTCATGCCAACCTGACTAACAAGAGCAGTGGTACCACAGGGAAATGAGAAAATACAGCAGTTTGCTTGTAGCCCCAGAAAGAGCAGTCTGTTCCTTACAGAACTCAAGCATTGTGTGACCAACTTGGTGTTTTACAGTCATGCAAAAGATGTTCTATAGAAAAGAGTAAAAGCTGTTAAAAGCTTTAAAATGAAAACACCAAGGTGCAAAGGATGGACAACTTCATCACATTTCTCTCCATCTTTTTCCTCAGCCTTTCTTCTTGCAACATTAGGAAGGATCAGGAAATTGGAGACAAGGTAGAGAAGGCTGGGGGGGGAACTCCACAAGATAGATGAAATATTTTAGTACCCAGAGCTATGTGTCTAAAACCAACTGTGTGATCATCTCAGCAGGGGATTAGGCAGAGCAGCTGTACACAGAGAGGCTTAGTGAGCTAAATGACTAACTTTTGCCATTTGTCTTGCAACCAGAAGTAAGTGCAAGGACATGGACATCTAAACCCTGGATGATAAGGGGGTTTTTGTTGTTTTGGGGGGTTTTCTTAAGTTAAAAAACAAATCATGAAAAAAGATTCCTGGGCTCTCAAGCTCTATGAGGCCTCCTGCTTCACAGAGCTCCCCCACAGGAGTTAACTCCTCTCCTGCTTCTGCTCATTAACACCATCTTTGGCATTTAAAAAAATAGATTGTTTTCCTCTCTCAAATTTCAGATCTCATTTATCTTGGGACTGAAATTCTAACACAGAATTTATCACATCAGAAGCCTTATTTCCCTGGCAACGCACCGATACAGATACAAAAATCAAGTAAGAGACAATAAGCCATGACTGGAAAACAGAACTATATTTAGAGAAGCATTGTCCTCCTCTAAAAAGTGTTCAAAACAAGTGTCCTCTTTCTGCTTAGAGTGCAGCAGATGCAGTGCAGTTTGGGAACTGGCAGTCTGAAACAACTCTCTCAGGGAGTCCTCTGGCCAGTCCACAGGGAGCACAACTGCAGGGCTTGGGGTGAACTCACTACCAACAGTACCCAGAAGCACTTGACAGTGATGAGGAAGCTTCTCCTTCATCTGCCTTCTACCCTTCCAAGTCTTACAGTGGATCCAGCCCTTGATCAGCATGAGTGTTGTATCAGTTCAGGATAGGTTCCTGGCTCTGAACTCTCCATGACACCTTGGGCACCATAGGGAGGTAGCCTAAGTACCTGGCACCACAACCATCCTGTGTGGTTGTTTAAAATACCTGCCCTACTGGAAACAAACTTTGCCATTCTGGTTTTCCCAGGCTCAGATGTTGATGAGAAGCACCAACAGGGGTGAGAGGTGTTCAGGTGGAGAGCTAAGTCTTCACCTCCCCATGGGGCCCTTAGGCAGCCCTGGACCAAGTGTTCCACGTGTGGTCAATCCAAATGGATAAACACAGGAGAATCATGACTGCAGGGTTTCCTTCTCTGGAGTTTTGCTAAACTAATTCAGTTGTAATTGGAGAAACTGGAGCTCATGGAACCTTTGCCTTCCCATCAGGCAGATGACTCTGTGATTTATATTCTCTGATTTTAAATGAGATTCTCCCCCATCTTCAGTGGATTTGATTGATACTGCACACAAGGCCACTCAGTAAAGTGATCCAGTGGAGATCAAAGCATGGAAGATAATTTTCCCTGAAATGTATGTAGCTAAGGGTAAGTTATGACTGTTTCACAGTTTATGGAACACAATTTCATTTAAAACCTAAATCTGTCATTTCAGCATTGTTTATCAAAATGCATCCAACATCCTCTCTCCCTAGAAGAACAGTGTCAAGTCAAAGGTAGAAAAATCAAACTAGTCCAAAGCCATTATTTCAAATATCTAACCATGAAATAAACTGCTGGAGAATAGCTTGTGATTTGCATAAATATTATCCACATATGATGCATTTGATGCAAGCAAAAAGTAATTCATCTGCAAGTTAAACACCCAGAGTGGCAAAAGGTGCTGTAAAATTTATGGCAAAGACTGCTTGATGTATGCCTAAAGATGCTATGAACTGCCTTCACCTGCTTCTGTATCTATATTTCATAACCCTGTTTTATTCATACAGGAGCTAACAGATATTCCCAACAATGATTTGAGATCTTCTTTCTTCATTCCCTCAGTTTTGACTCACTGGCACTTTGGGAGCAGGTTTTTTTTCTTCAAAATAATTTGACTGCCAAATGACTATGTACAACATAATTAAAGCCTCTGCATTTTATTTCTGTCACTGAACTGGAAATCACATGCCCAAACCTGTCCTCTGTTAAAACTGACAGCTCCCTACCTCCTCCCAGGGACAGAGGTGTGTTTTGGAAGAACTTTGGCTAAGGAGTGAAACCAAGTCCCTCTCCAGTCAACTATCAATGACTGCTATGCATTGCCCCAGTAGGGTGTCAGACAAGGGTACACATCTATGAACATCACTGCCATCATGCAACCTGTGCCCTCAGTGGCTGCCCCACCTGCTTCCCACAGCCCCAGAGGAAAGCCAAGCTGAAATATCATGGTGAGTTTGGAAGTTCTCATGGAAAGATGTCACAGAATCACAGACTGTTAGGAGTTGGAAGGGACCTCAAAACATCATCTAGTCCAACCCCTTGCCACAGCAGGATTAGGAGATGCTGAAGCATCCCTTGGCATACCAGCCATGTGGGAGAAAGGAGGGAAGGTAATATGACTTTTTAACCTCCTCTTCATCCAAAATCTCTCCTGTGGGAGCTCTATCAATCAACAACAAAGGATTACCATTTTCAATGGGTTGACTAAAAGCACTACAGGGAAGAAACTTGAGTGGCAAGTTTTCAAACAAGGTTTCTTGTCTAAAGATGGCATAAGGCAGACCTGCTCTGACAAATCTCAGCTTTGGTCTCTGTACTAAATCCACACCTTCTCAATATCTAAAGGGAGAGTGTCAAGAGTATGAGGCCAGTCTCTTTCCAGTGGTGCCCAGCAATAGGACAACAGACACAAACTGGAACACAGGAGGTTCCACCTAAACAAAAGGAAAAACCTTAAACAGAAACAAGACAAAGCCAACCCCACACACAGCTGCAAGAAATAAAAATGCTGCTTATGCAAGAAACTTTCAGGATTAAAAGAAAAATAAAGAATTAGTCACTAAAATACTGTGATTAGTATATTTGCAAATAGACTCCCTGCTGCCCAGGGCAGCCTGCAGGGAAGTCAGCAAGCCAACATATTTAGGGGGAAACATATCAGAAAATGGGATTACTTCTTTTTCCCCTAAATGCAGTTCCTGAATGGAAACAAATTCAGATTATTACCAAGTATAAAAACCTGCATGAAGCTATAAAATAAGGGCTTTTGTCCTTCTACACAGGAGGAGGAACAGGGTTGCTTTATTACCCTGTGAGAAGTGCCTCCAGGAATCCTGCAGCAGGTTTTGTTAATGATGCACTGCTTTAACTGTCAGCAGCACAGGGACTTCAGTTTAAATTTGTGCCTCATATGGTTTGTCAGATTTTATAAGCATCTAAAGAAGAAGTTATAAACAGTCATGGGTCATTCAGCTAGGTAAACTAGAGGCAATCTTTCCCCTATCATAGCTTAACAGCAGTCCATAAATTAAATCTGAGGTAACATTAAAAGCTAAATAACACAGATGGACAAATTGTCACCCTTCTGCCTTATGCCTGTTGATGGCAACATTACAAGTGATTCTTTCCTATGGACAGAAAACTGAAAGGCAGCCATCCTTCCAGAAATATCTATCATTTATTTTTCCTGTGTAGCCACATCAGTTTGAAGTCTGAAGTGCTGGGCTACATTTGACAGAATCCCCCACGATTTCAGTTCAAACTTAGGTGCCTAGTTATGTGCAAATTCTCACCTACACACTAAAATAACCCATGCTTCTTTCACACAGCAAAGTAGGCAGTAATGTCACATGCAGCCCTGCCATGACTCCACCAGCAGGCAGAAGAAGTGGAATGGAAGAGCCACCCAGAAACAAAAGCTCTTGAGGAAACAGCTGGTGGCATATGCTCCTCCAAGGCAGTCCAGTCCTGTAATGAAACAGTAACCCTTCCTCACATCAGGCAGGAGGAGCTTTAGCACAAATCTGTATTAATGCACATCCAGCCCTCTACACTACTTAAAGAATTAAAGCAGCATGTAAATTTTATTTTAACTTCAAGATATTTCTACTGCTGACTCTTGAAATGGGTTTGTCCTTTCTTCCTTCCCCATAGATGTGTCAAAAGAAAGGTGGAAGCATTTCAGGTTTTATATAGTCTTTGAAAAAGCCCCTTTTTATTACAGGGAAAGCTTTATGGATGTTGCTGGTTCCTGACCATTTCAAATCTCACATGAGTCATAACTACTGGATTGACTACTCCACAGTGGTAAGAGGTCAAGAGAACAACAGAGCTTTTATTCATCCTCAACACATGCCACAGGTTTAGGTTCAAGCCACCTCACACAAATACTAATATTATTGTTCATCTAGAGATTCCACATATATTTGGTCTAAAATCCCTGCTCTTTTTCACATATTGGACCATATTCTGCATCTACATGGCAAGCATCAATTTATGAAGCTTTTGCTATCTGTCACAAAGTACCCTGTGCTTATAGATGTTCAAGCAAAGCCAAATCCCTTTCCTTAAAGCATCAGGCTGTACTTGCCAGCATGAGCACCTTCCTCACACCTGCCCACATATGGGAGCCACTCCTGGGAAGTCCAAAGATCTAATTGAAACAAGCAGGCTGTCTTGGAAAGCATTTCTTATTCATGGTCTCTCCATTAATATTGGATGGCAGAGAACTGATCACATTGAAAAGGTTGCTGTCAAATAGGTAAGGAAGCTCTTTGTCAGTACAGGAAGGTCAACATCTAAGACTAGGACAGAGGCAGCTAGTCAGTCATTTATAGACATCATGATGAAAAATGACAGAGCTGGAGACAGACCCACCACTAGAAATTCACTTTGAATTATTCAGTAATCTTTTTGTTCTTCTCCATGGAACCTGACAATAGTTTGCATATTTTTCAATTGCCCTGATAAGGCCATGGGAAATGTTCTACTGATAAAAGTGCAGAACACAAATTGGAGCTGGGTTTACTTTACTGCCCACAATAGATCATCCTGACACACTTTTCCCCTTAAGCAACAACATGGAAGAAAACCAAAACAAGCAGTGTTACACTTGGAAGTGTATGTCAGACAAATGTCTCTATTCCAAGCTAAAACAAGAGACAAGGAAGAAAAGAAGGAACCTAGCAGGAATTTTCCTATGTGCAAATTCATCTATTAAAGGTCATCCAAGTAATTTCATTTCTTATATTTTTTCCCAGTAGTAAGCAATTACAACAGGCCCTAATGAAGGTAAATGAAACTGTTTGAAATGAGGAGATAAAAATCTGGATGTAGACTAAATAAAACACAGAAAAAAAAAAGAATGCTCAACATGCTTATCTCTCCCAGTCATGAATCCCCAGAGACTGATTCTACAGCAGAAGTTACTAACTGTTAAAGCAAAGACATTGTGGTGGGAGGTTTTCCCCTTATCCTAAACAAAGAGTAAGTCTTTTATCACACCTGCTAGCTGCAACTGAAATCTGGAGGCTTCCCACTTTTAGGCATAGGAGAAGCACTACAATATCATGCAGCAAAGAAAAGTTATCTATGAGCTTGCAGAGTTCATCCCCACCCACCTGAAACCTTGAGAACTGGGAAAGCAGCAAAAAACCCCACAGCTTACAGCTGTGCTTCATGTAGTAAACAATATGTTTGCTTAGCACTGGTTTCATGGGGAAACCTGGACAAACTTTGGAGCTATCATTATGGTGATACATTAGAATTTTAAGTCTCTAGTTGAGTTTATGGTCCTTGCACATGTCAGATAATCTAGAGCTTGTCTTACACAGACAAGGAATACATTAACACTGCAAACACTTTGCCCATGGGACAGGCCTCTTTATGGCTTAATATGCTTGTGGTTGTAATAAAATTTATCTTCAGAGAAAGTAATAAAACCAGATTCAGAATGTAGAATAATGGGATAATTATGCTTTAAAACCAAATGTGCTTTATGTCACCATTTCCTGAAGTCAAAACAATTTATGAGAATGGTGCCTCAATAGCAGCACTGTAGTTAATGGTCAGTTGCTGCTTCTGTTATAAACCCTGCTTTTTGAGAGCTTCATATAATTCAGCAATCCTAGCTTGAGTTAAGCTAGAACTTGATATACCAGCACAGATACAGTTCTCCACACCTAAAATGGCTAAAATCTATTTTTAAGATCAGGACATACTCTTGAAGAAGGTGAGGGAAGGAACTGAGGGAGGGAAGGGACAGATTTATTTCCAGGAACACAAGCAATACTGGCTACAGACAAGTGCTCTGTTTCCATAGCCTTCCCCAAGCCTTTCTCAGGGTTTCTGCTATTGCAGGGATAAGGAACAGAACAGATCCTTAGGCAGGTTAAAGTGAAGCCCATGGGGCAGAAACTTGGGGGAAAAAAAAAAAACACCCCACAATAACATTTATCTACTAGGAAAAATAGAGTACCATGTATTTTGCAGCTTACACAAAGAGGTCATGCCCTGAATTTCTTGTACATCCAACACTTTTATTCACAGGTTCAGGAGATGAGGAAGAACAGATGATCAAGAGCAATTTCTTAGGATAGGAAGATGAAGCAAAGCTTTAAAACCACCAATAGGATTTCAGCTCTACATTCACTAACAGCAGCCTGGGCAGTTCTACCTCAAATTGATAACAGCCAAGGTTTTTGGAGAGAAAGTGAAAAGGGGCATTCTGTAAGACACTGTTGGCATGCAAGTGAGACAGTAGTAACATGTGCCTTCAGGATTTGGTAACTTCCAAGATGTTTTGAGATGAGTCTTAGAGAAAGAGACTGTCTTTCCTCATTCCTCCAACAGCTCCTTCCTCAAGCAGCAGTTGGAGCTTTGAACTTAATTCTGGGTTACCTTCCTCAGCACCATCCTGCTCCCTTCACTCTTCTTTTTGTTGGGCAGAAGCAGCCCAAGAAAAAGTCCTGGGCTGCTCCTCAGCCTGGGGATGACAAAATCTGAGTTGTCCTATGCTGCTGAAAAGCCCCACAGTGGCTGTTTTCAGGGAGGAAGAAGCTGTTATTAATTCCAACAGTGCCATGTACTGACAGCTAAAGGCCAGTCACCAACTGAGTTCTTCATCTGAGAGGAAGGAGAGATCCTAGAGCCAGGAAAAGAGTCAGTTTCCTGGGATCCAGCAGCAAAGCAAAGCTTTGAGTCTAGAAAAGATTATGATTCAGTTTTAAAGCAATTTGGAAGCTTATTCCATGTATTAGCTATCATCTTCTGCACTCTGCTTGGCTATCAAAACATAATTGGCATGCAGCATCTCCAGAGTTAATCAGAAACAAGCAGTGTTATCCAACTGGAAACATTCTACAGAGAAGAAAGGTGCTACAGGGTCTCCTAGAATATTACCACCTCCTTCCCCATGCAGTGGCAAGACTGCAGGGCAATCCACATAGTCTAAACCTCCATATTCATTCTGCAGGTTTCCAATGTACCACTTCCTCACATCAAATGTAGATTAGTTTCTTTAATTGCCCCATGTGAATTCAGAGCTGAAATGTTTGACTTGCCCAGAACTAATTGTCTGTCAAGATGATATTTTGCAGCCAAGCAGATAGCTTAATTGGATATTTAATTGAACTGCAGGCTTTGTTTCTTCATATTTCAACCCTTATTCCTTAATGTTTGTTAAATTGCATGTTCTGAACACATCTTAAGATTGTCTGCCTTTAAGTGAATGTTTTGTTCTTCAAAAATAGACATTATTGGCTTCTTTTACCCTGCCATTCCTGATGTGATTTTCCCATATTCACCAAAAACAACCACACAATACACATGACAGCCAAATCCCTACAGGAAATAAAACCCAGCTTGCCTCTGCTGCCTCAAACCAGTCAGCATTTGGAAAATGATAATCTACAAGTATTTCTCTACAGAGGAGAAATGTCCCTGTACTGAAGTGAGGCACATCTGGATCATAGCACAGATCTAACAAGTGAAAGTGTGCTTTGGCTGACAGAGAGGATACTGCCAAAATCATCTGCTACTTCTATGAGTCCAGGCTCCCTCTGGCAAGAAAATACATTAATGGTCACAAACTTCACTCTAGAGCTTAGTGGGTGCATCAGCTCTGCCACCTCCCCACCACAGTCACTTACAGAACAAGTGCCCTACAAGACCAGGACTAGTGTGTACCTTGATGCACAGGCAAACCCTACAAGGAGTCAAGGTCAAGCATAAAGAGTGGAAGTCAGTATTTCATCCTCTCTCTCCCTTCCCCCTGGAGTTTTCACCAGGAAAAGGTAGTTTCAGATCCCAGTCTTTTTCCTTTTGCTGCTGTCAAGGTGTAGACAGTGCAGTTGATCAGTAGATTATTGGTCCAGCATAGCACCATCATGAATTGCCAAGCTCAAGTTCAATGGCCCATGTTACAGTCAAAGGAACCTCTGAAGTGTCCTTGTTTTCCACTGATCCTTGCTCTCAGCAGATTCTCAACATTCTCCTGATTAAGTTTTTAGTATTTGGGTAATGATCAGTGTACAAGAGAGAAATGAACATATGCACAAAATTTATATCCCATAGCATATGGCTAAGTAGATAAAAAGCACAGTACACTCAGTAAATTACATATACAGGGATGCTTCTGATTTTATTATCAACCTTGTCTTTGGGCATGAGTTGTTCTCTCTGAAGCTGCACAACTTCTGCTGATTATGGCCACACTCCTGATTAGCACAGTGTATGTGATCCCCATTGTGTAGCTGATTAGACATTTGCTAATAACTTTACAACACCATTTATACAGACACTATTGATTTGCAAATGCATTTAATTACATGACACTCAGAAGTTGTTCTTAAAAAGCTTCTTGTTTGCATGAGGCAAGATCAAACTAATGGTGTTAGGAGCCCCAGGAGGATCAGGGATCTCAACTGCATTGGTCTTTTGTGCACTTTTAAGTACATAAAGCTTCTGGTCTCCCAAGTAAACCCAATCAGATCACAAAGCTTCTCAGAATGACAGCCTAGCATAAGATACTAGATAGAGGCTCTTAAAGCCCAGGAAGATCTACCCAAAATCCATCTGGAATTTGAAAGCAGTTTGCTCTGATGACTTTTATCCATCTTTATTCCTTATTGTAACTGGTGTCAGGATAGCCTTCAGGACTCCCTGATAAATTGCTTTTAAACAAGATCTAGCTCATACTTCTCCTTGTAGTTCCTTTCATGATGGAACCTGGCCTCCATGAACAAGTTAATTGTAACACAGTTTCTAATCACTTCATCAGGACCTAGAATATAGATTTCTGATGGTAGAAATCAGTGCAAAAGTGAAACAAATCTACTCTAAGGAGCAGGATGCACAGGATGAAGTGAGCAGTCAGCTTAAGGATGAAGGCAACTTCAATTGAGCTGTAAAGCTAAATGATGCTGATGATGCTTTGCCAAAAATCATGAACTGCACATAACATGACAAAGTGCCCATGTATTTGGAAAAGCAGCAGTAATAGCCCTAGCAGTGAATAAGGACCCAATTAAGGGAATCACAGTGGGTTTTGACAAAAATGAGTAACACAAATAGACTGAAATCAAGGCAGAGACCACCACATAGATTATATACAGTGGCATTGCCATCTCTGCACACAGAACCAAGACATTGCCTTTCAAATAGTTAATGAAAAACTAAGGGTGCACTTGATGAAATGGATTTGCTTATTTTCATAATTTCCATGCTGTCAAACCCTTTACACCTACACCAAAACCAGGGGACAGGAGATGGAAAGGAAATGGCAGCTTGTTTGAAAGCCTGCTTCATTAATATTCCAGATCATCCATTTTAAAGCAGCAGTTTGCAAATCAAACAGTCAGTGTATGCCCTTTTGCATACCAACAATATTTCAACATGAACAACATCAAATTTCAATTACAAGCACATGAAGCCAAAACCAGCTCTCTAACAAATAGGACAGATGAACAAAAATGTTCTAGATTCTTAGTGCAGGAATTCATACAACTTTCCATCATTGTCTCTGCTCAGAGTAAATGATCCCTTTGCCCCACAAGATGACATGAAGAATGTCTTTTGTTTCCCAAGATGGAGCTGATTCTCTTCTACTTTACTTTTATATCAAATGAAAGGAATCAAGCCAATAGAAAATGAGCTCAGCAGCCTGGCAAATACCTTTTCACATGTTCCTCACCACCACCCTTTGCAGCTTTTATCCTACATACTTTACCAGCAAAATGAGATCCCTTCAAACTAATTGTTGCACCCAATTCTGTAAAGTTGTTAACATTAATTATTAGATACAAATGTATGGATAAAGTTTCCTTGCAGGCAGACATGCAGGAATAAGTGTCCCTAATTCTGAGGGAAATTAACTTTTCCATTTCTTTTAGCATACAAACTTAAATATGCAAGTAGAAGAACAATCCAGTTCTCACTCTTGTGGGCTATTCACTAGGCAGAAGGATTAGGGCTGATGTTCTTTATGACCTGAGGATCCTTAGGACTTAAGAGGCAACTTGGTTTACACCCAGCTCTACACAGAGCCATAAACCAGACATTATCTGCTCAGTAACTCTTTATTTGATGTATGATCAGTGCAGGACAGTAGTAGTAAAGGAAAACCCTCAGATATGTGGATAAGCTGGGAAGTGAGAGGCTGGAGAGCAGCAGTGTGGACAGAGGTCTGAGGGGTCCTTGTCAACACCATCCATTAGGTGGATTGAGCTCTCTTTCACTTGAAGACACATTTTGAAACCTCCAAAGAACATTTATAGGTCTTTTCCAAACCCTCTGAAATTTTGCAACCTCCATTTTATGTCTCCAGGACTATTTGCAACAAAGATGTGTTTACCTCTAATTTCCTCAAAGCCCTGCTCATTCCTGCCCAGAGTCCTGTTGCTCTGGGGTACTACACTTCACTTGATTGTCCAATATATTTCCTTGCCAAGAGTCCCTACTGGATTTCTTTCCTCCAAGGTATGCATTTAATACAACATCTACCCCAGCTCACCCACAAATTTAGGCTGCACTGGATGTGACAAGAGGGGAGTGCTAAATAAGGCAAGACTAGCCCACATGTCATCCCCAAAGAGTACTAGGAAGCTTTTAGGTTGCTCTGCAATCACTGACTACAAGATCAACCAGCAGGTCTAAGAACATGCCCCACAGAACCCTAGACCAAGCAAGGGATGTTCTATTAACATCTGACTTTGAGATTAGCTGGTTTGCCCTTTCCTAATCCCTATGCTTAAGGAAAAGAATGAAGAAGAGCAGACTTCTAAATCAAGTCTCTTTGAAAAGTTTAAAGAAGTTAAATTAATGCAATTGTATGCAAACTTGTAATCTCAGGAGAAAGCTCTGCATTTGCCTAGGGTTATTTTCTTCAAAGCCATGTAGATGGACCTTAATTAAATCCTTCTACTTACAGAACTGATATTTCCCAAGAGCCTTTGGCTCTTAGGCATTCTTATTAAAAGTTAAACAAATCCCAAACATTTTGCTTACAACTGTTCTTTTCCTAGAAACCTACAAATCCTTGCTTTTACCACACAAGGCCTCTCCCCCTTCTCTTCTCCCTTCCATGTCTTCCCTTCACTATTTTCTAACAGTTTCATTAACCTTGCATTTGCATTTATTACCTTTTATTTCCTGCTTCTCCCACCAGCCTGTTAGTTTATAATTGCTTCACTAGTGCCCTGTTTCAGCCTCTGCAATTTGAATGGTGGATGTCTGCATTTCAGGTGTCTGTAAAGAAAAACCTTTAGCACCATTTGCTTTCAAAGCATGTAACTATGCAGGGAAGATGCACTTGCTGCCTGTCCACCTTCTGTAAAGAATTAATTACCCAGTGGTAAGAGGACAGTTCTAATGTCAAACACTGTGGGTATATGGCAGGGAATTAAGAAAATTCACTGCTTTAGGTCCCCAGTTGTATTTCAGGGATAAGACCTGAAAGTCTGTCTCCCTCTACAGTTGCAGTGTTAATGCAGCAACACTGCCAATCAAATGGTCTTGATACTCTTTAGATCTTAAGTGTACATCTATTTATAAATAAAACAAATTAGAACACAGAAAACTTCAGAAATGTGGGTCATTACACAGGAGTATAATTAAATCTGACTGGGTTCCTACAAGCTTCCTAGGAGCCATGATAAAATCATCTGGACTTGGATTTAAAATAAATTGCTGAGTAAATTAGATTTCCTGGTGTTTTATCTAATTAATCCAACCCTTAACTCAAATTGGTTGACTTTTTAATTACCAGCTAATCTCACCCATATGATGAGGGGTTTTTTTTCTGCTCATACATCAATTTTTTGGGTGTATTATGGTTTCAGTAGGGACTGGAGATGTGTGGTGGGGGGGTTGTGTGTTCATTTACTTGAATGGGTAAATCATTGGAAGCCAAAACTTGGATGATGCAGCTTAATGAGACCCTAATTTCTGTTGCATTCTTCTACATGTACATCTCACTATTTTGCACCACCATGCAGCTGGGATGCAACCCCAGTACATCTAAAATAGAAAAGGCAAACAGATGCCATTACTCTGGAAAAATATATCAGAACTGCCTAGGGGAACATTTCACACAAGCATCTCCACCACCTCAACACAGTGCTGGAGGGTGATAGTCTAAAGGCAAATCTTGAATCATTTTAAAACCAGAAAGTTGTCTCTTTTCTCCTCCTCAGCCATGTTGAAACAGACTCAAAACCAACCTTAGCTTTCAGGATTTGACTGGTCCAAAAGGCCAGAAAGAATTCAAGTCAGCAGAACACAAGCAAACCTGAATTCACTGCAGAACCTCAAACACTCAGGTAGGTTTTATGCTAATTTTAAAGTTTGCTTAAATCCTGTGGGAATTTCAGGTAAATCCAGATAACACTGCCTGGAGCTGACAACATCCCAACTCTTCTCTTTGCATTTTTCATCTTTACAGGACAGTCTCAGTGTTCTCCAGCACAATTGTTTGTACTTCTATGTCTGTTTACTCTCAGAAATGTTGGTGTCTACTTCCAGGAGGTGAAGGCTCCCTACACAATCCCACAGGGAACTGCAGAGCCTCCAGGCAATCCCTCAAATGACACAGGTTTTATTTTACTGCCTATAGCCACTCATCCAGCTGCTCAAATAAAAAACACTCAACCACAAATGCATTTATTCTTTCAGCCAGACATAAAACAAACAGAAGAAAAAGCCTATCACTTATTTACTCATATTTGAACACTGCTTTTACATGGAAGCCATGGCAAGTGTTATTGAACTAACTCCCTCACCCTGGGAGGTGTGTAGACCATCTCAACTTCTCTCTCCTGGTCACTGCCTGTCAACATCTCTCCTCCCAACCAACAGCCAGCTTCCAGACCACTGCAGAACACCCCTTTGGCTCACCTTTGTCCTACCCAGGCAAGTACTGTTATAAATACCACTGCCATATCTTCTCAGATAAACAAAACTGCCTCTCTACTGGATACTAAATTTGCCTTTTCCCTCAAAGGCTTTATTCCTCCTCACAAGGCTTTCTACCTGCTACTAATCTTCCCCTTCCTTTTAGAGTAAGATCAGAATTAATTCTAGATTCTGATAAATCCTCCTTTCCCTTTCATCCTTCCCCAGCCAAACAATAGGTGGTAAATCTGTTGCTTCTGGACACATTGCAATGGTCCAAAGAGTGGGTTCAAGAGATTAGATGAGTCCATAGGGCTCATCAGGGATGGTACAAATTAGGACACTGTCTGCAGCTCCTAGCTAGGGAGCCAGCAAACCATCAGCTCCCAGAGAGGATGATGGGGAGCAGACACCATACTTCTATTCCCCCTCAACCTTAATATCTCTTGCTGAAGACAGACTACCTGTCTAGAGGCCTCTTAGCAGATCATAGATAAACTGGGGTGTGCCTGTCATCCTCCAGTTCCTACCACTCCCTCTCCTCAAGCTGATCTGCAAGTGGAGGAAATCTTAGGCTGGAAAACAGTCAAGTAATCCTTTAAACTTCACCCTTACACAATTCATCAGCACCACTCATCAGAGCATTATATCAAGTTGCAATTGGGTGATTGATACTGTGTGGAATAACAAATGAATATTGTGAAATGTTATGTTCTACCTGATGGAGACAAATCTGAATTGTTTTCACTCAAAGCTAGTTGGCTAAGGTTCCCCTTTCTAGATATTGGATAGTGTGACAGCTCTTAAAAATCTAGATGACTGATTTTTAATATAGCCACTGAGCTGAAATTCTAATAGTGCTAAATTCTGCATTTATGGTCTGATGACTTTAATGTCCAAGTCCCTTTTCCACATAATTTATAGAGAAAAGTTGATGTTTCTAACCAAAATTTCACCTTTATCCAGCTTTGCTTTGCTATTTCCTTCTGCCCATATCAAAACATCTTCCATCAACTGTTTCTGACTTAAAGGTGGATTAATTCAAACAATTTTCAGACATATTGACAGAATATCTCACAAGTTTTTTTCATTTTCATTGATTCTGCATTGGCTGGCAAAAAAAACAACTTTATCTTCTGAAATTTTTAATGCTATTCTGCTTCAGAGAGCCAGAGGAAAAAGAATCTGTCTTTCCAAAGTCATCCTAACTTTTATCACCCTTGCATTCACCAGGGTGTTAATAGATAGGAGTCACCTGTGGCTAACAGACAAGTCAAGAGTTTCCTTAGCCCAACAAATACTAGACCTTACTGTAAATGCACAAATCCTGCAACAGCTCTCAGGACACTGCAAGTTACAGCCCACTACCTACAATTAGCCTGTCATTTGATATTCTCTGCTCAGGAGAATTCAGTTAAAAGGTTGGATTAGCAGCTCCTTCAGCTTAGGACAATGAACCACCACCACCACCAGAGCTGTACAAAAGGTCCTGTTCCCCACCTAGCCACAGCATGCCTTGTGCTAACCAGATTCAGTGCTATTAATAACTTACTCTCAGAAACATTCACATAGCACTGAAAAGTCTTGAGGTGTATTGGTTATTTTTCTAACCTTCAATGTTACCTGGCTACCAGCAGGGCTACAAAAGCACAGCTCTGAAGCAAAGGAAAAAACATCAGCTATCAGGAGCTGTGTTAATCAGAAAAATACCTACTCTTCTCTTGATCTCAGTGTGTAACTTCAGTGCAGCTCCAATGTAAACTAAAGCTACCAGTGCTTGCTGGGGACTTACACAAAAGAAATTCTCATGTGCTTCATTCAAGCAAAGTGAACATATTAACTAATCATACCTCTCCACATGCACTCACACAAAGGAGTCTCATAAAACCTGCTGGGTTCCTTCTGTCCTGCCAGCTGACTTGGATGTACATCCAAGTGCCACTACCCTGAAAAAAGCCTAACAACTTTCACATAAGGCCAGCAGCAGCTGGCAGGAGCACAAAAAAACCTCTAATATTTGTTTTCTTTAAAGATAAATTCATTCTTAATGTATACTCCCCCACTCAAGAGAGTGATTTTGCCTTTTTCAAGGGTAGAAAGCATCTACACTATTAGGTGCTTAATAAGTTTGTATTTTTAAAACATCTCCTAAGCATTCAAGAGGCTGCTTTGTAAAGACATTCAGAAACACAACCAGATTTTTAAATACACATATTTCTCCTTGACTTCCCTGTCTCAGTTCCCCACCCAGTAAACTGGAAGCAACCTGTATTAGAAGATAGGAAACAATTAATGAGAAGACTTTTCAAACCACTAGTAAACCCTGAGGAAAAGAGAAATCCTTAACTCATAATTCACACCTCCAGCACAAACAGACATTAATTCCTATTTTGCTGGTAAAGGAAAGCCAGGGAATTGGGCAGAAACCTCTTCTGATTTGTGTACTACAATAGTAGGCACCTATGTTTATATAGAGATAACCACACAAGTCATCAGGTATTCAGAAAGCAACACTGCCCTCAGAGGGTTTGGGACAGACAAGAATGCAGGCTTTTCTGGTTGCTTATGCAACTCCATCTTCATTTCTGCTCTGAGGCAAAGGGGGGTTTTGACAGCCAGACTACTTAATTTCTCCAGGACCCTGCTCTGCCATCCTCTGTTATGTGGAATAACCTTTTCAGCCCTGAACTGCCTTAGCAAGCCTAAAGTTAGAGTGTTTCCAGGTTGTGCCAGGGAACTCAACATACTCTCCATGCTACCACAAGGTAGGAGTCAAACCAGCAACCTGTCTAGGCTACCAAACATAGAGCTTGTTAGCTAACTTCCCAGCTCAGCCACTCTTTAATATACACCTTAAAATACAGGAGAAAATGAGAAAAGGAGGAACAAAGTCATCATGTCTAGCTAGAATCAAGAAACAAATGATGGTTTGGAAAATCAGAACAAAAGCTTTCTAGGATTTAAGAAGAAATCTGATCAAACCTTTGTCAAAATTAAGACCAAATCACTTCAAGATGAAAATTAGTATTTTGAATAGGTCAGGACTAAAAAAGCTGCTGAAGTAAGTGGTCTGCTGTCCTCTGTTGGCAGCTCAACCAGCACTCCCAGCCACAGAATAGGTTTGCAAGTGTCAGTGAAGCCTTAGGGTTTGCTGTGTGCCTTGGGAGGGCAGGGGCAGCAGGCTGACCTGCACACCTAACCCAGAGGAGTCCCAGCTGAAGCTAAGCATGACAGATTTACAAGTGCACAGGCTGCTCCATTTATTATTTAAGGCTTGCAAAAGATATTCTCATGGCTTGACATCTGAAAGAAAGCATACAACCCACAGTACTCTTGTACAGCAGTTATACCACACTAAAATGTCAAACCAGGGCCTATTAATCTGATAAAATCCTACTTTTTAGTATAATTATCTCTTCCCTGCTCTCTTGTCTTATCCCCAGCCTGGAGAAGCACAACCTGCAATTCAACCATTAAGCTTCTCCTATGTCATCTGTAAGTAACAGCAATAACCTGGGGTAGAACAGCAAGTATTCCAAAGCATTTCTGAAAGTTAAGATTGTGTATAGTGATTAATCAAGTTGTTCCTTGGCTAGCAGAGAAGCTGACTGACAAGGTACATGAAGTTCACTTGAATATTCAGCAGACTGTCACTCCAACATACCCTTTTCAAAACAACCTCTTTCCAGTGTTATGACAGCTGTTGAACTTCCAGCACTGGAGTTTTCTGGAGTGCCTTTTGATTTTTGTTTTTATAAAGAGAACAGGAAGATGGCAAAAACATCAAGAAACACCAGAAAACTGGAGAGCATAAAGTTTAACACCTGTTGGACAATAAATCTTGGAAAGTGTCTCGAGATGTGCAGGAGGAACACTGGGGCATACAGAGTTGATGAACAGGTTTGCTGGCATTTCTGGAAATAAACTGTTTGAATGCATCTCCCTGAAGTATTTAAGCTTTCAGCCAGCAGCACACTGTTCTCAGAGGTGCATTAGTTTTCTGTAGTGACAGAATCACATTAAAACTCCTCATGTGCAGGAATCACACCCCAATGGATTAGAGGTCTGTCTTCTTGAGTCTGACTTTCTTGAGCACCCACCCCAATGAAACTGGAGCCAAGGAGTTAGGTAACAGCTGGCTACTAAAGAGATGAAGACTCAGGCCACCAATAGCTCCTTCTTGGCAAACAAATGGTTCCTCAAAAAATCACTAAGTTGGTGACTTGGCTCTGCCAGTATGTGTGGCAGTCCACACAGCGTGCTTGGAAACACATTGTAGAGGCTCAGACCAAGAGAAAGTGTCAAGAATGATACTTTGCTGGAAGACAACATGCCAAGGAATGTTAGAGTGCACAGAACCCCATGAAGAGCCAGCAGCCTCTCCCCTGTTTTCACTAAGCAACCTAATTTTATGCCAGGGCACTAAGAACTGAAGTCAACTCAGAGGCATCACAAGCTCTTCCCTCATGACTTTACCTGGGCATGCAAACACCAGTTCCTGTGACAACCCCTAATTATCATCCATGGATATATAGATGTTGCTGTCTGAATGCCTGTTGTGGCATATAGCAAGATCAAACCTCAGTCCTGCTGTTGAAATCAGATTTCTAAACTTACACACATGGGAAGCAACTCTCTGCTATCACATTCAACCTGCATGGTTCTCTCTTATCTCTTAAATACATGTCTAAAACAGGCATGCTTCTGTATAATATATTCCTATTTAAAAACAAGGTTTCATTCACAGGGGTTTCAGTTATTGAAATTAAGATCAAGTTGTGACAACCCTCCCCCCCCAAAAAAAAATATAGCTAACATAGAGAAGGCAGAGACAAGGGAACAAAAGGGAACAATAGAAATGGTTTGTTTGTATGTAGGTAGAACCATTAAGATTGGAAAAGACCTCTGAGATCATCCAGTCCAACAGTTAACTTAACACTGCCAGCACACCACTAAACAACAAATCTACATGGTTTTTTGAACACCTTCTACAGGAACAGCAATAACTTCAGTCAGACTTAGCATCCTCAGGGGCTGCACAGAGAGCTATGGTGTGAGGAGGAGGGAGAAGAAGAGGCCTCAACACATTGCCTGTGCATGGTATGCATTGTGCAGTAGTCTGGGTTATAAAATCCTGTACTCCCAGATAAGAACACCTGGCAATACTGTATCATTGTAGAAGTGTTTCACTATTAGTAGGAAATGACAGAGGGCAGCACTCTTAAGCAAGGTCAAGGACACAAATGCCACACAACTTGACCCTCTGAATTATGCACACCAAAGTCACTTAACATCAGCTGTGCATGGGCCATAAAAAACCTGGCAAAGCAGAAGAACTATTTGGTGTGCCTTCAGTATGAGGGATCTGAACTCAGGTGGATCAAAGACCTCAGTTCTGAAACTCTCTTGTCTGAGATTTCCCCCCCAGCCCCAGGTTTAAATAACTGTGCCAGTCCCCTTGCAGCAGCTGTCCCAACAGTGTTATGCAGAGTTTGTAATATCCGTGTAGAAGGGGAATAATGCATTTGTGTTCATGCTCTGCAATATTTCATTTGTCATAAAAATCAATAGAAATTTCCAGAAAGGGCATTTTGTGCTCTGAATGTGCTAATGTGACATTCACTGGGCCAAATTCATCCCTGAAGCAACAACTGCCTTCCTGGAGTTCATGCTGTGCCTGATTCAATACAAAAGCCCAATATTTCTTTTTCCTGCCATCTGCAACAGGGGAAATTCCACCCTTAGTGATGTGGAAAAGGCAAAGAAATGAAGACAGTTTCACTTGAGCCTTACTCTCCTTTCAGTTTGGCATTCTCAGCCTCTTCCTGAGTAAGATATCAGGTTTGTCTCTTGGGATTCACTCTCTAGCACCCTCTCCTTGTAGACTAGCACTGCATCTCATTTCCTAGTGTGACTTTCACACTCTTGGACTGATCCACAAACGTTATGCTTACAGCCCCATTCAAACTGCATGCTGAAGATTCCATCCTGGCCAAAAACTCTTGTGGCTGGAGATGTTTATTACTCTAACTATTTTAAGGTTGTTAGGTTAATTTTATTCAAATTACTATCCAGTGCCTGACATCCTTAATATTTTTCATTGCTACCCTTTCAGGGTTTTACTTTACCACAAAGCCAACTCTGTTGAAGAGGTATATAAATTCCCTCTCAATTTACCTCTAATTTTACCATCACTAGTTCTTCACAGCTGTTCAGATCTAGCACATCCCTAATAATACTCAGTGATATGGAGATGTTTTCTCACCTATCCCATCACATCTACACAGTCAAGCTTGAGGTGACTTTTCCCAAGCTCCCTTCAATAGAGCTGTATTTTTGCTCCCTGAAAGTCATCAACTTCTCATTCCTCAGCAAGATCTCAGCCTCCAGCACGTCTCATGGTGCAAACATGTCCAGAACATTTACTGCACAGCTCACACCCACCCATGGTGATATCCCATGTGCTGCATTGAGCTGATATCCCAGCTAACTTCTCCAGGTAGCAGTGGGAGCTTAGACTGCATCATCCCAGAGATGTTTGTGGCCCTCAAGAGCCACTGCAAGGAAACATTCAAAGCTGTTTCAGCCTCACTGCCACTATTAACATGCAGCTGATATGACTAAATCCTCAGCACAATGCTTAGCTTTCACCATGGGTGACAACAAAAGACAGAGGCTTCCTATATCAATCAAGTAGTCCCTACAATCAGTGCTTTGCTAGCAGCCCCTCCACAGCAGAGCTTAAATACTTCATAGTATTTGTGGTAATAAACATTTGTCACTAAAAAGGTGACTGGGGAAAGGAGGCAATATTAGCAAAGCAAGATTTTACTGTAGAGCAAGGAAAGAATTGGGTCTAATTACAATAACTGTATGATACAGTAATTGGGATGGATTTGAAGTACCCTCAGCAGGCTCCATTTAAAGAAAAATTAAGATAGTGACAAGTAATATTCATTATATTCAGCCATTAGTAAGTACTCTCAACTAACACAGTAAAGGGAAAAAAAAAACCCCACTATTCCTAGAAGAAACATTTCTGGTTTTCCTATAATTACTGGAAACCAAAACATTTTTAGTAGGATGAACATTATTTGCCTGTATGGAAAATCTTTTCAGCTGGGCAGGGTTTGGTTTTTCTCATCTCTTTCCTTCAATTTCTTGCTCCTTAGATTAACAAGACAATGTTGTTGAAATAGAGCATTCTTCTGTTACTGTGTAACTCCTCACATTTACTGCAACAGTTACACACGCATTTGTAAAGCTGGACAGCTTAAAAGGCATTATTTAATGCTTGTAACTGCTTTAAACTTGGAATAAAAGTATTGAGTCCTACAGTTTACTTTCAGTGCACATTCTACCCAGCAGCACACTACTAAAGTCACCCAGAGAAGACCTGAGAATAAAGTGTTCTGTCAAGGGTATGGTAATTCAAAGCCTCTACAAAAATCACTAGGAATATAAACTGATTTAACATGACACAAACCAAGGTAGATGCAAAATTGTGAGCACATGTAAAATGTTGGTGCTCCACCAGTTTCAGTCCCTGTCAGCCAAGATTCCAGCTCCAGAGCAGCAAGCCTGTACTTTGGCCTCAGGTCAAATGCTGCTTGTGCATCAATAAAAAAAAGCAAGACAGAAAACCAACACAAGGAAAGCACCAGCTGCCAATAGACTAGGAAGTGTGTTCACTGCTGGTTTAGCCCTTACTGCTATCTTCATTCAAGAAAGGAACAAAGCACATGGCAAAATTAATTCCCACAAGCTTTTTAGTTGGGACTGCTGGAGTTGGTTTGTTTTATTTTCAAAGTGGCATGCCTGGTCTGTGTATTAGGCTGCAAGATGAACTAGCTACAGCATCATGTGATAACATCAAGTGCAAAGTCACCATAAGCTTGAGGATTTCTTTAATATGATTTGTATACTTTTGTCCTTGTCCTTTCAAGTGTAAGTTACCTTCTTTGCTTTTATTTTTTGCAACTCTTATCACTTGGAGGTCATCACACTATTATCAGCCACCATCCAGAGAATGCCAGCTGACCAATAAAGCACTCAGGGAAGCCCTCCATCCATTCAAAGGATTCCTGGAAAAGGAATTGTGCCATTTGAAAATACAATTCAATGTCAAACTGGTTCATAAGCCCCAGCAGCTCAAACTTGGAGCTCAGATGTGTACTGTACCATAGCTACAGCCTTAGACATACTCTTGGTTTTCATCAGGTAGCTAAGAGTTCATTCATCCTGTCACCACAATTTTAATCAAGCATGCCACTGGAACACCAAATCTGGCTAAAAACCTTTTGAAGCTGATACCTCAGATGAGGTTTTCAAAGGCTCCAAGGAGTCTAATGCACACCTTCAAAGTGGATTCAGTTTTATTTGGGAAACAGTGGCCTCCCTCCTTAGCTCCAAATGCACAGCTGCACTCCACAGACCCCTGGTGATGGCCTCCATGCTGCTACCCCTTTAGAGCAGCCTCTTCTAAATGAAGTGCTTGGAGGCTTAGCTAGAGGTTGGAAAACCAGAGTTCAGACTCCATTGTTTCCTTCAGAGTACAGATAAGCTAAACCCTAGAAGCAAACCTGAGAAGTGTGAAGTGTGCTAGGAAAACTTGTACCCAAATAATTAGTATTTGTCATTAATAAGGATTAAGTATATTAATAAAACTACTTGCAGAGGGTTCAGCCAATTGCTGGTATCTTGTGTTAATTAATACTTGGCACTGTAGAAATACTCAGACTGTATTTTGCTCTATTCTATGTGTGTAAGGCAGCTTCCAGAACAGTTTAAGGTAGCTGGTAATGAGAAATAGTGGCTGTCTGAAGAAAGCACTGTCTAAGTTGAAATACAAGGCTTCTTTCCAGAATTTGAAAGTTGCCTATAGTTTCCAAGAGGGTAACTTTCACTCCAACACTTCAATTCAGACCCATACTTACCACAGGTAGTTAAGTTTCTCCAGATACTGGAGCTCTGCCATCCACATGCATCTTTATCTATTTGCAGGGCAATATCCTGTACTTGGGATTAGCCCCAGAAACCTATTGGGTCTGTCTGTGTGCATGTATAAATCTCTTTGGTGCATCTCTTCCACTTAGCAGAAAGGCGGCAGAATTAATTCATTTTTCAAGATCTAAAGACAGATTTGTGTCTTCTCTGGAGCCCAAATGCTGAAATGAGTTTGTTTGGCATCTTCATCTCCCAGTGACCACCATAGGAACCCCTGTTTTGGCAAACATTCTTTCCAGAAAGAACAACTGGGGCCTGTTTAGCTTCATTTTGGCTGCATGGACTAATTCATTTGGACAGTCAGTAATGTTACTCTCCAAAATATCAGGCAAATGCTATCAGAGAGAGGCTAAAATCCTGGAATCCAGTTGAAAACACTGACTTCTTCACGAATGTGAAGTTCAGATATTCATTTAAACAGCAATTAGACACACTCCAATAGTGCTTCTGGTGGCTGCAGATCTATCTGACCTGTCAGATGGGAAGAGTTGTCCCTGCTGACCCCATAACTTCACAGCTCCAGAGCTCCATTTCATTTGGGAACACTGCCTGCTTCTCTACCCAGGATACATCCAGTTCCCATTTAGGACTTAATCTGATCTTTTTCCAGTCCCACTGCAGGTCATCTACTCACTTTACCAAACTGAAACAAACTGCCAGCACACTGTCAAATTCACACATAAAAGAAGGGCAACTTCAGCTCCTTCCCCTTCAAGTGGCAGGTGTTTGCTGTAGCAATAAGACTTCTGAAAGAAACATGATGCTTGAGCTGATTATTTCTTCTTCCATGGAAAAATGAAGCTGTCATGCTTAGGTCAGTTTGTCCTCAGTGGTCAATCAAGATGCTCTGACTTCATATCTGCAGATGCTAATACAATCCTTCATGCTGCAAGGAAGTCATCATTCCCTGGTAAACTAGAAAAAAAAACCCATGACTTTTCCATATCCTCCACAAATAATCAGGATTTTTTTCTGGTCCTGCTAGGCTCAGAGGATGACAGCACTAGACAGGTTATCATCACACTGTCAGAGATTCTTCCAGCTGCCAGATGCTGCTGCTTCCACCTATTTTTCAATAACCTCAGCTCACTCTGCTGCCTGCCAAAGTCTTCCATTGCTGGAACACAGTCATGGCTTACTGGCAGGACTGCTTCAAGGAGAAGAATGGCTTTGCTAGAAGTCTGCTTTCCCTCTTCCCATGAAAAAGGAAGTGCTATTTAGTGACAATTCCCTGTCAGCCAGGAATGACTGGCAGGTTGCTTGTGTTCCTCTTGAGAGCAACACTAGTAAATACACATTTAAAACTTGTAAGAGCCTGCAAGTCAAAAAAGATTAATAGTAGCTCAAGTTCTTCAAGTAGAAGGATGACTTAGGGTTAACTGTTTCCTTAATGTGCAACAGTAAAATAGCTCCACATAAATAAAGTACTTTGATTTTAAATGGCACTCTCTCTTGCAATTGTTCCACAGCAAAGGAGACTTTGTTCATGCTCCCTGTGAACTAGGCATAGGAAAACTTCCAGACACAAGTGTCCTAGGTCCAGTTGACCAAAGGAACTTTGTCCTCACAGCAGGGAGGAAGATCAAACATTTGTGACATGGTTTTGCTCAATAATGAGGAGGTTTGGTGAGCAAGAACAGAACATTTGGACACTGCCAGGGATGAGGCTTCCACAAGCTCTCTGGGCAACCTGTGCCAGTGTCTCACCACCCTAACAGTGAACAACTTCCTCCTAATATCCAGCCTAAATCTCCCCTCCTCTAGTTTATATCCATTCCAAATATATATATATATATACACACATACATATATATACATACACCCCCCCACACTCAGTTTTGCACATGCTGGCATTTGGAATTTACCAGTCAGGCTTCTCCTCTTTGACTCTTTTCCTACTGCCCTCTCAATCAACAGGAAGATGCCACAATATGAAGTGTCATCTTCTCCAACACTCACCCTGGCTGCCTGCATACAAGTTCTCATTTGAGAGTCTTTGCTTAGATTTCACTCAAAATCCAAGCCAAGGGTACCCAGAAGAGGTTTTGTGTGGCACCACTGCCGAGCCATTACAGGGGCTCTGAGTGCAGGTGTTTGCCCTCTGTCATCTTTTTTAAAGAGGGGAAAACACCCCAGAGACTTGCAGCAAGCAGGACAGCCCATTCTAGAGACAGCTCTTAACAAAACTCAAAGCCACACTTATCCTCTAAAGGCTCAGAGCTTTCAATCAACAGTCTGATAAATGAAACCTTGCTATGTCACTCCTGTAAAAGCTCTCTAACAGGATTAGGGAGGAGAGAGTCAATGGCTTCCCATGCCTGTCAAGTCAATGCTGCTCCTGAGCTGATGCTATACCCAAGAGAGATTCCCTGCTCTTCAATGGGAAGCAAATTGCATTCTCCATTAGGATGAATTTCCAGACTAAAGAATGTGTCTAATTTTAATTTGTTCCACACAGATAATTGACATTATACTGAAATTGCTGTCATTTAACATTTTTCACATTCAGATCTGATAAGCATCAAGGAGTAGAAAGTACTCTTCTCAGGTTTGATTTATTTATTGTAACATTTCTGCTTACCAACCACAAATGAAGAGGAAAAAAAGAAAGTCTTCAACCTGTTCTCAGGACACACATTAAATCCTCCCATGAAGGCTGTTTAATGTGTGGCATACCAGGACATCATGTTTGCACATCACACTTGCTCAATGCTACCTGCAGAGATACTAGATTACTGCTGCAGCTGTTACTTCACAAAGGAAAAGATGCAAGGTTTTTTGGTTTGCCTCCAAACTCTTCCATTCTTTAGCCCTTCACTGCAGCTCACTACACTCACCTATTGCTCTTCAGCTTTCTGTTCTGCACACTTTTAACACTTAGTCCTCAGAAGTCTGTACAGCACCAACCTGTGCTCCAGCATGGTTGCACTCAGATTCTGTATAGTTCTTCCTGCTGCCTCAAGGAAGATCAAATGATTTGATGCTTCAGTTACCATTGTGCCAGTAAGGCTTTGCTCCCCTTTCTTGACAGCACTCAACACTAAAGGTTGGCTCCCAGCCACCTCATCTCATCCTGCAAGCCTGAGAGAGAACATATGCACACCAAGGATTATGAACTGCAACTAGACCACAAGTGGCACACAAGAGATGATCTTTCTTTCAGATCACAGTGGGTCAGGATGAAAAGAAGTCAGCTTTTTTTTCTCCTTTTAGCAGTTACATTTGAAGTCTTATAATCATGGAGGCATCTCAGGCAGCACACATCTTACTAACATCCCATGTACTACCAAGCAGCCCAGTTTTCTGTGCTGGGGTGTGCACTGTTGCTGTGTTTATTAAACAACTCTTTTGCTCTGAGACTAAAAAACCCAGGCAGGAGGTAGAATGAATGACTTCTGAGAGATCTCACTATAAATCCTTGACTTACTGCACAGGAATTGTGGCTATCAATTATTTACAAAGGCCTAGGGAGTGCCAGCTTATACATACTGCAGAAGTGTAGAGTTTGGGGAAAGGCAACATGTTTCAGCACAAATTGAGAGCCAGTTGGTAATATTTCCTGCTGGAGGGCATATGTCATCACCACATGGCAAGTCACCAAAGTGTGAAATAGGATCATTAGGATCTCCTGCCCCCCCATTCTGAAATAATTATACAAGAACTAATGTATTCCTCACTCCTCCCTGGAACAGCAAAACTTGAAGAGGAACCAGCAGACTATTAGAACAAAACATACTGGGGAAGAAAAGGGATTTTTTTTTTTTTTCAGTCAACTCCAAAACACTCTGCAAGCTCACACACTTTGCTTGCAAGTGCATTTTCATTTCAGTAATAATTGGATCCCCAGTTGAAAGCAGCTGCATTCACCAAAGTAGCACTCATTTACAGCAATTGCTCCATGGCACAAAAGAGCACCTGAAGAGCTCAGGCTGACCAGCAGGTTCAGAGAGAAGGGAAGAACACCTCAGAACACCTTTTGCAATGAGCAAGCTTTCTCAGTCTTACAAAGCCCAGGAGTTTGCTACAGACTCTTCCTTGCTTTCCCACTCTTCTCCACATAGAGAAAAGGGATTCCTGGAACAAGTCAAATAAGACACAAAGCTGCTGTTCTGCTAAGCTTTTGCACAAAACACTGAGCCTCATTCTTTTAGGGGGAAAATAATTCACTACTCTTAAAGAAAGCACCCACTGCCACTGGCCAACATCACAGCAACTGCAGGAACTGGAAGCCAACTCTCCTGTTATTGTCCTGTGTCCACACAGAGAGGTGCTGGGGCACAATGCTGTCCCCAAAAGGGACAGCGTGTTTGATGAGAGAACTTGCCTCTTCGAGCAGGAAAAGGACTTGACTCCTCATTGTCTCTTCCTCTGCAGCCTTCCAGGGTAAAGCCTTCCTCCAGGAGACCCAGACAGAAAACTTCTTATCTCACAAGATTTAAGCCTTTTGGCTGGAAGGCTTTTTTGGCTTCCAACTTTAGGTTTCCTCTTGGTTTAGCCACAGCCTTCTCCCACAACAGGGTAAACTTCTCAGCTCCTGTTGCTGTGGGGAATTTGGTCCCAGCCAAGTCCTTCCACTGCTGCATGCTCCAGCCATGCTTGTAGCTCCCAAACTGCACCAATCCTTCCTCACTCACAAGCTAAGCCCAAACCTAGGCCTCATCCACCTGTGGGCAAGGCCTTTTATAGCATCCCAGCTGCAGCTCATTTCACTAACAAGCCCCCCCCCGAGCCATGGAGCCATGCCCTGGCTGGGAGGTCAACACTCCAGTAGAGCTGCTGCTGCTGCCAGCATAAATCTGAGCAGTAAAGCTCTGTAAACCAGGTTACTTTAAAAGTGAGGAAGAGGAGGGTAGAGGTGGTGGTCCTCTGAGATATCCCTCCATAATCAAGGAAACTCCCTAAAGCAGGGAAGGTATATTGTTCCTCTTTGCACGTATGCTGCTCACCAGCCCAGATGTTTACTGAAGGATGTGAATTTGGGCTCATGTTTATTCTGCAGAGGGGAAAAAGCATACCCTGTAGGGGATCCTTCTGCTTTTGGGGGCTCCCATGAGCCTAGTGGTGCTGCATAAGAAATGCTGCAGAGCAGGCAGAGACCCTCTCCTCCTTTGCAGGACTGGCACTGGCAGCAGATCCTGCTGCTAACACCACATGTGTCACTATTTCTCAGGAGGTTTGGTACTTTCTAGATTATGAGCTGCAATAAATTTCTCTAGCTATTTATCTCTTTCCCTGGTTAAGAAATCCTCCTGGCTCCACCAGGTTCTACCACTCAGAGATTTGGGGTTTGCTAGCTCAATTCCCACCTCCAAACAGAGTGTGGGATTCTGTTATCTGCAGCTGCAGAACATGTGGTCAGCTGAGGGGATGCTCACAGCCACCTGGCTGCAGTGTGTTGTAGAGACAGCTGAGTTCCCTAAAACTAGTTCCCTTCAGGGCTAGTAGCTTTTTTAACTAGGGTGCTGTGAAAGCTACCATCCCTGACTCATTTGTTTGGGTTGTCCTGTGCAGAGTTCAACACTGCAGCAGTGAATCCCAGCCTGTGTCTCCTAGCTTCATGTTTAAAAAGCCTTCTTGAGATGCTGAGATCCTCTTCACCCAGCCTAGCAAAGAGGAGTGACAGGAAGCTGAATGGTTTCCTGCCCTCCAAAGGAGTGCTTCTAGTGGCAAAGGTGGGACTGAATGTGAAGAAATGGAAAATAATTCAGAGACAACCTGAGGAAGGCTTTATTTATGTCCTAGCCTGGGAAAGGAAGGGGAACATTTCCAGGTGGCAAACCCTAGCTCTGGAAAAATCTTTCCTGCTCAGACCTAATTCACTTCACTGACAGATTTCACCTGAGGAGGGGGAGGATGAAGCAGCAAACCTCTGCAGGGTGAGAAGCTTGTTTCTCACAATGGCAAAGACCCAGAGGAAGGAGCCAGTGCCTGCCAGGTGTATCACAGCTCCACCTGAGTGTCTCAGGCTAGACACCTGGCCTGCAGGAATGTCAGCTTGCAAGAAAAGACTTGGCTCACTGCAGAATATGCTGGGTGTTCTGGCTGGAGCTATTTGAATACAGAAAAATGGAGTAAAATGAAATTTCCATGAATTTTTTAGGCAAATCCAAACCTGTTTCTATGAAATTAAAAATTCTTGATCCATTTTTTATTTTCATCATTATAGTATGGAAAAAAAACTAAGAGGAGAAAAATGACTCTCTCAGTATGGCTCTTCATGCCTAATCTCTTTAAGTGTGTTTTTATTGAAATCAGCAGTTCCTCATCAATTTAAACTTAGCTTCTGGAGAGGAAAAAAAAAATGTGCCTACATGCCTTAAAGTCACAAAGCATTTTCATCTGGAAAATAAATGGAAGTAACCTTTCAAAACAGAATATATTAACATATGCTGGAGAATCCATTGGTTATTCTGAGACCTCTTTCTTTCAGTCTTTAATCACTAAAGCCATCATTTGAGAGTCAGTTTTACAAATGGCAAAAGGGCCAACAGCTCTCTTGAGAGTGTGCAGGGTTTTTTCCTCAGTCTGGGCAAGATTCTCACAAATGTGCTATAGTCTAGTCATTATTTTTTAAGCAGAAATGTCATCCCCTTGCCTAAAATGATAAACAAACCTGATTCTTCAGAATCCCATTAAGCTCCTTGCAAATGAAATAATCCTCATCTGAGAAGTACAAATATGCAGATGGCTTCACCCTATTATATCTTACTCTTTCTAACAGGAGGAAATTAGAAGAAACCAGAAGCTAACAAATATCCCCAGGCAAGATATGCAAGACCCTGAAGAAAATGGAGAAGCACATCTGGTGCTCTTCTCCTCTTCTGATATGGAGAAGAGAACAGAACTGACACAAGGCACCTAAAAAGGGGTCATGTAAGGAGAAGACAGAAGGAGGAGGTTGTCAAACACTCAGAGGAGCTGTATCATCATGTTTTATAAAGGACCACCTTTCTCTGCTCTCTCTTAAATCAATCAAGATCAAGCTCCTGGCTTTAGGAGACAAGGCAAAACTAAGGATTTCAGTGGCAATATGGCACTTCAGTCCCTTTTTCCCCACATCCCAGAAGCATTATGCTGTCCTCTTGAAGCTACATCCAAAAGCTTTGTCCAACAGAAGTCTAAGTGCTGTAAGGGTGTGGATCCTGCAGCAGGCAACAGCTCCTTGGAGTTGACTGCAATGTTCAGTGCCTCTGGTGTGGGGTTTGACTTCTTTGGACCTTGATGTCCACTATCTAGTCTGTGCATTCTTGCATTTCATATCAGCTTTTATCCATCTGATTCATTCAGACTGTGAGGCCTCTGGGCTTCAAGCAGGGATGTTTTCTTACCTAGATAGGCAAGGTGTCTGAATAATGAGACACTAGATCTTCAGCTTGGCTTTAAGCAAGCCTCCACTCTTCAGCTAGCAAATGAAAGTAACCATTTGGGACAATGTTGATACCATTTAGCACTAAACTATCCCAAACTTCCAGTATATCCTTGAGAAGCAGATTAAAACTTTCCTTGCTCTTTACAAGACCTTTTCCTGACAAGTGGTAATGCAAGTTTGGAAGCTGGGACTGTTATGTGCCTCACAACCATGGAGCAAGGGAATGGGAGGGTTTCTTGAGGTGTGAAGGATGTGTGAAACCACTGACAGGATGGCAGCTGTAGACTCTGACATGATAATATGGTCTAATTATTCAAGAAAATAAAACAGCAAATATGATTAATAAGACAGAAGGAACTAGAATTTGCTCAGTGAGTTCTCTTAGGTAAAGAACTATTTTAGATGTAGATCTGAGTGATATTCTCCAGAACTAGAGCCAGACTTTGGATACCTGAGAGATAATGGCTTTGACAATTAAAGGAAAAACCACATGGAGCAAGGGAGATCAGAAAGGTTCTGCAGAATCTTAAGCAAATTCACAAAAGAGCTAGAAGGCAGAGTTCCCAGGTAGTAGCTCAGAGGTGTCTCTAATGGCTGAACAAAATGAACCTAATGAGACAGGAAGATGTGGAATTAGGCTCTTTTCTCTGCACAGAAGAGTGAAATGCAGTTTGTGAACTGGCTGACACTCCAGCATGAAACATGCTAGTGAAAAGGCAGCACTGAGTAACTTTCTCTGTGGGACACTTCTGCACCAGGGGCATAGGATCAGAGGCAGGAAAAGGGCAAAATCCATCTGATCTAAGGACCTCCTATGGGAAAAGCCAGCAGAATTGCCTCTCACTTCCATCAGCTCTGCTATTTCTGTGTCACACAGAGGCTCTGAGCCTCTGGGAACCACAGCTGGCAAGCTGGAGCCACTGGATTTCATGGCCTCTTGGTTGTATAGTAATGGTGGTGTTCCCAAGGGTGGTGTTCCCACAGTAACTGCCCAGCTTCATCTGGAGAAAAGCTCTTCACTTTGGCACCACTCTCCTTCTGGCCAGCCTGACAACTAGGTTAGAAGAGGACTTTTGGCTCCACTTATGCCAGGAGCTAGCTAACTCTTCTCATTCTGGACCCCAGTGTCTTTGGGCAGGTCAGAGAGAAGAGTTCTTTTTGAAATGCCCTTGATTCTACCTAGGGCTGAGCACTGCACCATTCCCACCAAGGCTTCATTCTCCAGACCTCCCCCCTCTTTCCTCTGAGGAGGAACTGCAACACTCTGAAGGACTGACTGGTGAATGCAGTGCACCCAGATCATTGTCCACCCTTACCTAATGCTGTGTCTTCAGCAGATGGAGAGGCCTCAGTTGTCCAAGTCAGTAGTCAGATCATACTGAATGTTTTGGTTTCAGAGTTACAAATCCAGCAATATGGAATCAATGCAACTCCTCTGCCCCAGTTTACCCTGCATAATATAATAAGCACTAACTAGCATTGATTATTTTTATGAAATGACATTCTTTAACTTGATTTGACACTGCACCAGCTCTCTGCTTCCCTCCCAGCAACAGCACAAGGTACAGAAGGTGTCTGCTTTGGTAGAGAAATCTTTATGTTTATATAGATCAAGGCAGAGGCATTATTTCCTATATGAAAATTAATGAATGCAATAATCACAGACAGCATTCACTACCAGAAAGAATATAGACTTATTGACCTGGAAATAAACTCAGGCAGGGCTTTATGGATGGGGTTTTTCACTAATTAGTTGGATGGAGAAAAGAAACACTGCACAGCACAGTGAAGAAAATGCCCAAATATTTTTGTCCCCTCATCTTTTATGCTGCTGAAGGGTCTGTGAGTATTGCTGGAACACCCTGCCTCAGCATCCCAGTCCCTCAAATGGCATTTTCATGGTCTTATTTCCCATCCTTCAGTCAGTGTTCAGTGCCCAGAGCTGCCACAGCATCACTCACTCCATTATCCCCCCTGAGCCACAGAAAGGCAAGAAAAAATTTCCCAAGAAGTAAAAATTTACACCCAATCACAGGTAAGATTTGTAGAGCTACAAACATGAAAAGCAACTTGTGAATACTTTGCTTTTGAGACTTGTTTACTTTCTGAAGTGATGACTTCATTGTACAGCACAAGTTCTACATCTGCTCCCCATGACTTGAGACACCACTGCTGCACTGAGCTCTGTATGAGCACACACAGCCACATGAACCCTTATTCAAACAAGTTTGCAACACTTACAGAGCTTGTTTCAGAGCTGACACTTACTAGTTAAAGTTGCTTTTTCCTTCCCTTACACCAGACTAGATGACAGAGAGTCCCTTGTACTTGTAGCCTGCAAGCACACCAAACCTCCCCAAGGATAACAGTGCCTAGAGCTGCAGTGGAGAAGAGAAGGGAAACACCTCTGCTGATTTTAAATGCACAAGCCAATTTGCATCCCATTTCCATGCTTATTCAAACAAAGCAGTTTTTCTCTCTGCACATAAAGGGCTTTGCTCCTGCAGTGACAGACAGAGCTGTTTCAGATGGGCTGGGAAGCACAGGTGCTGGTTAAACTTTGCCTGCATAGCAGAAAACAACCAACCCCTGCCCCAAGCCTGCAGATGTTCACTTAGTGAACTCTTCAGCTCTTCTGCTAAAAGAAATCACCCATGTCTGTCACACAACACATGTATTGAGGCAGGAGGAGAGAAGAGCCTGGGCAGCAGCACATCCCTTCCTGTGGTCCAGCATGGAGCATGTGACTCTGCTTCCCAGTGACTGCTGCTAATGAAGCAAACACCAGAGAGCACAGAAACAAAACAGATCTTTTCCATGTGTTTTACTCAAGCCTCTAGCAGTTTCTTTTGTGCCTAAGAGTTGGAAGGCTTGCAGTGGGAATTGGTTGGTGGTTTACCACAACCTCATGCTTTAAAGAAAACAGGACTAGACTCAGTGTGATGAGAAGGCTGGGAAAAAAAAACTAGAGTCTTCATGATGGGGATTTAATTATTTAGGTATTGACAAAGCCAAGAATTAAAGGAGGAATCAACCTGCTGACTTTCACAGGCAGTAAAAAACAGGTTTATCTTTCACTGTTTATTGAGCTCTTTGAGATGATAAATTCAATAAGGGTCTGGTGGGTGTTTAGAGCTTTATGATAATATAGCTTTGGGCTTAAAGTAATCATGGTCTTTGGCTCTGAAGGTAACAAATAAGACTTTAAACAGCATAGTGTTGCTAAACTCAAACCTTCCCAGAAAGGTGGTGGGAGAGGAGGGAGCAGAAGAAAGGAAAAGTGATATTTAAAGCAAACAGAGCAAAGAATGCAATCA
Organism: Galbula dea; assembly: GCA_013399015.1. Lineage (NCBI taxonomy): Eukaryota > Metazoa > Chordata > Aves > Piciformes > Galbulidae > Galbula > Galbula dea. The sequence continues at coordinate 1,123,178 of VWZX01008184.1, forward strand.
TGTGAATCCCAGTCATAGCAAACAGTTAAAAGTGGTAATGTAAGTTACTGGAGTAAAGCAACAACATATCAAACACAGACAGAAAGCAATTACAAAAGGTATAATAGGAAATGGAAAGGACAAGCTAGCTGATGTAAAAAGCTCACAGAAGCTCTGTAAAACATTCAAGGGGAGAAAGTTGCACTTGCTAATAACAACCCAGGAAGGCTCAGAGAATGCTAATCAGCACAGAGCTCCTCTTCATTTGTACAAGGATGCATGGACCTGTTCCAGGGTTGAATCAATGACTGAATGACAGGGACTAGGCCTATTGGTGCTCCTTTAACCATAAACCAAAATCAAAATAGATTCAAAAAAGCCCAACCCAGAGTTCTGGCACCAGTCAATAATGCAGCAGAAACAGATTCACTGGATTTCCAGAGACTTTTCTAAAGCCACCCATCTGTCTGCAAGGAAACCATGATCTATCACCCACAACATGAACACACCACTGGGTGTGACTTGAGCCAATGGTGCTCTGCTCAGCTCAGGAAAACTTGCTACCTTTCAGGCCTTCCCTAAACTGCTCATCTTATTGCATCAACCTTTGCAAGAAGCCCAAACTTAACCCAGCAATATGGATAGCATGCAGAGTAGGGAATACAGAGTAAGGGAAAAAGCAGATAGCAACCATCTCAGCATTCATTTTCACATCCAGCCTCAGCTTTTCTGAACAACTCAGTTACTTACATGTCTAGCAGGATTTTCAAAGCCATTTTACCTTCCAAACTGTCAGTGCTCAGTCCCTGTTGCCACAGCACAGGGCTGGGAAAGGTGTTCAACCTACTAAGGCAGCTGATTCTACAGCTTCCAATACTTTCAATATCTAAAGACCCAAACTGACAGAAGGAAGAACAGCAACAGGAATCAAGATGCAGTCTCAAATGGGTGATGCTGAAGGCCCAGAGCTTTTTCCTTCTTCTTTTCACAGTAGGGATGTATTTGCTGATCCAAAGCCTCAGTCAGTCTATGGGCATAGAAAGCAAACACTTCCTCCTGAAATCCTGTCCTCTGCAGGAAGGGAAGCACTGACCTAGCTGCCATGTTCAGCCCCAGAGAGATCTCCAGATCCAACCTCATTTTCATTTTTCCCCATACATGTTCTTAATTAAGACCAATAAAGGAACAGCTAGCCCCAAGAATCTCATTCACAACTAGATGTCTTCCATTAAATCATGCAACTCAACCAACACTGAAATTGAGATTTGAAAAGCCAACACAACCAAGGCTATTAACTCTGAAGAAATCTGTGTTTCTCCAGCCTTGCTGAATGCTCATTGCTCTGCTTTTAAGTATTTTTCCTTGCTTTTAAGCACATTTACTTTTTCAAATTGCTGTGTCTTTATTTAACAACATTGTTGCTTATGTAGAGAAACCACTTGCTCTTGGAACCTGACAGCCAGCTAAGAACAGATGATGTTTTAGAAACTAAGCTGAGCCATCTCTAAAGAAACTGGGGAAATTGCTATTAATGACCCATCTCATTCTGAAATGGAATTCTCTGCATCACTGATGAGCCACCCAAATCTGTGTCATATTCATTCTTGATTCTGATGGCAAAAACAAGCAACATGCAATTCCATCTTTCTCCAGAGGGCCCCACTTTCTTTTCCAACAGAATTCAGCCAGTTGCTCCTATTTAGCTCACCAAGCAAAGAAATGAATCATTATTTCACTATTGTGCTTGCAAAGAGGAACAGTCAGGGCTGAGCCTTGAATGTTTTCTAGGAAGAGTCAAGATCTAAATGTTAGCCCCATTCTGCATTTTTTTTCTCTGTATTAACACAAACTAAAGATACAACAAGCAGCTTTCACTGCCATTTTCAACAGGAAATACTGAAGAAGTCAGTCTTCAACTGGTGCTGAAGGTTTTAAGAGTACAAAACCATTTGCAAACCTTAGACATGCAGAGCAAATGAGACCTCAATATTCAACCCAGAGTTGTAGAGAGAAGGTCAACCTGAATCTGCCATTTCTGCACTGCAAAGCACTGGAGTGCAGTCCCACTGTATGAAGGAGATCAGCTGGAGCTACATGCTCTGTTATACCAAGAAGGCAGAGCTGTCACCACCCCAAGCCTGTGGGTGAAGGGCTGTGAAGCCTGCAGAGGTACCAAGTACCACTTGGGTACCTGGGCTGAGCAGCTAGAGGCAGGAGGAGGTTGCCCATGCAGGTGACTGTTGTCCACAGAGACATCCCCTCTGGGCACCCCAGTCAGACTGCTCATGGTGTGTGCACAGCCCTCAAACTGGCCTTGCTTTATGCATGTGGGCTCTGGGGATTTGAGAGACCACAGTGCTGAGTTTTTCTGCTTGAGTCTGTGCATTTGATTATTGGTTTCTAAATGCAATTGGAGATATTGATTTCTTGACATGAAATGCCATGCATTACTTTTCCCCATGCTCTCAAAGAGCACCAGGACCAAGGGAGAAAATGCAAGCTATAGCTTCTGTTAGGAATAAACACTTCAGGAGCAGAATAAACCTCATAACACAGGGCTGGGAAGAGATAAGCAGGCCACCCACATGCTGCAGAAGACAAAGAAAGGAATATTTTGAGAAGAGATTTTGGGAAATCCTCCCTTTATAAGCAAGCATCAAATCAGAAAGCATTAATACTCTTTTTGGTTTTTTCCTTTTTATTGACAGCATTTCCAATGTTTGAAGTCAACCAACAGCAACTCCCCACAGTTCACAGGTCACCATATCTGGTAGTCCCTCAAGGCACATGGACATGTGCAGCTCTTCCACATACATTCTCCCAAAGCAGCAACATTCTTAACATTCACCAGCTTGAAACAAAGTAGTATTGAAAATGTACAATTTATCCTAAGTCTTCCAACACTTTGGCTTTTTCCTCCCATACATTTCCTTGCAGCAACATAAAATTCAAGGTGATTAAGGAGAGAGCATGAGAGATTATTAGAGCCTCATCACCAACTCTGTGCATGCTATTTCAACATTCCTCATTTTTATCATCATCTTGCTAGCATTTCCCTCAGAGAGATGAGAGTGATCACCAAATGAAGCTGTAATTATTTAGGCACAAATTAATGCAACATACCCACAAAAAAGAGCAAAAAAAAACCCTTCAGCATCCCAATTTCTAAGCATGGTGGGGTTTGTTCCTTTGCATATTTGAATGGAAGGGACTTGAGTTCAAGTGCTGTCAAAGTGAAACATTGCCACTTACTGGCAGGACCAATGTCTTTGCAATATCTCTAGGCATTTGTGGGCATCTTCCAAGGGCTCTATTAACCTTTAAGCTATTTGTCAATAAAAAGCCCCATTAACATTTCAACTGGGCATGCCCAACCATCTACTTCAAACAAGAATCAGAAGACAGCCTGTAATAAATAAAGTTGTTTCTTCCATTCTGGGGAGTGAACACACTGGAGACTGCAAGAAGTTCACATCTCTTGAAATGAAAACTAAAATTCAAAGGTGCCCATGGCCTGAGCAGGAGATGTGACAGCCACAGAGGTGAATGGCTATCACCAACACCACAGCACAGCTTTGGAAAGAGTACAACCAGCTAGAGCCACTTCAGGAATGCTGAAGGTCTAAAAAGGTCACACTGCTATTATGAAACTGCAATTGAAACACTGCTTTTCCAGGAGGATCACCAGAACTTGGATGGCTATTAACAACTAGGCTTACCTGACATGAATCATTTGTCCTCATTGTGCCAAACCTTTATTTTAACCTCAGACCCCAAAATCATTGGGTAAGAACTGGAATCACAGCTGTGCAGGTGACAGTCACTTTCATCAAGCTGCTGAACTACAAGTAACAAAACCATCATTCACCAGGTCATGGATGTCTCCCCAAACTCTGCTGTTTCAAGCACCACTGGTTAAGTAAAACCCCTGTGTGCTGCTTTTGGATTTCAAAAGGTAAGGAAAAGTGATCCCAACATCTAGAGACTGAACCTGAAGTCAACCAGTCTATTCCCTGTGCTTTTACAAACCTTTAATGATGACAGCATGACCTGTTCCACCAGAGAAGACAGCTCCTGCTTTGTTTTCCTCAAGTATGAGAGATGCACTCACAGTGACACCAGAAACATTCATTTCATTACTTTACAACAAGGAATTCTCTAGGCTCCAGAGAAAATTTACACCCACAATGGAGCTAGTGTGACAAACAGTGCTCATGTAGCATCAAGGAAAACCAAGTCCAACAATCCAATCAAAATGTAGTTTAGTGGCTTCACTCCCCCAGGCTCCAGTTTGCCAGAGCACCACTTGATGCCATCTCCCCTCTTTCACCTCATGTCCTTCTTGTCTTCTGTTTCTTTGTTTGTCTCTTGGCATCTTCTGAGCTGCCTGGGTCAGAGCCTGCCTGGCCCAGAGCTCGTACTCCCTGCAGTCTTGCTGTCAGCTGGAGCAGCAAGGGAATAAGCTGGGCAAAAAGAACACAAGAAGGGAAGCAGCTTGTGATTCCAGTGATATGGAAGGGCTGGATGATAATGTTCTTGAGACATAAGCACCCCCAAACAAATAGAATCTGTGGCATCAGGGGCACATCTACAGAGACATCAGGAAATGGCAGCAAATCTTAGGAATCAAACCACACTTCTGGGATTTTCTGATAATGAAGAACTAAAAGGATTTGTCAGTTAATTTTTTTTTCCCCTGCAGTCATCTAGCCAGGAACAGCAGTTTGAGTCCTGAGTCTAGAAGACCACCACTGTTTCCAGGGAAGAGACTTGGAGTGAGCTTGTAGAATATCCTGGACAATCCCATGTTTCATGCTGTCTTACCCATGTTTGAGAGGAAATCAAACTGCACAAACTTCTCTGACCAGCAACCCAGAAATTCAGTCATATCAGAGAAGACTAGAAGAGCACAGCTTGTTGACACAGAGGGTTATATAGCTGTATTGCTCTTGAGACCTCTTCACTAGGGAGGGTGTAAAGCTAGAGACCAGACACAATGACTTGCAAGATATTTTGCAGTCTGTTTTTCCTGCAGTCAATAAAATAATTAGTTTCATTCCTATTACCACTGAGTCTGATAATCTGAATTTGAATTCTGTTGTGCTGGGTTTTTTCTTCCTAGAGCCATCAAATGAGAAGCTAAAATTCAGAACTCACCTTCCCACTGGTTTTTTAAGGGAAGGTAATTATCCAAAAACTTGGCTGCATTGTGGCTTTCCTCAAAATATGCCACATAAGGTGACTGCTGACTGCATCTCTCTCTGCATTAACCATCTCAACAAACCCTCATTTAACACAGTACAAAGTAGCCATTGACATATACTTGGGTATATTTGGGTAAATAATATTTGGGTAAAACCAAAAACCCATGACCCACCTTGTCATGATTGTAACCAGCCAACAGCAGCAGCAGTGTCAGTGGTAATGCAATGTAAGATCCTTGGGCAATATCTTGTTCAGGCAGCTTTCTCTGGAAACAGCAAGGACCATGGGTTGGTTGGTTGGTTGGGTTTTTCCACAGTCATTTTGACTCTGAAATCCCCCAGCTGTAAGCAATGTCAGCAACAGCAACCTGGCACATCCAGCTCTTCCACTCTGACCTCCTCCTAAGCACTGCTCTAAGATTTACTTTACCTTCAAAGCAGTCCCCTTCAGATTTATTCCTCTCTTACCTTCCTCCTGGGGTTTGCTACTTTTTCAAGCTAATTCCCTGATGCTCAGCCTCCACTGTGCAGCCACCCTGGTGTGCTTTGATTGACCTGTCACATGCTGATCCCAATGATAACACTACAGCAACCACACTAGCAGATCTTCCAGGCACATCTGCATCCTTCATTTGTAAATGCCATTTCCTCTCCCCCATTTTGGACTGGCATCTGAGCATGCAGTGATGCAGAAAAGAACTAAATCACTTCAGGATTACAGAACTGTGTGGTTGCACTGTTCAGAAGTACCAAAAGACACTTCTCTTTCTCTCAAGAGAGTTTTCCCCTGATGCTAATTTGAAACCTGTCTGCCTTACCCCCTACCTCAGCTCCAGTAACTAAAGCTCTTTTTGGCCTGGTGATACTTTGTCTTTGAAGGAATTCTGACAACAATCCTACCTTTCTCCTTCAGCCCTCAGTTACTGCAACCTTTCAGTTAGTCTCATGGCTACAACTTCCTTCTGAACTCCTCACCTGCCCCCCAGAATACACCAGGTTATTACATCCCTGCCTGAAGCCTCAAACCTGACCAAATCCAAGTTCATTGTCACTTGAAAGCCTCTCATAAACCTCTTTATACTTACATGAAAAGCAAGTTTGGCCAAGACCACAAAACAGACACAGGGTATGCTAGCAGACATTGCTCTCAAGGTGAGCACTGGACCATTGAAGGTTTCTGTACTTACAGTGGGACTAAAGACCAGTGTAATGTGTTTGTGATATCCAATAGCAGTGAATGAAACTTGAGGCAGGCTGTAGTCATACTGTGATTTAGACAATGTAGAGTCCAGGAGCACCACGTAATTCTGTGGGTAAAAGACACACTCAGTCTACAGCATCAGTAGCACTCTCAGACAAAACTAGATTTAAAGGCAAAAGTCAGTTTAACAGGCTTCAAATCTTCTGAAACACTGGTCACTCCAACTGGAATCCAGTGCTGCAGGCACACCAGAATTAACTCTTCAGTGTCCTCAGGGTCAAAAAATGGAAGTGAGCTGAACTGATTATCCAGCAATATTCTTACCTCTCCATCTCTGAGCAAGGGTGGGAAATGGAAGAAGAGGGAGAGGCCTAAGTTGACTGTATGAATTGGGTTGTCAAGGTTTTCACTTTTGTAGAGCTTCACCTGTGAGGGAAAGAAGCACAAACCAGTTATTTCTGAGCCTACACTACAACAGCTACTCCAGATGTCCTACATCTTCAGGGATAAAAGCACTTCAAAAGTCATCATGTGTTTCATCAACAGAAAGTTGTCAAGTAAGGATGCTTGGAATGGTTCTGATCAGGGTGTGAAAAGTCACAGAGTCCTTCTACAGCACATGAAATAGTTTAGTCATGGCTGTTGCCTGACATTTTCACATATCTAGTGTACTAAAAGCAGCCTGTGCTCTGCATCAACCAGAACTAAGGAACTCTTCTGAACAATCCCAGAAGTTTCACAGGAATTTGCAGCTGGAGGTTCTTTCCTCTTGTAGACACTTCCAGCTTTTGCACCCTGAGCCAGAAGGATCTAGCAAGTGCTTTTCAGATCACAGGGCAGTCTTTGGAATTCTGAAAACTTCAGCTTTACTATTGGCCTCCTACTCTCTCTTGTAACTGTACTTCAAAGTTCATGTGCCCTACTGTATGGTTGGCACTCACATGGTATCTTCCTGCCAGCAGACATGCATGTCAAAAATCCCAGCTATTTCAGGAATGAATGCAGTTCTCTGACAGAGGACTCATTTCACATTGGTTAGACACTGGAACAGGTTGCCCAGAGAGGTTGTGGAAGCCTCATCCCTGGAAGCTTTTAAGACAAGGCTTGATGGGGCCCTGGGTAACCTGATCTAGTGGATGGTGTCCCTGCCAGGCAGGGGGGTTGGAGCTAGATGATCTTTGAGGTCCCTTCCAACTCTGACGACTCTATGAATCACCCCTCATCTCTTGCTCTCCCTGCAGACAGGGCATTCCTCATTAGGGAAGCAGACCCAGAAATGCACAGGCCAATCTGAGAGAGCACTTCTTAAACATACTCCCACGAAAAACTGAACCTTTAAAGCCAAGCAGTGAGGAACACTGGAACCTTAATTCCATCTGGAATTCAGCTTCACCTCCATTAAAGTGTTAGTCATAGGTTGAATCCTGTGTCCTCTGGCTACTGAATAACTGCCAGGGACCCTGCCAAAATGGCAAAGACACTTGACAGAGATGAAAGGCTTGAACTTACACATAATGTGGAGAGGTATTCAGAAGATGTAATCACATTTCCACTTAAGTCAAACTGATTGATCTGCCGGAAGGCGATGATATTCACATTGTCAATGTCACTGTTCCCAACCTGCAACACAAAAGCACAGCCACACTCTCACCAACAGAGGAACAGCTAACAGAGGACAAGCAGCACCACACAGATCTTGCTGACAATTTTAATCAAGTGCATTTTGCTCCATACTAAGCACAGAAAACCTGAAGGCTTTCCAATTGCAAGGACTTTTCCTGCGAGGTTGCACAGATCCCAGCTCCAGACTTGTGCATTATCAGCACAAGGCTGGTGGCATGAAGTTAAGCTAAAACTGGGAGAAGTTATCAAAAAAAGCATGCATTATTTTGGAAAAGGCTGAGTTAACACACACAGGACTGCCTGATGTCTGAAGAGACTTTGTATCTGTGCTAAGAGATGCCTGTTACTGTGCTAAGATGTTAACACAGTTGATTAATGATATGCTCATAGCATAAGACAACCTACTTGAAAAATACCTAACTTTTGACTCTTCAAAACTGCTTGCAAAACATTTGTGTTTCTAAATTCCAAATCATAACTGCAGTAACAGACAGGTTATGGCTAGGCCAGGTACCATCAACAGTCTGGTGCCACTGAGGCTCCCCATTTTTCCTGCAGCTCTCTTTCAAACACCTCTCTCTCTCCTAGAGAAACTGGGAGACCAGCCAGGATACTGTTAGTACAAGCCACTGCATACAGCTGTCACTTGTATACAACCTTCCTATGATTTTCTGGAATCTGGGTAGCCATTTCCTTCCCCCTCCCAACCAGCAAGCACTCTTAGCAAGAAGACAGTTAAGATTTCTGCCCTTTTGTTTTGCTGCAGAGGAGTGGACCCTGGTCAGGTGTGTGTCTGAGCAAAAGTAATGACCACCTCCCAGTGAGAAGTTCTGCACAGCTAACAAAGGCTAATTAACCTTTGCTGGATGTCAAGAGATAAATGGGAGGCAGCTAATCTGAACAATAAGGATGGAGAAATATTTCACAAGATTTCACCAGTTTTCAGTTCAAAATTATTAGCATGTCTTAGAAAGATCTGCTAGGCTGAAGGAGAATTTCACCTACAGCAAGCCTGCAGGATTTGACTCAAATAAAGCATTAAAAATAAATCTATCAAATAATAACTAAAGACAAAAATAGGGTAAGATGACTATTTGTGACATCCTCAAATTGCCCTGCTGTTTCACATCATAAGGAAAGCTATTCTGTACATTTATCCTCTCATTTCTTGCTGTATAGGTTTTGTGACTGGGAGAGAATCCTTCTCCCTTGTTTACTGTTTGCCCTTCATCTTTTATCAGTTTTCAGCTATGATGCTGAGACACAATGCAGGGCCCACATTTAGGGAGCTAACTTGCTGAATGGCACTTACCTAACCAGAATGCAATCCACTCCACTGCTGCTGACAGAACAGACATCATGCCTACAGATGCATTTCCTATTTAATACTACCAAACCAGACACAAATTACCTCAATTGCCCGATGCTGTGGCAAAGCTCTCTCGATGTGATCATTGCCTTCAGCTTTCAGCTGGACATGATAGACACAGCCAGGCTGAAAGAAACATTCAGATGATAAATTGCCAAGACTGAAAAACACATGCTTTAATTACAGAGAACATTTAGGATACACCACCTAAACAGATCTAACTGGCCAGCTGAAGTTTTTTCCTTATCCCCAAAAGAAAATGTAAGTCAGTAGCACTATTAAGGGTGTTTACAGCCATAAGATACAAAAGGGCAATCACAGAGCTTTCACTAGTTTATTACATCACAGTAGTAAAAGTAATCATCTGCCATGAAGGGTTTTAGCCAGAGAGAAAATACATTAAACAGGATTAAAACCTGATCAAATACTGCTTTCTATTCAGCAAATTGCTCACTCCAGACATAGTGCTCCCATAAATTCAGCTTCCTCATCTCCTGCACTACAGCTTACTTCACATGCAGGATGCACAAATCAACATCTACATACACTCAATGTCCTGCTAAAAATGCACTGGCACAGTATTTTCACAAGAGAAAAGAAATGTTTCCCCAGGTTCTTTTGCCTAAGGAAATTCCCTGCTGTAACCCCTGAAGACTGATTCCTAACACACAGAAACTGAAGGGAATCTGAGCTAATAAATGTGATGGAAAAAGAGAAATCACTAGCAATTAAGACAAGACATTTTATTGCTCCTTTATCACACTAGCAGAAAGGTGACAGAGAGTGTTCTAGCCCTTACCAGAAGGCCACGGAGCCTGAATTTGCCCTCTTCATCAGTTATTGTGTCTTCTCCATAGATGCTACAATCCTTCTGCCCCACAGCTTCTACTGAGACTCCCTGCTCAGGCTCTCCATTTAAGGAAGAAACTGTGCCATAACAGCTGGAGGTAGAAAGAGAATCAATTGCTACTGATGTGCAAATGCTGGTTTAATGCACAGTTAAAAGCTATTTTGTTGTTATAACTGATGGAAAAACTACTTAATATATTTAGCATAACATGGGGGAAAAAAGGGGCAATTATAATGCATATGTAAAACTGCTGAAAGCATTAGAATTAGCTGCAGCTCAGAGCACAGTTTAGCCCTGAGGGCAAAGAAAGGAAGAAGGCTGAACTCTGGTAGCTGAACTGTTCTACCACTCCTGGAATAATCCTCTTCTCTCCCATGGGACAAGCACAAGCCACTTCCAGTGCCACTGACACGGTGCTTTCATAGCAATGTTCCTCCTTACAGTCCTAGCACCTAGGCTTAGCTACAGATGCACATGCATGCAAGAAAGCTAAAATCCACTGACCTGTAAGCTGTTCTGTAACCAGTTATCTGAATTTTAAGGTTCTGTCCCTCGTGCACCTCAATCATTTGGGATGATGGTTCAAAGCGAAACTCCTTCATCATGGGTTTAAAATAATACTGCCCTGGGCTCTACAAAGAAGCATAAAACAAGTTGTTTACTGATAGGGACAGAAAAATTCACCAATTCCAAGCCATTCTGTTTCTGCAAGAGCTCCCTAAAGAGCTACACTCCTCTGTCCCAACTGGAGGTTAAACTGGTTGGGAAATGCGAGCGCTGAAAACTAAGAGAGCACATTAGACAATAAACCAAAGGAACTCTACAGGTGATAAAGCCTAGAGGGAAAGGAAACTATGGCCCTGAAACCTTACTGCAAGACCTCAAGGATAGTAAAGTGACCAGGAGAGAAAGATGTTGGCAAGGAAACGATTCAGGCACATCTACACACATGTACAGATCAATAACCTAATTAGATTTCTTTCCTCTAAAGACTCCCAAATGATCATCAACAAACTGGCTTGTTACATGTTTACAGGCTGCAAATTAGTAACCAGGACCAATCAACATTATCTACTACCTGTTGGGGAGAGATCTCTTGCCAGGCTAGACTTCACATTTACTAAAATTTTCAGTGCTCTCCACTCTGAGGCACCTGCATCTCTCACTGTGAGTTATGATTTCCAAGGAGACCATACATCCCTCTGCCACTAAAGAGAGGCAACAGCATCCCTTTTTTTTGGAGGGCAAAGTGACACAGCATCACACATGCAGCCCCATTCAGAAGAATCCATTTAAACTCACCAGGTTGGAGAAAGTCAGCATGCCATTGTCCTGGGTGAGGAGGTTGGACCGAAACAGCCCTCCACTAAGGGACAGGAGAACTCCAGCCAGAGCCTGGTCATCCTCTGATCTGATCTGGTTTGGAAAAAGCAATAGTTTTAAGTTTAAGTGAGGGCTGCTTTACATGGCTCAGTTCAGAAGCCCCTCACAGACCACACAGATGTGCTGGCTCTGAGCACTCAGCTGGAGGCAGAAGAAAACTAGCCACACCTGCAGTGGATCTCCACCTGCTAGACTGCAGGGCTACAGAAGTTTGTCCTCTCAACATCTGGGCACTCACAGCCATATATATATATAGCACATGACACCACAACAGTCATTTTCAATCCATTCATAGGACATGTTGGGAGCCAGAACAAAGGATCCCAAAGACTAGAACCAGGCACTAGTTGGACCAGATTGTACCCAAAAAAAAAAAGTCCCCTTGAGGGATAAAACAGATTAAGAGAAGGGGGCCCAACCCTACAAAAGCAAACAAAGCCAGTCTTTAGGACTGCAGATTCTCCTTTTCACTCTGTGAACTTCACAAAATAACTTCTGCATGCCAACTCATGATCTACAACTGAGCTCATCCACTGAGACTGGTTTCCCCAGGACAAAATTAACTTATCCCCAAATCCCACACCCATTTGTGTTTGGCTGGGACACACAGGTTAACTTTTTTGCCTGACCAGCTCTAACTACACACACAATTCATTCAGAACCTAAAGTGGTTAGAACATTACCTCAAATGTCACTCCAGCAAGAGCAAAAGCTTTGAAGTCCCCAACGGTTCCTTCTACTGCAGTCAAAACAAAGCCTTCTTTCTGAGCAGTAACTGTGTATTCCAGGTCACTGTGGAGTGGCCCAACACTTCAAACAGAAAGAAAGAGCAACTTGGCTATCACACACACGTTGGCAAGTCACCACTGCACTTCAAAGAATCCAAAAGATCAAACCAAATCTGTTAACTACCTGTAAGCACCTTTGTCATCAGTGAAGACTGTGACCAGAGGGGAAGTTGCTCCTTTCTCACCTATGACAATCTCAACACCTTCCAGTTCAGGATGAATTTGCCCTTCCAGAAACAAGCCTGCTTTTCCATGAATCTCTATCAGCTTGCCAGGACAACTCTCTTGGTCATTGCAAAAGGGATTGAAGACAAACAAGAAAGTCAAATATACATTCACCCACTTGCCATTCTTGACTTACAGCAAGAGTTTAACTACTTCCAAAGCCATCAGTGGTTTTCTTTTACCTTAGAGTAAGAGATCAACCCACACACTTCTATGGCCTTTCAACACATCTGAAAACACCTGAACACTCACAGAATCAGTAACTAAGTTCCACAACTCCAAACATTCTGAATTTGCCAAGTGCTCTGAGGATTCATTCAGTCACATATACCACAGCCACATGGAGAAGATTCCAACAAGATTCCAAAAAGATTCCTTTTTAGCTGATATTACACAGAACTCTGACATTTGGAGTTCAAAATCAGGTCAGCATATGTCATGTGTAATAACAGAAGTAAAATTTTATTTCCCCTTCTCCAATGCATTTAGGATGTGGAAGGCAAAGAGGCACACAAAGGGGTATTTAACACCTAGTGATTTCAAACAAAGTGTGTTCACTTAGGAACCTAAGGGCAAGATTGGCATTGGCTTAACAAGCAGCATCAACTGACTGATGATAACCCTGACAATTCTGAAGTTTATTTATAGTAAGCTATTACAAAGACAACTTAATGGAAACTTGGAACTTGGTAACAAAATCAAAATACTAACACTGCTTTGGCACAGCTATTTTCCTAGAAGAGGGTAATATGACAAGTTCTGAGAATCTGGTGTGATATCCAGCAATCTAGCTCTTCCTCTTGTAGCAGAAAGCACTTGAAAAGCACATTCAGCTGAAGAAAACTCTGCTTGCATCCTCTAACAAATACCCATGCTTCCAAATTCCAGACTGAAATTGGCTCAAAGAAACAGCTGTAAAGGAAACTTTCCTAACATAACCTTTGAGGAGCTATTCATACATTCTCTTATAAGGATACATTCCTACCTTAAAAATCTACCCCTTTCAAACTAGATTTTATTTGTATTTACCTCCACTAACAAGAGTTTCCACATAAGGTGGGTAGAAGAGCAGCTCTTTTGATGATGGTGTCACAGTAATTCTCTCTCCAGACCTGGAGAAGGCAAGTAAGACACAATCAGAAGAAAAGGGAATTAGGAGCTCTCATACTGACCCCAAAATCCATCTAAATACCCTAAGGAAAAAAATATCCACAACCACCTAAGCAAAATGGATGCTAGGTGGTGTTAGCCTCCACTTAGCTGACAGACAACAAGACCAAGCACAGGTCCCTGTAGAGCAGCTCTTTTCTGTATGCAGCATATCACTGTTCTGGGTGGTGGAGACAACAGCCAACAGCACAAAGAATAAACCTTGTCCACTGAAGCTTGCTATTACCTTGCCCAGTATGAAAATTCATATAGGAATGGTCCTTGGAGTTCCTCCACCATTTCTTGCACTGGTGGTTTTGTTCCTTCCTCCTCCTGTCCCTTCTTCTCCCTCTCCTGCCGGCGGCTCTCGATCTCTGCCAGCTGCTGCTCCCTGCGCAACTCCTGCACGGATTTCAGGGGCCCTAAAACTAAGGCAGGTTCACTGTCAATGGATGACCTGGAAACAGGGAGGAGAAAACAAAATCATCTCCTTTCACACTGAGGGCTAAGAGCTTGTCATATCTCTTCAGTACTTTACAACACAGCAGGCAAGTCCCAGGATTTTCTCTTTTTAATCCATTCCTAAAACCTTTAATCACTTCTATCACAAATAAATACTTCCAGCAGCTGGCAACTCCCAGGAAAAAAGCTCTGTTCTAACCTATCTGCCCTATACATCTATCCAGCCATCCTCCCACTGTCCACTGAATAGATTGCTAGAGAAGTTCAAGCAAGTTCTTTAAATCAGCTCAGACCAATGCATCTCATTTCATCCTCTCTTTCCTAGCCATTTCTTCTAGTCTCCAACCATCCTTTGTTTCTCATCTTCTGTCTCTTCCACAACAGTCTGAAAAACTGTCACAGAACACTGCAAAGTTCTCTATGAGAAGGGAACTGAAATGATCACCATTTCTTTTCCTACAACCCCTTTAGATTATCAGGACAGTTCTGTCTCCTGATTCAGTCTTCATCTACCTTCTGGTTTGTCTTTCTTAAGAGAAACAAGACACTACTGTTCTGTCACACCAAGTTTCACCAAGGCTTTCAATTCTTTCTCTGCAGTCCAGAGATAATCTTAAAACCTACTGAAAATCTGTACACAGACTCTCATGATACTCACAACAAATTACTGCAGTCTCATTTTCAAACAGAACAAGCCAGCATCAAAAATACTTAAGAATCAGCTTTATCTATGGTTGGACTTGTTGGGGTTGTTTTGATTAACTGAAAAGTTAATAGGTCACTGCCATGGCCCAGGTACACAAACACTGACTTGTAACAACAACTGGCATGCTTTGAAATCCAGAGTTGTTCCTTTTCTGTTGATTGCATTTAACAAATTGGATTTGGGCTGCAAAACTTCAGACAGGCTTGAACAGAAATGGTCTGTGGCAACTGAGATGTCTTCAAAGCACTTGCCAATAGTCTCAAAATACCCAGCCTGCCTAGAAGGTCAGTGCAAAAATCAGCTCCTCACTAAGCTGGTTTTAAAAGCCAGCTCTCTGATGTCTCAATAGTTCTTTCCCAGCTGCTGTAGTTGGAAAAGAAGTTGCAGTTATAGGTTATAATGCTCTGCAGGTAATTTGTTCTCTGAAAAGTTTCTTTCTACACTCAAAAAAGTTTGAGAGCCCGTAGTCTAGAACAAGCAGACATCAGTAGAGCATTAACATAGCACTCATCACTATCAGACACTTCCAGGCAGATCTGACACCTCATACAATTAAAGCTGTTCACAAATCAGTGCTCCCTAGTGAGCTGTCTGTTCAGCTAAACATAAATTGGTGCATTGGTGTGTAATCACTCTGCATGGTTTCCCTGTCAGAAGCCTCTTCACACCAGTTACTCTGCTCTAAAGCAGAAGATTCTCATTCTGAGGAAATAAAAAAGAAAATAGATGCCAGTGCTAAAGGCTCAGGCCTAAGCTAAAACAATACCCTTGAAATACTGAAATGTCAGTTCATTTAAGTGTATGAAGCCTCAGAAAATCATTCCTTACCATGACACACAACCAGAAAGGGTTTCTATTGAAATGAGGTGACAATGTTCAAAACAAGGGCTGGGAATTACTCATCTAGCTACAAAGATCTCAAAGCACAGAAATCTCTGGCAGTCTGAGTTGGATGCCATCCCCTCAGAAAGCAGTGTGGTAGCAAAACCAGAATAAAACATCATGAGTGTCTTTTTCTTGCCCTTTTTAGAGCCCCAAGATTTCTTTGCTCTTACTTAATGGTAACAGTCACATCCATCAGTTTATCTGTCACGATGGTGCCGAGGACGTGGTGCCGAACTGCAGTGAGTGTCAGGATGCTAGGAGAGGACCTGCAAACCAAAGCCACAAAGAGATGAAGTCAGGTCCCCCCTCTTAAAGACAAGAGCCAACCCTTATTTAGCAGAGTGTGTGCTCTCACCCCTAACTTGGAAGTGCTTTGGAAAAGAGTATAGGCAAACTACACAGCAAAGCCACAGCACTGAGATGACAGCATATTGGAAAGGGAGCATTTTCCAGCTCTGAACCCCAAAACACTGTCTGACATTGACCAACTCAATTCCTCCTCTCAAGCTAAAGCTGATTGGATTGATTTCATATGTACAATCCACTAAAACACAGCAGAAGGACACTCAAAACTTTGCTGTATTAGACACAGTTCACCAAGATGCCCCAAGCCTAATGGTTTTTTGATGCCCCAAGAGGGTTTTCTGCTTCTATCCATTCACTAACTTTGTGCTACTTCTGATGTTCAGCACCTCTCTCTTTGAAGTACCTAAAATTCATTAACACATCAGAAAAGAATCAGGTTTTCATGCTGTGTTCATGAATGTGTTTCATGAATGTGTTCATGAATTAAGACTGGGAGCAGAAACTCCCTCCCTGGAAGCAAAGAGCCATTAAGCAGATTGCCAGGCAATAATCTATACATAACTAATAAGCTATGGCTGCCTTGGGAAGTTCAGCACTGCTTACTTGTAATTAGTCTGAATATTTATTCAGCTTGCAAACACTGGAGTGAACAGAAGCAAACCACCATGGAGTCATGGCACTAGGATGTAGAGTGGTGGTGCTAGATGCCTCTTGGGAAGCTCTCCTAGCCTGTCTTTCACATTTCAACTCTCCTAAGTGATCAACAGTTTCCACTGAAATATCTCTCCCTTCTTACAGAACAAAACCAACATTAAACAGACAGAAGGCTGCCAAAAATATCCACTTAAAGTAGCAAAATCATCTTTTAAGAATATCATTAGTTGATTTGGGGTTTTTTTAAGACTAGCAAGGGCAAGGGACCCCATCTGACACCCTTTGCTAAAGCTTCCCTTCTGTTGGTTAGGGACAGTGACAGCAAGAGATCCTCAATGGCTCAAAGACAGCAGCTGCAGCAGGAGCAAGGTTGATGAAAGCATAGTGAGAGAGCCAAGATCAAAGGCAGCTTTGTTCTTACGTGTCATAAGTGTAATAGTCATGCTCAAACTGGTGGCAGGAACGTGGGGTCACTTCATACACACCTGGAAACAGTAAGCCAAAGAATCATCAAGTGACAAAAAACCCAAAACAAAGCCACAAGTGTGTTGGCTGAATTCCCAAGATGACATGAAATACAGACACAATTAGAAGTTCAGCTCTGTTGCCTTTCAGCTAGACATCTGTAAATTAATTCACCTCTGTTCAGTCAGAAATCACTACTGGAAGCTGCATCACTACAGATAAACATAATTACAAAGACAACAAATCAAAGGAGCTCAGAAGTCATCTATTATGGTCCCAGAGCTGTTACCTGTGACTGATTGTTGAACCATGTTATCATTGTGAAGGAGACCACTGCCATTAAGGATGAATCAAAACCAAAGACATCTAACTGTGTTGCTAGGAGGCCACAACAGAGCTCTAAGGGGCTCCAACACATTAAAAGGAGAAACATAAAATGAAAACATTCTTTCCTCCTGTCATAGATAATCCAGTGGTACTTTTAAATATCTCTCAGGAATCCTGCATGGAAATGAAACTTCTATTTGTCATTCACAGTACATGACTGACAAACAGAACCCACATGAACAAGATTATTTTAGCATGCTCTTCATTCAAAGATCCAAGGCCTTCACTGAGTCCAAAAACAACCCAAATATTATTTTACTTCTTCAATCTAAATTTAGTTGAAGGACTAAATATTAGGAGTGTTCTGAAAACTTAGAATGAAGCATTGCTGTAGAGATGGAAATCAAACAATGCCTCTCAGAAACAACACCACAGTTATTTATTGTTTTTCACTCCCAGCAGCATTAGTTGACTAGTTCATTTTGGGTTTTTAAACTAACATTTTAGAGCTGTTACCTGGCTTTGAAAGACAAAATCTGTTGACTCCTTTGGACAGGTTATAAACACCAACGTTCTCTGGTCCATTTCCATCCTGATAAAACTCCTGTGAAGTCACAATGCAATTCCCCATTAGCAACTACCAAACAACCAATGGAAAACACTATTTGTCTAAAGATGCAGTCAAGATGCTCTTTTATAGCAGCTAACAGCACAAGACCATTTTAACAAATCTAAGAGACAAATAACATACTCTAAACACCAGTGTTGCTGTGCTCTATGACTCCCTAGAGACATGAGGAAGTCTTGATTCCAGGCATAACCCAACCCACCCACACAAATTCATTTGGAAAACCCAAGGACAGTTGTTCCCTACATACCAGAGTAATTGCATGAGAGAGAGAACACCTCAGCATGTATCCTGTTTGCCTGAATTCCACTCCCAAAACATCTTCCTCCATCACTTCCAACTCCAAAGACTTATTCTTCCAGCACCAATCTTCATGCACAATGCTTACTAGAACACAAACCACACAAAGCATTTTAGTCATGTGAAACTGTGTGAATAAGGGCAGGTTTTGTGCTATAAAGACCTTGTACCACCAGCTTCTCTGACAATAGTTTTTCCAGCAATGACTGTAGTAACAGACCTGGCTCACAACACTGCAGCATCACCATGAATCCAGTACATCTCCTAACAGAAAAGCTCTGATAAAAGCAAAGCTGTTATAAAAAGGAATACTGAAGTCTAGTCACTCTGGGAAGTTCTGCAGTGTGCACTACCACTGTGATAGCCACAGAAGCCTAGAGGACATCAGAACTGACCTCCAACTTCACCTGGCAGAATGGTGTTCTGACTCATGTATAAAAGGAGCAATCTGTAGATACTCCTCCTACACCTGACCCTGGAAAACAATTTCTTTTCACAGTAGGCCAAGGCAGGCTGACCAAAACACATACTGCTCTTCAGAGAGGTACTCTGGCAGCAGAAGAACTGGGGTGTGCCCCTGTTCTAAGACCTGGGACAAGTCGGTTCATGAAAAAGCTCTTTTTCCTCACACTAGTCATGCAGATCCTAAAAGCCAGGGGAGCAGTTACCTGTAAGCTGACAAAAGGGTTAAATAGACACAATTAAGAAAACTTCCTGTACTGTCACATAGTATTTTTCCAGATTCTCTTCAGACTGAGAACTAGCTTCATGTTGGGCCTACTGTAAACAGCATCCCTAACGAAAGCATACAGACTAAGCCACCAATTTAGCTACTAACATCAGACTTCAGGCAGTTCCCCACCATCCTACCTTTGTATTTGCCAGGTAGCACGTTTTCAAATGTGAAGGCCACTGAGTTGCTGTCTCCAGAGAGCTGAAGGTTGCGTTTCTCCCCCTGGCGGCTCACAGACTGCAATGTCACCACTAGATCACCACAAGCATCTGCACAGAGAAGGCAGCAGAAGGTGAGACTGCATTCTGCCTTTGCCTCCAAAACCCCCACTCCAAGCAAGCTTCACATCTACCACCATTAAAATGATTCCTCTCTTCTCTTTCTTAAGCACATTGACCAGTTTGAGACTGTGGCAAGGAACAACCAGAGGCCAACGTTAAATCCCTGGCTCCACCTCGCTCTGCAGAGACTACAGGGCCCAGTAAACACCTGAGAGACAGAACATGAAGTGCAGAGAGGATTCAGAGAGGAAAAAGGAAGGGCTAAAAGTGACAAAAATCAAGCTCCACTCATCATCTGCTGAAATCAGTGAGTAATCAAGGAAAACAGCAGGAGAGAGGAACCTTAGACTAAAATACAGACAAAAAGCTTCTGAAAGAGAACAGAGATTGCAAGCTCCTGTCAACAATCTAAGTCTCTATCCTACAGAACTGGTTTTTGAGTTTGGTTTTTCTTTTTCTAAAAGTCTTTTTTCACCTCCAAGACTGCTCTGATTGATGTACAGTACCCCTAGGATCAGCCAAGAGCAGCTCTTCCCAGAACTTACCCATCTTCTGAGGAAGACAGACAGGTCAGAAGTCCTTCCTGAGGAAGGAATATTTGCTTATTCCTAGCAAGTACTAAAACTAGGTACATAACTTTACTTCAGATTTTATTAAGGTACCTTATTGGGCTGTAAGGTCTCCCAAAAAAAGAGCTGCTTTAGCTATGTACTGGAAGTTAAACTTGACTTATCTGCTGAAGAAGCTGATCACAGCAAGTGTCTTGATCTAAACAGTCCTCATTCACACATGCAGTGCTGAAGTCCTCTGTTCCCACTGCCAGTTCAAATTTGGCTTACCTAAACAAGAGACCTTCCCTGAGACAGATGCCAAAAACTGAGAGAAGGTCACATCCATGACTGGTCTGTCTGTAACAGTAACAGGGAACATTTTGGGTTTCAGAGCCAATCCTGCTCTGGTCTCAGCCTCAGGAATAATTACCTGTGGAGGAGATGACACCAAGATATCAGCAGCTTTTAAACACTAGTCCAAGTAAATTCACTCTGCTCAGTTCAAATCCACTGATCAGAAATTAGAAGATGGAAATTCACTGTAAATCCCAGGCAAAGCAAAACCAACCTCCCCAAACTCTGTATTAAAACCAGTCCAAAGAACTGCAATAAAACTGAGGCCAAACCCTCCAAACAGCTCAGTTTCAAAAGTCTGCCTAAATCCCACTTCAGGATGTACTGCTGCATCTGCCTTAGGTTATTCCATTATCTAGGAAGACAGTTACAGGCCTTAGAACCATGCACTTCCTTATCTTCCAGCCTGCACTATCTCTCACAATGGTGCTTGTGCTTCAGGTCCTGCTGTGGCCTATAACCTCAGGAAGCATTCAGGCACCTGAGAAAGGTCCATGTTACATGTGTCACTCACAGGATAGTATGTCACAATATGAAGAGGTCTAAGGGACATCACAACTAAGAGGAGAATAAGAAAGGCCTGATCTTCTTTCAGCAAGGGCAAAGGATAAGGAGCATGGAATTTCAGTTTATTAAGGGAAAAATAAAAGGTAGTAACTGTCATGTTTAAGTAGTGCAAATAGGAGAAAAGGGCCAAGAAAATCTAAATACAACTTCTCAAATTTTAGCAATTAAATGTTCAAAATCTTCTTAAAACCTCCCAAGAGTCCTCCAGGGAAGAACTGGAAGCTCATTCTTACCTGAACATTGTATGTACCCGACTTTGCTTTAAAACAAAATGCTCCATGAGGGTCAGTTTCTGTTGTAACCAGTGCTGCTTTCTCCTTGTCTTGAGGCACCATGGTTACCTTGTATTTACTGATCTGTTTCACTGTGTCAGGGAAACGACTCACTGAGATCCTGCCACACACACTGAACCTGTTGGACAAAAGTCAGCCATCAGAAGAAATAACCTTGATTGGACACAGCTCATTAGAGAAGCACTTGTTCTAAAACTTCCTTGAAAAGTTTAGTGTCAAAGACTTCAAATATGGTAGGTGATTCACTGGAACACAACCCTAGCACACCTACAGCTGTGAAAACACAAGGCAAGAGGACAAATCAGAAGCTGTTCAGTTTTACTTTTCACCTCCCATGGCACAACATATTGAGTGACTGAAAAGATGTAACTGATCATTTAAGAGGGCACAGGGTCTTTTCCTAATTAGCTAGCTAAGTCTGTATGATTAGTTGCCTCAGTAAATTCCTTGTTTTCACTTCCCTGGAAGGTTGCCACGATTTCCCCCTTATGGATTCAGAACCATGTCCCTTTTGTCTTCCTCAGCTCACCTGGTATCTCTCACCACTGCACAGCCTTCCACCCCCAAAATCATCCTCTCACCATTATCCAGGCTTATGGCCAGCAGTCAAAGAATCACAAACAAGAAAAAGACAACTCATACAAGACAACTATGACATTGAGAATGAGCAATACAATGGAGAGATCTGCTACAACCCTGCACCAGTCAGCTATGTAACTCCACTCCTGTACAGAAGGAGGGTACCTGAAGTGCAGCATCAGTGGCAGAGCCTCTCTGTTCCTTTCTCCATTCACATACTGTTCTGAAATTGCTCAACATACCCAAGTCTTAGTGTCTTCCTTGGCAAGGCAGAGGTTATTAAGAGGGTGCTCTAAACTTAACTAGCATTGAGCAAAACACTGTGGACAAAACATTAGCCTGTACTCATGCTGTCCTAGTTGTACCTTGAATTTGCTGAGCAACATTGAGCTCTTGACAAGGAGTCTGGGCAGGAGATGGAAAAGGACTTCCCATTTCCAAGTCCTCATCCACATACCCAACTGCATCCTGACACCAGTACTTACCCTGTTGCAATGATATCTGCCAGCTGAGGTGTATTTGGTGCAATCTTCACTGTAATAGTATCAAAGAAGAGATGCTCTTTCCTGGCATGAATGGTGTAAGTGCCTGTTGTGATGTTCTCGAGGCGGAAAGAGCCATCAGGCTTTGTTTTCACTGGAGCAAACAACAAGAGGAGTTACAAAACAGAGCATGGCTTGGCTGTCAATCCTTAGGTGTCCAAAAAGCCAGAGGGTAGGAACTGCCTTAGGCTATTTTTTGCCCAACAAAGAAAGAGTATTATGCTTTCTTACTAGAGCAGCCTTCATTTCTGTATTTCAAAGCAGAGTTTGGCAGATGGTTGAAAGAAAGTAAGAAATTTTCCACAGCAAAATACCCTGAAGGGTTAATTCAATCTCATACACTAGTTGTGTCCTTGATCTTAATAAAGGCCTCCCTGTAGCAAGGAAGCCCAAGATCACTGCATACCTTTAATCTGATTGTTCAGAGTCACAGTGGCATCAGCAACTCCTTCTCCTTCAGGACCATTCAACACTCTGCCTGTGACAGAGAAACCCATCACATGGAACACAGGCTGAAATGGGAAACAAGTCAGCATTAATCTTTACTGAGTAAAAGCAAACACACATCTACAGCTATCAACCCTGACTGTTTTCCCCACACAGACACAGAAAAGAAATTTATTTCCAGATTTAGAAAGGAAATGTAGCAGGAAAATCATAAGGAAAGTACTTCTCAATCTCCAGGCACACTGCTCCCCTAAGCAGAGCAACATTTTCAACCTATCTGCTTCAGTACAGCTCAGAAGGCCCAAATCACAGATCACAATGCCATCACACAAGGCACTCTGCAAACCATCCTAACCTACAGGCCTTTCTCCCAGGGATTTGACAATCTGAATGAGAAAATTTAAGCAATCTGAAAGATTACTGCCAGTTTGCAATATGGAGATGAAAGTGAACAGCTTCTCCCTATTTTGTTCCTCCCCAGTAAGTGTAGGAATACAGCACAATGCTGGACAGCATTCTGTCTGCTGTGCAAAAGGAGATGTGGAGCAAACCAAACCTCTTGCAAAGAGTTTCCTCCATAACACACCTGCTTTCTGATAAAATCAGTTCATACTTTTAGAGGAATGAATGGCACAAAGAGATTTATTCCCTGTGAATGCCTTACCTCAATCTGTAAACTGTCATGTTCTACAAGGAAGTCCAATCTAGATGGGGCAACATCAAAGGTAATTCTCTCTCCCCTGTAGAATGGGATCTGAAAGAAGACACATTGCTTTGACTCCTAAGACACTATGATGACAGAATTGTTTTCCTTTACCATTTTCCATGCCCTTATCACCATCAGACACCTCTGTGAAGGGTCAAATGGGGTCCAAACTTCCTGGAAAAAATAACTCAGAGGGATGGAGACAGGAATCAAAGCAGTATTTCAAGACTGATAGAAACCCAGGAGATTACCCAAAGAGACAGAAAAGGAACTCTACTCAGAATACATCAAGGGTCCTTGGATGTGCAAGAGCTTCCAGGTAGGAGATGATATGATTGCCACAAGGGTTAAAGGAATGAGACAAGGTTTGAATCCCACTTTTAGAGCATGCAGGCTGAGAGTGCAGGACCATCAGTCTAAGCAGCACACAGACAACCATGCTCCCACACTACCCAGGCATCATAGAGAGAAAGGGCAAAAAAGAAAAGAGAGAACTGAAACCTTCAGTTCCCAACAGCCTCTCCAGGTGCTATTCTGTGCCTGGCCAATGTAGTCAGGTAATTCAGAGCCTGATTTGCAAGTCCTTCCAAAGAAGCCACCCCACAGACTCTTATCACAGCAGCTCACCTCACTCTCATACACTTTAGGCTGGAGGTTCCTACTCAAATTACTTCATTCAACTCAAAATATTTCAACAATTTCTGGTTTAACAGCTACAAAGTTATGCATGATCTCTTCTAGAAAATGAAACTGAACCACCCAATGGCCAGACAAACCATGAACCTCCTAGCTACTTACCACAGTGTATTTCCCACTTGGCAGAGAAAGAAAGCTGAAAGATCCATCTTCTTTTGACACAACATTGCATAAATAGGATAGAGACTCATCTCTTGACTGGAATCCATCCACAGGAGAGATATTGCAGCCCACAACATCCTGTGGCAACAAATGCAATACAAGTTTTTTCTCATGGGAGAACAGAGAAAACAATTCCAGGGTAGATGAGGAAACACAGTTACTAACCAACATTTAGCATGCAAAAAGGTGTAACTGGAAAAATATTGTCTTAAAACTGTAACCTTCAACCCTGCTGACCCACAGGCAACAACCAGATCAATAACATGCTGTGAACAACATTAGAGTTTTGCACTTGCTGCCTGCTTCAGTTCAGGTCTCAGCTTTCTATGCCCCTGAACAGCCTGGCTGTTTGAAAACAATAACAAAGAGCTGACAAGAGCTGAAATAAAGAGTATTTTCTCCTGAGGCCAAAAAATATGTAGACCTTAAGCTTCAATTTTGCCTACATTTAAACAGCTGGCTGTTGAGAGACACATGCAAGGAATTCCATCAAGGTCATGTGAAAACTCATGTGAAAAGGTACTGATACACCATTACCTCTTTAGTGACAGAAGAAGAGAAAAGGAGGAACATGACCCCTTTCATTGGTTCTCCATCACTCCTGACTGACCCAGAAACATTGTAGCCTGCAACGATCAGGGGGCCAGCAGCATAGGCATTGGAACTCATCACCCTGACCACTGTGTTTGCCTGAAATACACAAACACAAACATTTTCACCCAAACTAGGCATTAGATCTCACTTGCAGGACATAATCACAATCAGAAACTGTACATTCAAGAGCAGAAACAGCAGCCAGAGCAGCAGTACTCAAAGAGAGACCACAAGCTACTCAAAACACAAAGACACTAAAGCAAAGATACTTGGGCAAACAGAATTTTTCCTGTTGTACTGATTTAGAAATTGGTCAGGATCTGAGAGCTCCTCAGAAAGGCAGCAGTCTGTGGGAAGGATGAGAGCACCTGCTAGAGTATTAAAGCTCCTGCAAAATGTACAGGATTAGAAAACCAAAAGCAAGAGTGTACTTGCTAGTCCTTGGCTTCACTATCACCAAACTGGACCTCCACAAGGAAGTTTCTTGACTACCTAAATGAAATCCCATCAACCTTATCCACTCACAAAAACCCTTCTTCATACTGGTTGATCAAGACAAGGTCTAGCAGATCCACTCTCACTAAATAGGGAAAGCAGAACTTTTGTAGGCTCTAACCTCTTTCAACATCCAGGTAGGATGAGATGCAAAGATTTCATATTCACCAGGAAGCACTTTAAAGAAAGCAAACCTGCAAGGCAAGAAAGGGGTTACATCTCTTCAGAAATAGTCACAACCAGTTCTTTTCACAGAGAAACAATTCAGACTCAATGCACATGTCAGAAAAAAGGATTTCAGAATCACTCTAATGCCAGTTGGTATGGCAGAACTGAAAGACTCTGGTGTCCAGGAGCAGAGGAACTAAGCAGCCACCACCCACACTCACTTTCCTCCAGGCTGTGTAATAGTTGTTTGTATGTTTATGTCACTGCCAGCATTTCTCAGTACAACCTGGACTCCAGCAGGACCTAAAGTCTGACCTTTGCTGAGAACCTGTCAAAATGAAAAGAAAGCAGAGTATAAATGGAAGTAGAATGCTTTTAGGAAGGCATAAGATGAAATAAATAAAAATAAAGGAGCCTAACCTTTCCATTCACAGAAAACCCTGTGAACACAAAGTTAATATCACCTCCCTTTGTGCAAATGTCATTAATGCCATCCACATGGATGTCTACACTGGTTGGTTCTGTAGGGGAAGAACAGTGAAACAGCATGGTAGTTAGTGAGAGTAATCATTTAGCAATTAAGCAATTGACAAAACTCTCAGGGAAATGCATTAACTTCAAGCACACAAGTGCTGCTCTTCAAGTCTTGCCTCAGCAAAGTTCAAGCACCCACAGATCTTGATGGGACACTGCAGCCACTGCTGTCAAAAACCCACATTCCTTCAAGTTAGGCCAGGGGTTGCTTTGTCAGTGTCTACTTTATAGCTTTATTTTCCCCTGGTACAGTAAGAACATTTTAGTCATTAAATCCATACAGCAGGGCTTATCTCTTTTGAAAAGCACTTGATTCTCCCTGTGAACTGTAAGTTAGAGATAGTTAAGTCCCACGCTGCAAATACACTGTCCAAGTGTAAGAAGACATATGAGCACTTACCAAAACTCCACCCTAGGGGAGGCTCAATTTTAAGAATGAAATCCCCCTAAAAATAAAAAAGCAGTAGCTGTATTCACTGATCTACAATCAATTTAGCTAAAGGATTAAAAATAAACAGTCAGAACACAAGCACCATGCTGCAGAGAGTAACACAAGACTCAAGTGTCCCATTCTCCTTTCCTCCTACCTAAGATCCTCTGTTCAAAGCAGCAGCAGTATCTACCCAAACAGGCTGGGATGCTGGGCTCACATCCAGCCAGCTAAGAACAAAAATTATGTTGCATCTTGTTTAGACTGCTTCCAGACCAAGCCTGGCTCATGTTCAAGCAGCTCAGTGTTAGAAAGTGTTCAAATCTATCTCTACCTGCCCCAGCAGATGTGCTCTCAATCAGCCTTTAGTATTTCCACTAGAAAGTCCTACTCAACCATTTTGCCCACACATGGGATAACAACATTTCCATCCTATTAAAAGCTCTGCACCCAAAGCATATTAATCTACACAGAGATCCTCTTTAACAGTGGACACCACATATGTTCTGTGCCATGCTGTGAAGTTCACCCATGGAAAGGCTCAAAGACCTCAGAATGCAATAGCTGAGATCAGAAAGCATCTTCCATTCTCAGACTGGGAAGGGAAGGATTTCTTTGGTGGTTGGACTAGATGACCATTAAAGGTCCTTTCCCAACCAAACCATTCTATGATTGTATTGCTGACTCCTAAGAGAACTAGCTCTTTAAAAGAGCAAAACACTTAGACCGTCTGAGGGCAGCTTGAATTGAATTTGAGTTTAAACATCTTTCCTCTCTAAACAGACTTCTGAGACATTCTAAACTTCCTGTTTCATTATCCACTTAAGGCATTTTTAATAACTGCAATCAGTCATTATTAGTTACTAATCACTGAATTAGTTATTTTCAACTCAGCCATATCAAAACACTTTCTGATTTAGGCTTATTTTCATTTTTGTGGGTAGAAAACTGAAAGCTTTATCTGTTCTCTGTAGGAACCTGCACTTTCTGGGCAGTGTTTGTACAGCTGCTAGCACATGGTGGCTGGCAGCCAGGCTCCCAACGCTGCAGTCATTCAGGTAAACAGCCCAAACACAAGCTAAAGTTACCTGGCCTTGATGATAATACTTAGCACCCAGAAATAAAGCAGCTACATTACAAAATGACACAGTCCAAAAAAACCTGAATTATGTCCCGATTCAAATGAGATGAGAACGCAGAGGCTGCTCCTGCCTGCAGCACAGAGGAGATAGCACCGGTATTCCAGAATCTTACCTTATCATAGAGGGGAATCATGAAATACCCATTGTTTGGAGCACAGTCTGTCTGGTATTTAAGAGTACCATGTTTTGTATATAACTTAATCTAGAAGAAACAAATGAGAAAGACAAACAGATACTTTAAAAAACGTAAGCAAATCTGGGAGCAGGCATTCTCTAACCAAGTGCTTTCACACCGCAGCGCACGCCTGTCCTCAGCAGGTGACTGGGAAAAGGTTTGTTGCAAGCCTACAATCTGCCAGGCAAAGCCGCTAGAGTTATGCCCCTGGCAACGCTTTTATAACAGCTCTACTTCAACCGAAACCACGCCGCAACCACAGTCAAAGTACGGCCAGGGCAGCAGGGCTTCACTCCGACCACGCAACCGGACCCTGCGGCCAAGCCTTCCAAACCGAGCAGGGAGCAAGGGCTGCCAGCCGCCCTCCTCCCACCCCGACCGGCCGAAGGGAGAGAGGGAGGGCAAGTGGCGCCCACCTCGATCAGGGAGTAATTGATTTCCACGTCGGACTTGACGAAGCCGCCACAGCCCACGACGATATCCTCAGAGCCCCGAACCTGGGCGCAGCAGAGCGCGCAGAGAAGTACGGCTGCAACCCAGGCCTGCATCCCGCTGCGGTCTCCCTGAGTCAGCGGCGGCCACCGTGCTGCCGGAAGGGCTGGGCCGGGCAGAGCCGAGCCGGCGGGTGCCTGCCCCCTGGCGGACTGGCGGACTGCGGGCCCGCTTCACCTCACCCCGCCGGCTGTAGTGGCTCCGGGGGCAGCTCTTTACAGCGCCCTGCGAAATCCTCGCTGGGACCCTCCCCACTGCCCTCAGGGGTCTTCCCCTGGAGATCGCCCCTAGGTCGTCCGAGCCGGTCCCTTGTGATGCAACACGCCGCTGCACCCCAGCGAGGCGGCACCGCGTCCCGCTGCCTGCCCGCCTGCCGCCGGCGCTGATGCGCGGAAGCCCCTTGCAGTGCGATGGGGCAAGGACAGGGACTGGGGGCTCCGCGTTCTTGTTGCCGGGCGGCACAATCCCAGACGCTTCCCCCAGAGCTCCCGGACGGACTTTGCCCGCTGTTCCCGCGGCACCTCCCGACGACCACAGCCGGGACGGGGCGGTCCGGGGCTCTCGCCGGTCCCCCGCACGCCCAGCGGGAACGGGGCTCTCGGCCGCTGCCCAGTGAGGAGACGCCTGTCCCGACGGCGCTGAGACGCTCCCCGGGATACCGAGCCCGGGGGGGTTGAGTCCGCGGACAGTCCGCCTCCGTCCGCTGCCAAGCCGCGACGCTCCGCCCGCCACCTCCGCAGGTACCATGGCGGCGGCCGGTACCCTGTGCGGCTCCCGGGAGGGCTCCGCCGGGCTCTGGGTGAGTGAGCGAGCGAGCGTAGCGGCACCGTCCCGCTGGCAGGCAGCCCCTTCAAAGGTCCTGTCAAAGCCTGGCACGGGGCGGGCAGCCCGCGGTGCCGGCGAAGGGAGCGAGCGGTGGCGGTGGCCAGCACCGGGGCGGCCGTGGGATGCGCGGTTTCCCCGGCGTGGAGCCGGGAGGGTCGCTCCGCGAGGGGCTGCAGTCCGGCGCCACCCACGGGTCTCTCCCGCCGGGCAGCGGCGGCCAGCCTGGTGTTGGAGTGAGGCGGCGGACAGCCGGGGAGGCGTATCTCCATCTTGCTGGTGTTCCGGACTTTGCCTCCCAGGGACAAGTTTTCCCCCAAACAGAGAACAGCCCAAGTTTTGATGCAGACTTAATTCGATGAGAGTTGCCTGGGACTGTGCAGTCCGGCTGCACTGATGGAGGGGCATTGAAATCAGTCGTTATGTTGTACTCAGTAGGGTTCTGCTGAGTGACCCACTACAGAAGTACCTTTGAAAGGGCTCTACTGAGGTGATCAGTCAGGATTTCAATATGGAATCAGTATGGATTTCCATTCTCAAGGTTAATAAACTCCAATAATAATTAGGGACCTCCCTCCCCTGTGACATCTAACCATTCTCCAGCAGCCCCCTCTGTTGCTAATGTTTTTTACATTTGAAATCCTAAGTCAAGTTCTTCTGACGTTATAGTGGATCTCAGTTGTGGCATCAGTAACTTGCATTAGCTGTGAAATTCTGCCTACACTAGCTTGACAATTTCACTTCTGTGTTGGTTCTGTGACAGGACTGGAACCAGACATGGTATACAAACACCCCCAGATTTACCAGGTGTTTTGAGAGTACAGTCATTGCTTGGATCCCTTGTGCCTATCTTTGGATCTGTTTTCCTTTCTACTACTGGTATCTTCGACATAAAAACAAAGGCTATATCAGGATGTCCTGCATCTTCAAAACCAAAATGGTAAGTGTGTAAGTTAATCACAACTTTGCTGCAGAGCTTAACATTTCTAAATCATTCTCTTCTGATAATCCATCTCTGTGTTTCCTTTGACATTTATTGACTCAGGTAAAAGTCCAATCAAGTGAAGTTTTAGGAAGAACTGTCATAAGATCTTCTCCCCTGTGCTACCATTTGATTCCCTGCTACTTCCCATAACGCTCTGTCCCAAACCTGCTCTTCCTCTTCTCCAGTCTTAGGACCCATGCTGCTTGGAGCATTCAGTTCAGTAGTTCATCCCATCACCACTTCAGTCCCTTCCAACATGTGTTTGCTGTCTCTGCCCCAGGTCCTTGGATTCATCCTGGTGATCCTGTGTTTTTCTAATGTCTTCTTCATACTGTGGGAAATAAGCCAAGGAATCCCACGAGCTCCAGCATTCTTCATTAGCCCTGCTGTGGTGGGAATCACAATGGTAATTATTCCTTTGTTTAGTCTCTGTGTGGCCAAGCTTAGCTCTCCTGGAGCAGATCTTGTATTCCCCTTGTTTTTCAGTGTCTCTGAGCACAGAGATAGCTGATGGGGAGTAGGAGGCTAGAGATGTGCCTTGTGAGTTTCTGCTGCGTGGCACAGCAGGGGTTTGGAGTTGGGACAGACCACTGGGTCTACAGCTACAGTACAGAGCCCTGTAGGCAGAGGACACCTCACAGAGCCAAGTTAGCAGCAGTGTTTGGAAAGAGGTCTCACAGCAAAAAGGCAAGATCTAGTTTCTCATCACCATGGTATGTGATTTAGTATGCTTCAGAATGACATGGGATATCAGTTCAGCCTGAATGCCTACCCTCCCCTTTTGTCATTGTGTCTTCATAACCTAGATCCTCCCAGCCTGTTGGCCCACTTATGCTTTTATTACTTGCCCTTTCTGGAGATACATTCTTGAGTGCAAAATTGCACTTTTTTGTCAGTTTTAGCCTTTTAGGAACAACACAGCAGCTCTGAACATCTTGACATGGTCAGGCAAGAAACCAACTGATGTTTCTCTATAGTATGTGTCAATTTGACAATAATGTCTGGCATTCCATTAGTAGCTATTTATTTGGACAAATTTGTACTTCCTCACAGATCCTTGCCATGTTCCTTACCCAAACAGAAAGAATGATGGGCATCCAGTCTTCAGGCATCCTGCTGATTTACTGGCTGCTCTCATTTGTGGCTGCAGTTGTGATGTTTGGTTCTAAAGTCCAACATGCCCTGGAAAGAGTAAGTGAAATGTCCTATATCTTTAACATGCAAGGGTGTGAAGTCTCTAAACAACAGGGCTCTTTTTGTCTCATTGATGGTGAGATGGAGAATCAAATTCCACTCTTAAGGTATGGGCTGAGAAGTAATGATTGATGACACTGTCATCTCCATCCATGTTATCCTTTTCAATGGAGGCAGTGTGGTTTTCTGGGAGCACAGCAGACTTTATATATGAATAAAAGCAAATGAACATAAACACTGTCACTAAAAACTGACTTTATGCCAGATTTTGTGTCAGCTTAAGTATGTTAAACTTAATTATACCTGTTTCTTGTTTGGATGTTTGTGGTGAATGTTTATTTGTGGAGGAGTGCTGGCTGGATTTAGACATCTGAGACTTACTGTCAGTGGCCAATTTCCCCAGGCAAACAGTTGTACCTTTCCACCACAACAAGGAACAAACTTAAGTTTATGTTTCCTGTGTGTTTAGGTAATAGAAGAAAAATATGCAATCACTAGAAAAAAAGACAGCTGGGAACTTGCTTGTTCCTGCTATGTTGAATGATCCTCATGCATCAGGCCTCTTGTACAAATAATACTTTTCCACTTCTTACTACCAAAATAGAGTTTCAAAAATATTCAGACTTTTTCTTTGGTTTTTCTCTCTCTCATTCACAAAATTAATTAGAGAGCCCTTTATGGAGCCCCTTAGACATAGCATTTATAATAAAACCTGGCAGCTCCTTTATTCTATCAACAACTCATCCCACTGGGTGAGCAAGGAACTTGTATCCCTTAGCACACCCAGAGGGCACTGAATAATGATGCAATGTGAACATTTGACTTGACTAGACTGCTACAAAGCCTCTCAATAAAACCATCACTACAAATAATCAATATGTCCATGAATTAGCATTTTCTGATATTCCAGTTTCAGGAGTTATGTATTTAAGTAGCTCTCCATAACTAGGTTTAAATAAATACACCTTGTGCTTCAACCCAAAACTCAGAGCATATGGCTAGTGGAACATGAGAAGCCCTCTTTCTCTGCTGATTTCACTTGGAAGGTTCTCACCTCAGTCACAACACTATTCTGTTTCCTAGGGCTTCCTGGAAGAGCATTTCCTCAATGCTACAACTTACCTTTATGCTAGCCTAGTGCTAGGAGAACTTGTGCTATTCTGCTTAGTTGATCACCCTCCCTTCTTCTCTAAAGCTGTCAACCATCCTGTAAGTATCATGTGGCTTTTCATAAGGCATTAACAGGAATGTGAATTTATGGGCATACACAGGAACATGAGTATCTGGGAGGTGTAGGATGCCTCACTCTGTGTAAAGGCCAGCAGTTTTAAGAGGTAACCAGAACTGGGGATAACAGTACTCTGTCTCTAGGTATGTTCTGAAAAACTGAAGTCCTCTCCTCTCCATACTCTTGTTTCTTTTCATGGAAAGCAGCAGCCAGGGCTCATGTTGCTCCCCCCCACTTCTCCCCTACTCTGTTTGAGGTATGAGTCCAGCAGAGCTCAGTGCTTCAGAAAATAAATGTCTTTTGGGATGAAGAATGATATTCTTTGTTCCTCCTTCTGAGACACTGCCCAAAGCCTAATTCTCCAAAGTCTGCCAGTCCCATTGGTCCTCTACAGCACATTTACACTGTCAGGTCAATGAATGGGGGGAGGGGGTAATAACTTTTTGATTGCTTTTCCTGGGGTACCACAGAAAGGGACTAGACTCATCTAACACATGCCCTTTTCTATGTATAAATATCACTCATGTTTTTCCTCCCATCAGAATCAGTGTCCAGAAGCCAGCACCTCTTTTCTTTCCAAAATTACATACTGGTGGTTCTCAGGGTAAGAAAACATAGAAAAAGACATCTTTTTGATAGAATATCAGAAAAGAACTAGCAGCATAGGAGAGCACAGTTGACAGCCAGTAGGAAGTATCTCAGCCCCCAAGTTAGCTTATGCAGTAAGGATTGAAATTCATTCTCTGGAGACTCCAAGTGTTCTCAGAAGATCAAATTATGAAAAACTAAGCTGCTCTTCTTAAAGTAATTCAAACCACAAACTTGTGATTCTAGATAATTCTCTAATAACAATCAGAAGATCACTATACACCAACCACAGCCCTATCTGCCTGCCAGCCCTTCCTGTAACAAATGTGGGGCACAGGGGAAATAAGGACAAAGAAAAAGTAAGGCCATTGACCCAGCCTGCTGCTGAGCATTCACAAGTAAAATCATTACATACCTTGGGCCTAGTCTCCTCTAGGATAAAAGCCTCAGAGTAAGTTAAACTGAACTTTGGCCCCCACTGCCCAGGACCAAACTCTTAGTATGGACTAGAAATTAGGGCTTAACTGGCAAATCCTCATTATGTTGACAGAAGATAGCACAGGAATTTGAAGCAAAACTGCTGTTCCTGAATGTTCATATTTATTCTGGGGAAGGACAGTCCCAAGTAGTGGTTCATGGAAGTCAGTCCCTGTGGGTTCACTGCTGTGCACTAACTTAAAGCCCATCTGTTTGGAAACTGTGAGACCTGCACAACAAATCCTCCTGTGCTTACCTCACAGCAGCCTGTGTGTTCTCCAGGCTTGTCTGGAAAGGCTGTCAGCAGTCCCTGGGATTGGATGACTTGTGGCCAGTGAGGAAAGAGGACTCCTCTGAAGAAATTATTGCCTGGGCTGAAAGAGAGTGGAAAAAGTGTCACAGCATGATCCAGCAGTGAGTACTTGATCTAGAGAGTATGTCATGGACTCAGCAGTTTCTCTTGCCTCTAGATTATATCAACAAGTAGGCTCCCAAGTGCTGATGTGCCATCTCAGCAGAGGCTTTAATCCCCTCCATTCCCACAGAGTGCTAGACAGAAGCTTCAGCACATATTCAGGCTTTGAATGTCAGCTCTGCTAGGTGCTTCCTATCTGGAAAAGAGAATGGCTGAAAGGTTCAATCCCACTGAACTAGTTGGCCATTAAACAAGCAGAAAATGATTTCATACATAAATGGTCCAAATAATGTTCTGCTTTGAAAACCTGGAGCTCTTTACTCTTCAGTGGGTGAGCACTCAGGGAGTCGGTTCCTTTGTGCAAACACCTGACTTTAGGTGTTGAAATCTGCTGCAGAACACCCTTCCATTCCTGGAAGCACAGAACTTCATTTGGTTTTCTGTAAGAGGGATCATTTTTTGATAAGCTGAATTTATGCTGGATATGGCATGAGGCCCAGCCATATTGTAGGGATTTTTTGGGAAGCACAAGATCCCCAAGCTTCCTCCAATTGTGGTTAGCTTTCTCATTGTTTCTTTCTTCAGAAAAATGGAATCTGCTACATTTAAAAAGGGCCAGAAGAGGGAAACTGGCATAGCAGAAACTGAAGAGACAAAGGTTCTACTGCAATCAGAGCACAGTCAGAGTGGGCCCTTACTGAAAGTGTTTTGGAGCATGTTTGGAACCTATTTCCTCCTTGGCACTATCTGCTTAGTTATCTGTGATGTCTTCTTGTTCTCCATCCCCAAGTTACTGAGGTATGTGCATATTTATAACACTTTCCTGTCACATGCACAAGATTGCTTTGGGCATGAGCTCACACAGAGATGTGTATGCCAGCACCTGGATTTGGCACAAACTTAACTTTAGAAATCTCCTGTTGCTGATGCAAAGAACTGGATTAACATTTAGGCCCAGCCCACAGTCAACTCAGTAAGGAAAAAAACCCCAAACCACTGTCTAAAGGTGTGCACACTTTCTCTACTGCTGTATTCCAGCAGTGGAAAGGACAGGCTGCCCTCAGCCTTATGACACCTTTACTAGAAGAGGAATGAGTTATTTGATGGGTCTACAATTCACATCACTTGCACAGGCTGTCAGCCACATGCTGTAGTCTGAAGGCTCCATGATCCCTGACTATAAAGAGCAGAGCTGTGCAGCCTGCACATCTTCAATAGCTTCTTTAGTCACTTGACATAATGCTATGTGGATGGTGTTGGTACAAACCCTAATGACAGTACATTTTCAAGGGCAAAATCAATTCTTGGTCATTAAGATTAAAGAGAAATTCTGGAAATGTCAATAACTTCCCTAGATTATGGCTGCCAATTGCATGTTTCTGACAAACTCATGAAATTCAGGAGCCATCCTTAAGACTGAGAACAAGGTCTGCCCTGAGAAGATGCCACCATCAGAGATGGCTTCAAAACCAAGAGTGGCTCAATTCCAAAACTCAGGATATTATAAGATGTAGAACACTCAGCAGTTTTTCCAGCTCTTCTGCTAAACATCAGCCAGAGAGAAGACAGAAGAACCCCTGGCATATCTGTATTTGTGTCTGTCTGATAGTTCATCTGTTCTACGTGGATTCATCAACATGTTGCTCCCATCTCACAGCCTTTTCCTGCAGTTCATTGAAGATCAAGAAGCACCTAGCTGGCATGGTTATTTCTATGCCTTCACTATCTTCCTTCTGGCTTGCCTCCAGACTCTCTTTGAACAACGTTATATGTATGTGTGCCTTGTTCTGGGCTTGAGACTGAAAACTGCAGTAACAGGGCTTGTCTATAGGAAGGTGAGTCTCTATTTCAGCTTCATTTTTCTCCTGGCCCTTCATTAGTAGTTACAACATTGTTGGTATGTTGTTCTGAGTATCAGGGGAGATGTTATTAGAAACTGCTTTTAGGATGTCCCTCTGTGTTCATCTCCAGACCCTGTGTGGGAGGCAGTTTACTGTTTATTTTTCAGATCTTAACCTCTGGAGGAAAAGCCAAGAAAAAGAAAGAGGAAAAAAAACCCAACATAAACTTTCCTATGCTATAGATTATGGTTGGAGAAAGGAGTAAATTCTTCATCTTAAAGTGAAGTCACATATCCCAGGCAAC
Organism: Galbula dea; assembly: GCA_013399015.1. Taxonomy (NCBI): domain Eukaryota; kingdom Metazoa; phylum Chordata; class Aves; order Piciformes; family Galbulidae; genus Galbula; species Galbula dea. Next base: position 1,159,477 of record VWZX01008184.1, read on the forward strand.
AGCATCTTTTCAGTACCTAGGAGCTGACATTTTTCTCCCTCTTTTTATTTGTTTTTCTTCCTTTATAAGGAAAAGAAAGTTGTCTGATTTTTGGACCAAACCTGTTGTTGGATGACTCCTTTCCTTCCTTCTCTACCCCATCTAGATCCTAGTTATGTCAAATGCATCAAGGAAAGCAGCAACAGTAGGTGAAATTGTCAATCTGGTATCTGTTGATGTCCAAAAGCTAATGGATCTGATTATCTATTTCAATGGGACCTGGCTTGCTCCTATTCGGATTCTCATCTGCTTTATCTTCTTGTGGCAGGTAAAAGATGATGACAGCACTTAGCAACCCCATTCTATTCTAGGTATCAAAGAGGAAACAAAATAAAGAGCTTTTTTGGGTTGAATAATCTGAAATTGCCATATTATTTCTTAGCTCTGTAGCATGCTGGATTCCCTTTTCTTTTAAGAAGATATTTTTATCAGTATAAAACCCTTACCTGAGCCTGCCCTTCATCTTCTTACCTGTGTGCCCAGCATTCAGTCTCTGCTAGGGAAAAGACTGTGAGTATAGTTATTCTGAGCTGACTGATAAACTTCTGTCTCAGATTTTCCTCTGTGACCTCTCTTTTCAACCAAAATGTAGATGCCCAGTGCAGGCTGAGAGTCCAGTTCAGCTCCTTAGCATAGCTGCAGAACATAAAGGGAAATGGTCTGAACTAGCAACCTGACATACTTCATCCTGAAGCCTGATCACCTCAAGATCAGTGAAACAGTCTGAAACAAAGCTATGTGATATTCAAAAAGACTATTGGATACACTGAATTTCATAGGTATCAAGGAGTTTAGGAAATAGAAAGCAAAACTGAAGTAGAAATAAAGGATGATCATCTCAAAGATCCATTTTTCCCCTGAATTCAATGTATGGTATTTTCCCAGCAGGATAAAGCCCTATTTCTTAGTCCCTGTTTTTGGCAGCACACTAAATGGAAGTATGAGCACTATAGAGACAGTTGATTCCCAGCAGCTTTCCAGAGGCCTTTGAAATCTTAATTTACTAACCAGGGTTGAGTGTGCCTCATGCCTGGCAGGATAATATGACCTTAGAAAATCAGTAGCCTGTTGACAAATTCCTGTCCCTTTTCTAGTGATGTTTACAAGCTGAATTTGCTTGCATGTAGTTGGGGCATAATTAACACTTGGTTTGCTAGTGTTCACAGGTCATTTGCATAAAGAATGCTTTTATCTCTGTATGAATATCAGCACTCACCTCTCTAGGTGTAAGCTGTCCATGGAAAGACAGAACTAAAGCACAAGAAACAAGCTCTCTCTTTTGATACAGAAGTCATTATGAACCCTGGTATCCAAGAGCTGTCCCCAGAGCACATGGCACAGTATAATGCTACCCCTTCCTCTCACTAGCTGATGTAAATTCAGACAAGCTGAGTTATTTATGCTGCAAGAATAATTTACTGAAGGCTTGGTTTTTGAAAGAAAACCTGGTTTTCTTTCAGGTCACTTACTTCAGCCACCCACAAGATGTCCTCCTTAACACATCCCAGAGTAGATGGGCAGGAACAGAAATCCCTTCAATTGCCAGCGTGCTTTGGATCACTTTCAGCACTCATCTAGTTCCTAAAAGGGAAGCAAATAAATTCAACAGAGCATGATGACAGGAGTTACCCTCCTTGCAGAGTCTACAGTCCACAGTGCTTAGGGACTATGATTCCCAGGAAAGGCAAATGCAAGATTAGAGTAAATCTGTAGCCATGAGAGATGTTAGGCATAAATTCAAGGTGAGTGAGGGGAATGGAAAACAGTTGTTTCTAGTAGTCACCAGAAATTCCTCCTCTTTCATTTTTTCTCTTGGCAGCTTTTTGGGCCATCTGCCTTGACTTCAATTGCTGTGTTCTTTTTTCTTTTGCCTCTGAATTTCGTGATCACCAAGAAGAGGAGTCAGTTTCAGGTACATTTGGCTTCATAAAAATCAAGTGTTTTCCTGACTGGATTTATTCTAGGATGCTACTTTTAAATCTAAGGGAAAGGCTGCTGGAGAGGATCACATGGAACCCAAGGGGCCTAGTGATTACAGCAGGCATTGTACTGGAGCATATCACCAACATTTGACAAAGAAGTGGTGGCTTAATATTTATTAACCATGCTTCCCATGACTGTTTGAAGGAACATAGGAGGATTTGAAGCCTGCAAAGTTGCTTGAAGTTGAGAGTACACTCTTGCATGTTTAGTCTTTTACCTTCTTTGCCCACCTTTTCTGTGGTTTTATGTATTGCCAGTAAAACTGAGGCTCTGAAGATGAAAAGCCAAGTATTTCCCAGACTGGAAGACTTACAAGACAAACAGCATACACAGCTCAGCTGCAGGGAAATGTATTCAGGATTCACAGGCAGAACTGCACTGTTAAACTTTCAACCTATTGAATTATAAAACTCCAACCTCTATTACAGGAGACCCAGATGAAATATAAAGATGAGAGAGCCAAGCTCACCAATGCCATTCTCAGTGACATTAAAGGAATCAAACTGTATGGCTGGGAGAAAATCTTCCTGGAGAAAGTGCTTGGTATCCGCAGGCAAGAACTTCAGGCCTTGAAAAGATCTCAGCTTCTCTTCTCAGCTTCTCTAGCTTCTTTCCACTCATCAACTTTCCTGGTGAGTGGTTTAGCTCTCCACTTAAAACATGGGCTATTACTTCCATTTCTTTTTGTGTTCCTGTGGGACAGCTGAAGATATTACCTGCCCAAAAGAGCTGGTGGTCTCACAGGAGTTGCTGATCTCCAGTGGAATCAGCCACACAGACACTGACGCTGTCCTAACAGTTCCATGGTCAAGTCATCTGGTGTGGCAATGTGCTCCAGGGAGACTGAACCTGCTTTGCAAGGACCACCAGGAGACCTCCAAGCTAGAAAGAGTTCATGGCACAGTCAGTAGCTGCCCAGGCCACTTTTGCACTTGCTGTTGCAGCTCAGCTGTGTGTGTTTTCAATGGGACATGGCTGTGCTTTCACCTTGCTGTGGCTGCAGCACCAAAACTTCCTTAAACCAGAACAAACATCAAATGATCAAACTTAGTTTTGTCACCAACATGCAACACTTTTACCTAGGATATTTTCAGGATGGATACCATGGGTATGGGGCACAGCCTGGATTAGACTAGCTGGCTTCCAGAGTCTTTAGGAAGGGTCCTGTCACCCTTGAACCATACTTTTCACTGTCTGAAGGAAATGGTTTGGTTTTTTTTTCCTTTGCTTCTTTTCAGATTGCATTTGTCATGTTTGCTGTCTACACCCTGGTGGATAACACACATGTCCTGGATGCTGAGAAGGCCTTTGTGTCTTTAGCACTGATCAACATCCTCAACACTGCACACACCTTCCTGCCATTCTCCATAAATGCTGCTGTCCAGGTTAATTGCAGGCTATGTTCCTTTTCTGTTGGCCATAAGTTGTTCTTTTACATATCACCACTAATAGGTAAAGGTAAAGATTTCTCAGGGCTTTGGACATCAGAGCTAGCTATGTAATTGCTGTTGTGAAACACTGAAGTGCAAGGGCTTGTAGTTCTGGTTTTAATCACAGAAATCAGAATAGCTGGAGCAAAATCTCCATGGGAGATCAGTGGAAACCCTGCTAGCCCAGGCCAGAGAGAAAAGCAGTTCATTCAGATGATTCTATGATTCATTGCCCAGTAAGAAATTGGGAAATGAATTTCCTGCTTGCAAGTAGATTGTCACAGCTCTTCATGTACAGAAGCAATGACTGGAAAGACTGCAGGGTGAGTTGGAGAAAAAGGCACCAATTTCACTATCTGAACAGAAGAGAAAAAATGGGGAAGAATTTGTGGTTTTGCTAAACTAAGTGGAAATAAAGGCAGGAAATATAAGGAAAGGCTGCATTTGTCCATCTAACCCTACAGCATCTGCAACACAGCACTTGATCAACATTCTGAGTGGGTTTTCAAGTAGAGTCTTCACTTTGGCTTTTAGCTCCCTCTCTGCTCTAAAGCTTATTCTCGTGTGCTGCTTCATTTCAGGCCAAGGTTTCTCTGAACCGCTTAGCAACTTTTCTGAGCCTGGAAGAACTGAATCCTGAGAGCCCAAGCAGAAACACTTCTGACTCTGGTGAGCTTTTGTGTTAGCACTGTTGTCTTGTAAGGCAAGTAGCTTCCATGGTTCTGCTTCCACTCTTACAGTGCCTGCTACAGTCAAGAGAGAAGAATGTTTGCCCCTGACAGTCACTTTACCTCTCAGGCCTGTTTATGTCCAATGATGTCATCTAATCAACCCTTTCTTTTCATCATTAAGGCTAATTTTGTGTAATATCTTTGAATAAATATCTTTCTGTAATATCCTTATGCTCAAATCAAAACACAAAGTCACAGAAGTAGGGATGTTTCTGTACCTACCTTTGGATTTACAAGTGTTCTGTTTCTCCTTATATTGTAGTACAGGCAAGTATCACCATAAGAAATGGGACTTTTTGCTGGAGCAAAGAAACTTCTCCCTGTCTTAGAAGGTACAGACTTCCCCTTAGTCACTTCAGTTCTGTAGGTCAGGGTGGATGCTGAAGGAACTGTTTCCTCAAGGCCTAAGTGAAACCAGTGTGGACTATCTAGAGGCTTCTGAGTTTGCTTCATATTTCATGTGGAAATCTGAAAACTAAAGTCAGATAAAATGTAATCTTGTCTTTATGGTTGGAGCACTTAAGGGGGAAGGTGCCTGTATCTGGATGTTGCCTTAAAATATATGGAGACTACATGATTTTCTTGTCCAAACACAAAATGCCAGTAATCCAAGTCAAAGAAGTAGACTTGCTGGAATGCAGATATTAGACAGGGCATCACTACCTGCTTATTTCAATAGGCACTGCAGCTTTAGAGGAAAAACACTGCTGAAAAGCTCTGATGTTCAGGAATGTTTCCTATGCAGTGCTTTGGGCTAGGCTGTCTCCAGAGAGGGGATCTAGGTTTGAAACTCAGATGGGAATGTGGATGAAGACTTTCAGGTTGGAGGCATCTCTGAAGGGATGACTCCTGTTCTGCTGCAGAAAGTCAGCATGACAGGAAGAGCAACCCAGTGCGACTGAACCCCCAGGTCTGAGGGATAAGGGGGTTAGCTGGTATATTTTTACTGCTACAAGACAAGAATTGCAGTTATTTTCTTTTCAAAAAGTATGAAACTAATTTATTCTCTATAGGATAGATCTTACTGTGCCCCAAGGCTCCTTGCTTGCTGTAGTTGGCCAGGTGGGTGCTGGAAAGTCCTCCTTGCTGTCAGCATTACTTGGTGAGCTGGAGAAGATAGATGGCTGTGTGACCATGAAGGTAAATTTTCTCCTGAGCATTTGCTTCTAATTAGGCTGTCTTCAGGAACAGTAAGGTATTAACCAAGGCAACAGGTGCTTGATGAACACCCATTTATTGCTGAGTTCTAATAACATCTGTATGTAGCTGCCTGCCTTTAATTACCTGAAGGTGCTTAAGAGCTCTTGGATGAGCCTGGTCTTTGGGAATGGGATCTGGAACAGGTTTTCTTTCAAGGATCCAGTTCTATTTCCCACTCTAACAGTGAACTGAAGTGGTGTCCTGCTAAATCACATCATGTACTTGCACCTGCTTCCTCCTCTGTAAGATAATGAAAGTGCAGACTCACATTTTGCCAAGTCCTCTGAGACCTGTCAAAGGTGATGGTCATTCCATGTTTCCATAAGTCTAGTTGGGGGAGTTTCTCTTCAAAGATGGGTTCCCAAAGTGTCAAGCTGAGCTTATGAAAAGGATTGTTAACATTCTTCCACTCCCATTTTCATAGGACACTGCAGCTTATGTCCCCCAGCAAGCTTGGATACAAAATGCTTCAGTGGAAGATAATATTCTGTTTGGGAAAGAGATGGATGAAGCATGGTTCAATAAGGTGATAGATGCTTGTGCACTGCAACCTGATTTGGAGAGCTTCCCTGCAGGGCAGAAGAGTGAAATAGGAGAGAAGGTACTGGCTTAGGTTTATATTTTGGCCAATTTTTTCACAAGTAGCTACAACTTGGGTGTCACACTTAAAACACCTTCAAAAGGACTAAACTTCTCAGTAATTTCTGAGAAGTCAGGCCATGATTTAAGAGGGTCTGAAGCCCACCTCCTGACAGTTATCCTAACCAGAGATATGTAAGTAAGACCAAAAAAATCAACAAATCTGGGTCATTCTAGGGTCCTCTTTTGCAGGAGAGTGGAAGTTGCTCAAGAGAATCTGCCTTGGCACCTCAAGAACCCTATTGGGAGGGAGGCAGGAGGGGAAAGAGATGCACTGATTTAAAAACAGGGAAGTCATAAAACCTCAGGGTAAATTGAAGCCAGCACTTGGCAAATATGCTGCAGCTCTGGAGAAAAACAACAAATGTCAATACATTTTTACAGGGAATAAATATATCTGGAGGGCAGAAGCAAAGAGTGAACCTTGCTCGTGCTGTGTACCAGAAGGCTTCTGTTTACCTGCTTGATGACCCCCTCTCAGCTGTTGATGCCCATGTTGGACAACACATCTTTGAACATGTTCTTGGACCCAGTGGCTTACTGAAGGACAAGGTGTGTTATGAATCCTGACCTGCAAAAGACTGCAAAATGTATCTAAGTATCAGGGCCCCTGAAATATTTCCTGTCAGGTGGGTTACTCACGTTAGAGAAGGCTCTCTAGTGGCAGCAGGCACTGCTGGGAGGAACAGTGGAAGTGCACTGGTCTCCTTTGCAGGCTACACAGCACATGGAAATCCTGCAGTGCATCTCACCTGCAAGGAGAAAGACTGAAAAACTGGGTTCTTCTGAAAGACTCTTTACCCTCATACAAACCACATGCCAAGCTCCAGCCTTACTTTTCCCTTTAGTCAGGCAATCTGGATAATAAATGTGGCTGCAAGAGAAGAGGTGCTAGAGCAAGTCTCTTTGTTTCATGGGATAAATTGCCTATAATTACCTGATTTAATTTCACATTGTAGAAGGAAAACAGGTCATATCTTTCATTAGAAGGTCCAATTAAAACAGACATACCTGAAGTTCCCAGGCTCAGATTTGATTCTGAAATACTGCTTATCAGTGACAATAAATGTGACATACTCTCCTATTAACATCATTCTACTTAAGGGCTTCAGTCTGAGAGGAATGGAACTGGACAGTGAGCCAAGCAAAAGGTCCTCCTACACACAGGGTGCTAGCCTGGGACTTCAGGCTTCAATTCTCATCCTCATGCTTTCATGCTGTGCCTGACACTAAGCAGGTTGATTCCCCTCTTTGCTCCTGAGTTCTGCACTTTCAAAATGAGCACCAAGCTGCACTGCAAAGATAAACTTCAAAGAGACAGTCAGGAATCCTAAGAATAAACAACAAAAGAATCTCCAAGTTAATCAGAATCATAGCTCACACTCAGTACATGCTTTTCTTCACTAGACAGCTGACTGCCACAGCTTGAGTGAGCAGGGAAACACCAGCACACTTTTAACTGTTCCCTCTTTATTCAAGCAGACTCGTGTGCTGGTGACTCACACAATCAACATTTTGCCTCATGTAGACAATGTTGTTTTCCTCATGGATGGAACTGTCTCAGAAATTGGTTCCTACCAAGAACTTGTCCAGAGAAATGGAGCCTTTGCAGAATTCCTTCGTTCACACATCACTGCAGAAGAGAAGGCAGGTGCTGATTTGCCAGGTAACCCAAATGACTTGGAGTCATTCTTCCTAAGTCTGTCAGTCAATTGTTTCCTTCATATTAAAGAGCTGGGGAGGAAGAGGGTTTGCTGCTGTTTAGGGTTGGGAAGAGGGAAAAGAGTATAGAACTGGAAAAGCTAGTCTTACATTTGTTTTCTTATGGACATTTAAAGCTGAGCTCAACATCACAGTAAGCTGTTGTTTTATGCCTGTCAAATGAGCTGACTCAGCACCTCAGAGGCAGTTCTTGAATAAACACTTCCATCTTAGCAGACAACAATCATGCTGGAAACAGAATTACCCACTCTATGTGCTACTCTTCAAGTCTCACCTTAGTATTGCTAGCCTTAGAAACAACTCTTGGTAAAGAATCTTTCCTCTCTCTTACCAAGCTCTCAAAGGCTACACAGGACACAATAGGCTTCTAAAGCATTTAGATAAACCCACATTTCTTTCACAGCTAGAGGAGACACCAAAGGCACACTTACCTCTAGAAGTGGTCCACCAGAGAAGAAGCTCTTAAGGTAAGCTTAAAGCTGTCTCAGACAGTGAAGAACTTCCTCCAAAAGCCCATACAAGCATACATAAAGGCTCTTACTGAGGATGATGCAGGTTGGGATTGAATCTGTAAACTAATATCAAGAACAAACAAGCAAAACTCAAGAGTAGACAAGAAACTGCTCTTGAACTTGACTAACATCTTCTCCATATTTCACAAGAAGCCAGAGTTTGTTCCAGAGCTCACATTCAAGGCTGGCTGTATTGGTCACATACAATGGGGATTCATCTGTTTGCTGCTCACCTCCCAGTGAGGCTGTAAGGTCTGAGTCATTTCAAACCAGCCACAACTAGTGAATGCTCAAACCCTCTTGTTAACAGCTTGACAGAACCCAGTCCCTCTGCCAAACATGGACAGTGGTTGGGGTCACTCTGGAGGATCCTGAAAACTACAGCCTTAAAATAGGCACAGATGTGGAGGTGGATGGGTAAGGAGAGAGATCTAGCTTTAAAATACTCATTACCTTGGCTAAAAAAAATGAAAGGATATTTGTTTTCTTTCTCAAGTGACAATCCAGTCAAATCTGCTGCTGTGGGGAAGGAGACCATTCCTGTGAGCCAAGACTCTACCACTGCTGCAGCCACTGAAGGAAGATTAACCAAGGGAGAGGAAACTCAGCATGGCAGAGTAAGCACAACACCTTCCTATAAAGGCAAGGAGACATCCCATGGGTTTATTAGGGACCCCCTTAGGGAAGGCAAGTCAGCTCACTGCCTAAGTGAGAGCAGTGCAAGTCCAGGGAAGTCAGCTGAGCTATTAATTATCAATTGAGACAAAATCATTTCAGCAGTATTTTACACAGCACTTTCCATGCAAACTGCAGCTCTCTGGATGTCCCAATCCAAGCACTGGTTCCAAAATAGGGATAATGCACAGACAAAAGAAGTCAGACACCCCAAGGGAGACAGCTCTTCCCCTAGGGAAGCACACTGTTAGCCAGTTGGGGACCTCCTCACCTCTGCTCATCAGCAATTACTCACAGAATCAGTCAGTGGAATACATCATAGTTCTCATTTACACAGAGAACTAAAACCCACTGCCCAGCATAGGGAAAGCCTCATGTGAATTCCAGCAGTTAGACATTGATAATCCAGCAGTAACATTGATAATAATCACTCATTAACACCATGGATTCATTTAAGTGTGGCTTCATTATTCATCCATGAGGGAAACAAAGAAAGAGTCAACATGGTTACTGTGGCTTCTGATCTATAACCAAGTAGATATGCCATAATAAATCATCCCTTGTTCTGGAGCTGCTTCTTTTGGCTAGCAAGCTTAATCCTTCCAACCTCTCCCTTCTTCTTCCCCCCCTTGTTTCCCTCCAGGTTAACACTTCTATTTATGCAGCCTACCTGAAGGCAACAGGCTTAGCATTGTGTGCATGCATCATTCTCTTGTACACATGTCAGCAAGCTCTCTCATTTTCTCGTGGTTACTGGCTCAGCCTGTGGACAGATGACCCTGCTCACAATGGGACCCAACAGCACACACAGCTGAGAGTTGGAGTCTTTGGTGCCCTAGGAATCATTCAAGGTTGGTTTAACTTGCTCAGCTAATTGTTTCTCTCTATTTCCATCTCCCTTTCCCATAGTAAGGATGTTTTCTCAGACTCTACAGAAGTGTATACCCATGGGCTCTTAGCTCCCTGGGCTTTTGGCACCAGCCCTAAAGGTTTGGCATGGGACCTAAAATTACAGGCTCTGATGCACAGAGAGGATTTGCTAAGGGATCTGAACAATATTTCTGGTGTTACTGCCTGAAATTCTACTTCATGGCATGCTGGAAGTGATCTCCTATGCCCTTCAGCAGACCATGATGAACAGTGTTCTCCTTTACATTTCCTGCTGGAACTAAATTACCTGAGCCTCTAAAAAACATTCAGCAGTGGAAGAACTACAACATCATTATTCTTCTAATCTGCCCCCTTGTACCCAATATCTTCTGCATATCTTTCTTCCTCTTATGCCTTTCCATTCCTCCAATATAAATTAACCCCTTTCCCTTCCTCCAATATAATCATCTCAAAATGCAAGTGGTGGCTCTTCTCCATGCTGAATTAAGTCTTGGTTTAGGTCATTTGAGGGTTAAGAGAGAGAAAAAGAGGAACTTGTGGAATCCTACATTTCTTCATAGCCTTCTCTTTAAAAATGAACATAATTCTTTTGGTCACTCTTAGAAAATCATTTAAAACCCACTTATTTTAAGACAAATTCAATCTGGAAAAATCTCAGCCCAAGTGACAAAAGATTGAGAAAGCTTTGAACAAGTGGAAAGGAGTGGGAAGGGTTGGCTCCCCTTCTGTGCTAACAGTGAATCTGTAGACAGGAAAGCTAAGACTTTGAGTAGCTCAGAGTGATCCCAGTCGAGCTCATGCTGGGAAGAACAATTAATTTGTCCTGCTTCTTTAGGTTGCTGAATCCATGGCCATCAGTCTTGCTTAGAAGGTCTTCTGTCCCTCTGGAACTACCCTACAGGAAGGGTAGTTTCCCTGGCAGCTCTGAAGCCTGGCTTCACCGCTACCAAAGAAAAAGTCAACTCTTTTCCCTAGTATAGCATATGCATCCCAAGGGAAAATCATGCTCTCATAAAGGAGAGCTCCAAGGTGATTTTATTCAGCCCTAGTACTAAAAACTCTTTATTTTCCATTACAGCCCTCAGCAGATTTGCCTGCACAGCAGCAGTCCTTCTAGGTGGCATCTCAGCATCACACAGGCTCTTTCTGCAGCTGCTGAGGAATGTTGCTAGATCCCCAATGGCCTTCTTTGAGCAAACCCCCATTGGAAACTTGCTGAACCACTTCTCCAGGGAAATGGATGCTATTGATTCTGTTATGCCTGACAAGCTCAAGTCCTTGCTGGGCTTCTTCTTCAACTTGCTGGAGATCTACCTTGTGATTATAGTGGCTACACCGAGGGCAGCAATGGCCATAGTACCCCTGACTGTTCTTTATGCTGCATTCCAGGTAGGAGCTCATGGAAATACACAGGCAGGAGAGGCTGCAGCAGCATGGCTGTGTCCCTGCAGAAAGCCTTCTTCCACTTTTTAGGAGCAGAGACATGCAGAAATCAGTTTCATCATCTTGAATTGCACAAGAGTCATGTCAGTGCCTCTTCCCACATCACCACAGCCCTCCAAAGCATCCCAGAAACCTCAGAGAGCCTTGTGCTTTTCTCATGTTCAGATCAAATCCTACCTGGAGCTATATTCCTTGTCTTCACTGTTGTAAATGCAATCATATTAAGACCAGAAGCATTTTTCCCTTCCACCAGCATTTCTACACTGCTTATCCATGTATGCCACACAGATCTCACACTGGGCTTTCAAACCTCAGATGCTTTGCCAGCTGAGGCTGAATATGAGGGAAGGAAAAGGGTGCAAAGCCTCTGTCCTCCATCAAGCAACAGGCTGGTCTACAGGAGAAAGGAAGTGTGAGTTTAGAGGCTTTGCAAGTTCAGAGTACCCTGGCTCTTTGCATTAACCACAGTTATTCTTAATAAGATGGGAAAGAGCACAGGCAGAAATGCTGCCTCACCTGCTAAGGGCATCTCCTACCTACACATTACTTTTTATAACCCTAGGACAGTACATATGATTGCACTTGTTGAAGCCTTCTCAGGTTTTCTGGGGAGCACCTCCATGAGGGCATAAACCTTCTGATCATTTCCTCTTCCCATTTCCCTTTGTACCAGCACTTCTATGTCATCACCTCCTGCCAGCTGAGACGCAGAGAGGCTGCCAGCAGGTCACCCATCTACTCCCACATCTCAGAAACTTTCCAAGGGAGCAGTGTGATCAGGGCTTACAAGGATCAGGAGAGGTTTATTTTGAAGAGCAATCTTCTAGTGGATGAGAATCAACGACTATGCTTCCCTGGAGCAGTTGCTGACAGGTACAAATCTGCAGTGGATACTTTACTCTCCTGGCTTTTGGTGGAGCTCCACTCAAGCCCCAGCTGCTGTTAGGGCTTGGGTGGAGGTACATAGAAGATGAGACAGTGGTGCACACTGATTTGGGGTAGGATAGCCTCTTTCTTTATCATTTGCACTGCACCTACCTCTGGCCATGTGCATCTCACAGAACCAGTATGGTCCCAACTCATGTGTGGCTAGGCACACACATGCTGACACACTACTAGAGGTATCACTTGGTGTCCAAAATGCAGGAAGCTGCAGCACACACCTGGTGAAGCCCATCATCACATGACAGTGCATGAGGCCTGTGGTATATGCAGAACTCATCAGACAATAGAGCCACCAGCCATGAAACAAGTGAGGAGTGCCAGGAGTGAGAGATGTCAGACCAACTCATCCAAGAAACTGTTTGCTGTTGCTCTCATCCAACAGGCCTTGGAAAAAATCCTAAGGGAGACCCTAAGCCAGCCAGTTCAAACAGACTGGAGCCATTCATGGGCTCCATGGTGGCTGGGTAAGAGCAACAAGGGCATGAAAAGACCTTGTTGAGGATCCTGTACCCCAGCAGCTCCACAAATGTTTTGCAAAGCAGCCACAGATTGTGTTGAGAGAAGGGAAGCAGGCACCTAGCAACAGCCCTGTACTCTCCTTCTCTTGCAGGTGGCTTGCTACAAACCTGGAATTCCTAGGCAATGGCATTGTGTTGTTTGCAGCAATATTTGCAGCAATGGGCAGAACACATCTCAGCCCAGGAACTGCTGGCTTCTCCATCTCCTGTGCTCTTCAGGTAACTCACATGCAAGTAATGCCATGCTTGCCTTTCAGCAAAGCAATTTGCATTTTCATTTCTCCTACCATTTTATTTTCTAAAGATCATGAACTATTTCCCTGGCTTCCTAGATGCTTTCTCCTACCAAACCCTGCTGTCATTGCTGAAACCCAAAGCACCTGGAGCACATGGCCCCTTAGGGAATGAACCTCACAAACACATGCATCAACCATCTTTTTCCTCCTCCATCTGGACTCATACTTAAGTCACAGTGTGCTCTCAGCAACTGAAGCAAGGTCTTCAGCATCTGCCCTATCTGCTTGTAGACTAGTTACACAATAGGCTAAGAAACAGCTACACCATCTTTAAGCATCCAAGTCAGTAGCATTTCATTCTCTCTAAACCTGCTGAGAAGCAGCTGTGGGGGGAGCTGGCTAGGCTCTTAAACACATCTTTGCAAACTAACTCTGGATCCTTGTGAAAGTTTTTCACCTTTTAAGGCATGATTTCTGGAGTAATCAGCTGATGAGGAGGTCTTTACAAGTAAACACTAAGACAAAGCACCAGATACCTCTCAAGCACAGGTCAACCCTTACTTTATCTGCCCTAATCCCCCTGTTGCTTTTTTTCATCCCTGCCCATGGTAAGGGGTTTGGAACTAGATGATCTTTAAGGTCCCTTCCAACCTGGGCCATTCTGTGACTCATTCTGTGATTCTTTTGGCAGATAACTGGAGTTCTGAACTGGATGGTGCGCTCCTGGACAGAAATAGAGAACAACATTGTGTCTGTGGAGAGAGTGAGAGAGTACTCCAGGACTCCAAAGGAGGTACTGAATGAACTAGTGACCTTACTAGCAGAGGTGAACATCTCTGCAAACTAAATGAGTCATTTTTCTATCACACCTGGACAAAGCCCCTCCTTTTCCCTTTCTAAAAGGCCAGTTATATTCCCTTTAAAGAACTGCAGCATTTGGGGTTTATCCAGCTGACCAGACTTGCTTTGTAACCTCTGATCATCATTATTTCCTTAAGACAGTTAAGCATTAGAGTGCCATTAAAATGGCTTCACTTGGAATGAGCTGTATTTCCTGGCCATATTTGGAGTATGTATTTATTGCACAAGTTCAGATGCAAATCTCACATAACTGATGGCAGATAGCCTTTTTGGCCACTAAAAGTCTCCACTGCCATCATTTTTGTTCTGTAATCATTAAAATGATTTCTCCTTATGTTGCCCTGATTTCCTACTAAAGGAGACTTTCACTGGCCTTTTTATAGGGGTCTATAAAACTTCTTGTATTGAACCACTCACAAGGTCAGCTCTCTGACATGCCAACAAATGTTTATCCCCATTTTCAGAGGATGATTGGCACCTTTGCATAAAGTAAAAAGGTAACAGTTGTACTATGAAAGTTAGAGGCCTTTTTCCCTTTTGAAAACACTAAATAGATCAGAGGAATTTGGCACAGATGCCTTCATAAGCTTCCCATTTCTGTATGGCCACTCAACTTGGTCATTTCAATCAGCTTTATGCACTGCTGTTTGTTTTCATCTGTTTTAGGCACCCTGGACTCTGAATGGCAAACTTCAAGGTCCAGTTTGGCTCACTGAAGGAAGAATTGAGTTTAGAAACTATAGTTTGCAATACAGGCCAAATCTGGAGCTAGCACTGAAGCATATCAGCCTAACCATCCATGGGCAGGAGAAGGTAAGCAGAGCCACTTGTTTCAGAAGACTGACATTTCATTCCACAGAAGGTTAGCAGAGTTACAAGCAAAGGAATTTCACCTTTTAAAACTAGTGCCACATCAAGGCCCTGTTCTACCTGCTAAGTCTTGGAGTTATTCTTTCCATCAAAGGCTTCTGAGATTCCTTTCTGCACAGAACAGTTAGAAATGTTTCCCTTTAATAATGTATTGCTTGGCTCTGTGAATCCTGAACTGCCTCCATGCAAAGCTGTCTCTCTTCAAAAGGCCAAGAGAACAGAGCTCTCATGCAGCTCCAACTGTGGAAAACAACATCAAAACCAAAAGCTTTCCATTTTACTTTACAGATTGGCATAACTGGAAGATCAGGAGCTGGGAAATCTACCCTTGCTGTGGGATTGCTGCGACTAGTGGAAGCTGCAGAAGGAGCAATCCTTATTGATGGGTTAGATATTGCTCACCTAGGTCTCCATGACCTCAGAACCAAGATAACTCTCATTCCCCAGGTATGAAATTAAGTTCCAAAATACTTCAATAGTGGTTTAAGGGTGAACACCTAGGAAGAGTATGTAAAGATTGTGTGTCAGGAGGGACATTCAGAGGTTTCAGTTTGGAAATAACCTCTATTCCATCCTAGCCTCCCATTCAATATAACTTCACCCACAGATTTACACCCAGCAGGAGAAGTTGAGAGCTCATTTTGATAATTGATTTCAGGAGCTGTTTGTACTGTCTCTGTGCTCAGGATCCAGTTCTGTTTTCTGGCTCTCTACGAATGAATCTCGACCCATTAAACCAGTACACTGATGGAGACATCTGGACAGCTTTGGAACTGACTCAGCTCAAGAACTTTGTTGCAGATTTACCAGATCAGTTGGAATACAAGTGCACTGACCAAGGGGAAAATCTAAGGTACCTTCTCTGCAGAAAGACAGTGGCAGGGCAGTGCCATGCCATGGGCTAGGACAACGTAGTGGGACAAGAACTGTAACTCATTTTTAAAATTCACTAACAAATAAGGTGCCCAAGCAGCAAACTGCTGCATTATTGCCCTGTTTAGCAGCATGAAGTCAAACCACAAGTCACCAAGTGGAAGTCCTTTGAGACTTAATCATTGTGTTAGCGTAGTACTTAAAACACTGGAATCCTGTACCAAGTGCAGATACAGTAATACTTAATTAATCTAATCTAATCCTAAATAATCCTTTAATTTCTTCAGGTTGTTTTGTGCTGTTTCCTGCAGTGCCAGCTGTCTCAGTCACCCTTGCAGGGAAAGGGAACAATCACATTTTCATTACTGTTTTGAAATGAATCATGTATTGTGACCCCAGGGAAAGGTGACTACTGCTCTCAGCTTACCATCCCTCTTCTTCCTTGCAGCACTGGTCAGAAACAGCTGGTTTGTCTGGCCAGAGCACTCCTTCAGAAAGCCAAAATCCTCATTCTTGATGAGGCCACAGCAGCAGTAGATTTAGAAACTGATCTGCAGATTCAGTCAACCCTGAGGAGTCAGTTCAAAGACAGCACAGTGTTAACGATAGCTCACCGGATAAACACCATCATGGACTGTGACAGGTAAGATTCTCAGCCCCTTCCCTAAGGAGGAAAGAAGACACAGGCAATGTGGGGGAACTAGAGAAGCTACCCAGTGTTAGTCAACAGCAAGTTCATTTCTGTCCTTTTCTTGTTTAACCCTCAGAGCTTTGCTTTAGAGATTGTAAGAGCTATCTTAAACCAGCTAGGCACCAACAGCTTAATCAAAGCTCACTTACTCCCTTGTGATGCAGTTCATGTTGTATCAAACCCCTTTTTCCCCCCACTGATAGCAAAACCATGGCTGCAGCTCTTTGCCTCATTTTAGAATCATGAAGTTAAAACACACATTGACAAATCTTAACTCCAGTCTCAGTTGCCAAGAAACTCTCCTCCCACAAACTCAGTACTTGAACAGTCACTCATCAGAAACCTGTGTCTATCCCACAGCTGGTTTCCAGCTGAAAAGCTGCTGGAGAGCTTGATTGAATAACAAGCAAGTGCTGAAATTTGTTTTAGAAAGAAGTAGAAATAACTAAGTTTATTACAGCTGCTGGTTTATCCCCAAGCTTACACATCTGTTTTAATGTTCACAGGATTTTAGTCTTGGAAAATGGTCAGATAGCTGAATTTGACACTCTGGAAAACTTAATAGCTCAGAAGGGACTGTTCTACAGACTGATGGAAGAATCAGGCCTTGCATGACTCACTCATGGAGGACACCACGATACCACCACTAGCAGGAATAACTGATGTTATAATTGATTTCTGTTGGTTTCACTCTGAAATGCCTGATACTCAGCCAAACCTTGTTTGACCTATAACCACACTGAGTAGATGAAAAGGGGTGACTGGAGATAGGTGTCATTTCTGCAGGAAATGTAGCAACTCTGTTTTCATTACATTTCCAGATACAAAAACCTCATTATTCTGTCCAAAATGAGCCAGTCACTATAAAAGCAAACAAACCAAAAGAAAAACACCACAGCAATTCTGATTTATGCCATAAATGGAAGCCCCAGTATACCGATATTCTTAAAAGATTATGCCCTGCCACTTCTCCTCTAGCTTGCCAATATTATTAAAGACAACTTAAAGAGCTGCAAGTATGGGGAAGGTTGGGATTCCTGCTATCACTGCTGGTACTTCTGCAGAGCTGGAATGGCCAGTGGCCGCCTGATGGCAATGCCGCTCACCAGAGATGAATCCCGGCTCTTGCTTGTTGGTCGAAGCACTAGCTTGAACTCTGCTTCGGTATGTTGAAAGGGGTGGCACCAGAGATACTATAAATGTGGTATCTCCCTCTAAAACTTGCCGTCGGTTGGCTGGACTTATCAAACTCCAGCAACTAGTCTGTCTTCTCCATTAACAATGTCACATCCTTCCAGCTACAGGGAACATCCTTCAGCTACAGGGAGCGCCCACCCCGCGGAGCTTCGCCCCGAACCCTAAAGGCGCAACCAGAACCGCTACCTGCGGAAGCGCTCGGGCATGAACGGGGAGTGGGCAGAGCCGCGAGCGAGGCGCTCTGCCATTGGCCGGCTGAGAGGCGCCACGCCCCGGGGGCGGGGCTGAGAGGCGCGGGGATGAACGGGGAGTGGCCAGAGCCGCAAGCGAGACGCTCTGCCATTGGCCGGCTGAGAGGCGCCGCGCCCCAGGGGCGGAGCTAACTGTCACGGGCGCGACCGTTACTATGACAGCCGCCGTTTTCCGTTGAGTGTGTGCGGTGGCAGTTGTCAGTGCTCGGCGTGCAGTGTGCAGCCTGTGTTTGTGTGTGTGTGTGTGCGCCGGTGTGCAGGCTCTATGTGGCCTCTGTGTGTGTGTGTGTTGGTGTGCAGTCTGTCTCCGTGCAGGTTCACCGTCTGAGCGAGCTGTGCCTGCAGACCCAGTGACGGGATGCCACGTGGAATAAAGCTTGGTTCTGCCTTCAGACGGGTATGAACAAGTCAGGATACTGCCTCCTTCTCCCGGGTCCATTCTGGCCACAAAGGGGCCCACATTTCACACAACGTAGTGCCACCGTAGTGTGGGCCCCGCGGCTGATGTACAGAGTTTGGCAATGAATTTGGAAGCCCAAGCACCACTTGATTATCCAAACCCCACCTTTAGCTTTAAGTTTCTTAGCAGAAGAAAGTAACATCCCCAATACTACAGCACAGTTGGCTGCTTGTGGTCTTCTTAGTTAATGTTTTAGCAATAGGACAAGAGAAAACGGCCTCAGGATGTACTAGGGGAGGTTTTGTTGGACGTTAGGGAAAAATACCTTCCCCAAAAAAGTTGTCGAGCCCTGAAAGAGACTGGCCCTGGCAAAAGGAAGCTATCCAGACCGTTCTCTTGCTTTGTCTGGTTGCCCCATGGTTTTGAGCAGAAAGCTTGCCCACATCTTCTCTAATATTAGTATTTTTCAATGCACATAGGCTCATAGGCTGTTCCACATCCTCAGAAGAAACACTTGATATTAAATCTGTTGTAAGAAACTAAGGGTAGGAAGTAACTTTTAACACTTGAAGCTGGTAGGAATAATCCCATCTTCATCTACCACTTTCAATGCACTACGACATCATCCTGATACAGAAGATCATTTCTCACAGATACCATTAGGAACTCAAAACATGTGTTAATAGATCAAATTAGATTTAGAATTATAACTATATATAACTATCAGTCCCCCCCAACTATATTTGGAGAGGACAGGGATATAATTACAGCTTTAAGAAGTTGTTTCACTCATGACTAGACTGGAGCCATCTTTGGGGCAGAGGGCAGGAGCTCTTAGTGCTTCACAACACCAAGAAGGGGGCTTGGGTGTAGGTGTCCATGCCCTTGGTTGTGAGTGGCTGGCACTGAACCTAACTGAGCATCTTCCTTTACTTGTGTAATGATCTTACACCATTGTTGTGTTCCACCAGAGACAGAGAAACATAATGGACATTAAAAGTCAGTGTAGTGCAATCTGCATTTCAAACCTGCCTTTCCACTGTTTTCAAACAGAGATTCAAATCCCTCAGGAAGTGGTTTTGTGGGCATCATAGAAGACCAAAGAACAACCCACCTGATGAAGATGTGCAGGATCCACCCAGCCTGCAGGGGACAAGTCCCTGCTCTGAAGATGATTCTCCTGATTCCATGATGAATGAGGAAATAACAAACATACAAACAGAAGAACAACTCCAAAGCCTCACCTCTCAGCCTCTCCAAACCCAGAATTCAGTACACTGCACTCAAAAGGTATCCTTTCTAATTTAGAGATTTCTGTGTTCATGGCTGTGGGAGTTAGTGAAGGCCTGAAATTGTAACTGTTTGAGTGGGGTGTATGGTGAAACAAAATTACTTGTTTATGGAGGGACCAATATATCTATATAAGGTTAATTGTTACATATTTGTTTACAATTCTCTTGTTCTTTATTCCTCCCTGCAAATCTAAACAGCACTCCAAAGGAAGCTGTGGAGTAGGACTCTGATTTAATGGTGCCTGCTTTGCTCTGTAGCAGGGCTAGGTAAAGGGCAATAAAGCACTTGGAGGATTTGGTAAAATCAGTTAGAATGAATGTAGCATTAAAGAAAACAAGAGAGCCATAGATAAGCTGACCTCTTACTTCAGTTATTTCCCTTTTAACTCAACAAAGAGAAGGAAAAAGATGGCAACTCTGGCTTACTGTTGCTTGAGGAGTCTTGAGCATTCAGAAGAGCTCTCTTACATGAGTGGCATTCAGCAGGCTTCTTAAAATGGGGGCTAGGATTTTCTGAGTACTGTGAAATTGTCCCACAGTCAAGGGGGACATAGTTTGGAGCTTGTTAGCTCCAAAGTGTGAAGGCTGCCTTCTAGAGTCATCCAACAGTTTTAAAAAGTGCAATTCCTTCCATAAATGGAAGGCCAAAGAGATTAGCTGCTGTAGAAAAGTGGAAAGAGAAGTCTGCTAATCAAACCCCAACTGTTTCCTTTGAAAAGACTTTCTACAGCTATTTAAAACATGTACTAGTCTAGGGAAAGTAGTTAAATGGAATGCCAGGGTATCTGGATACCACAGGAGAGGACAGCTTGCCAACAATGCCTCCAGTGCTCCCTCAATCTAAAAACATCCTGGATTGCTGTGATTGTTCCCTTTATTTTGTGCAGGTTCACCTTCTGCCCTCAGCTCTGCCTGAAGCTGTAGGGCACCTGGTATAGTTGTGGTTAGCAGAAAAAGGAAAATGTTCCTTTCTCTCTTACCTTTTTATTACTTTCCCCTTTTCCTGGCAGACCATGTTGCAGTATGAGAGTGAAGAGGTAGAAGAGGGAGCTGTTTACAGTGTCCTCTTGAGAAGAGTGCAGATCCAGCAGGCTGAAGGAGCAAGAGGGCTCAAGGTAAGTGAAGCTGATGCAGTGGCATTTTGGAAGGCTGTTCAGGGGCTTTTGGAGCTGAATTCCACACCAGTCATTGCAATATTAACTTCTAGCACTGTCTGTTCTCACTCTTCACAAAACCCAGCACACTGCAGTTGTCTGTCACAGTCATCTGAAGTAACTCTCTGCTTGTGTTGACTCTTCCTCATTTCTTCATGTGTAAAAAAGATTTGCCCAGTTGTGGCCATAGGTCAGATGACACTTAGTGCAGAAATAAGGGTCTCAGAGTATGGCCCTTGAAGTTGAACACTGAACAGCTATTTCAGCCTGGGCTATGGCTCATTACTGCTTTTAGCAACCTATCTGACTTCTCCCTAACAAATAATCATGGCATTTTCACTAATAAAGGTCTCTGAAAAGCTAGCAGAAACTTCCTCAAGACACAAGTGAATACAGATTTGGGTCTTATTTTTGTACTGCTTTCTCAACTGGATAAGGAATTGTCTGCCTTTCTGCAAGAGCCACAGCTCTGAACTCTTGTTCAAAGCACAAAGGCTTTACTAAGTAAAATGAGCTGCAAGGCACAGGCACTCCATGTAACATGCTGCTGAGTGCCTTCCCCTTCCTCAGGCCAACTCCTCAGCTGGTGTCAAGTGGCCTCACTTCATTGGAATTGTTGCAGCTGTAGCACTTGGAGCCAGATCTTCAGGAGGTGGCTCTAACTTTCCTAATCTTTTGTTAGGTTTCTATATATTATTTTCTTAGAGAACAAAGGCAATGCTATGAGAACTTGGTTTGATGCAGTAGCCAGGTAGGTATTGTGAAGAATTTTTAAACTGCCTTGATTTATATCAAATCATTTTCTAGGGAAGTTCCAAGGCATAAAGCAATACAACCACAGTCAGGAAAGCTAAGCAAATTCTGTCCTACATCCAGATAGTGCTTAGATTCTCCCCATGGTTCCAAGAAGTACATAGAGCTCTAATCAGAACAGCTAATTTCAAAGCTGCTTCCTTTGAGTGGCATATTTCCCACCTCTGCCTCCTGATTTTACCAGAAAAAAAAAGCTCCTGTGAATTCCCCAGCTGATGGCTTTGTGTAAGAGGTGGAGATCATTTTGAACAGATCTCTGTCCCATAAGCACACTTTAGAAAAGTAGAATTATTTCCTGTGTTGGCTATGTTGCTTTCTGTGTGTAGAAGGAGTTTGCCAGGTCTTGGTCCCATTCTCCAAGGCAGAGTGCATACATGTTCCTGAGACCATCACCACAGTGATGGTGCCAAGCTGAATTAGGTGGGTAAGGGACTGCAAGGTCACAGAGGTGACTTTCAGATTCTGATTCAACTTTGTAGGTTGAGGAGGACCAGTTCTCTCCAGAACATACTGCTAACCAGTATAAAACATGCAAGATCAGGACCATAAAAGCTGGAACTTTGGAGAAACTTGTGGAGAACCTTCTGACAGCCTTTGAGGACAATGACTTTACCTACATCACTATCTTCCTCTCAACATACAGAGCCTTTGCTTCTACTAAGGAGGTACTGGAACTTCTCCTTGACAGGTAAGAGCCAATATACAGTGGGACCTGAGCCATCACTAACATCACAGGGCTTCCCCCCCCCAATAAATGACAGAATGTGAGGGCTCCAAAGTCATACCTGGAATACATTCCCTACCTTTTGCTGGGTACTGATATGTCAGAGCTAACAATGGGTGCTCCCACTGAAAATGAAGTTCACAGTCCTGCTGGCTCTGGAGGTAAGTGTGGCATTGCAGCCTAGTTTGCTGTGTGGAAGAAATGCAGGTCAAGGTCTCACCTGTTAACATGACAGGAGGAGATGTTGCTTTGTGGTGTTGGAGCTTCCCAGTGGCATTTTTACAGCACCCCAGGTCATTCCCACTTGTGACAATTGCATTGGTAGTTTTGGCATAAGTGGGCACCTGCCACCTAGAAGACTTTGTGTGAACCACACTTAAGAGTTAGAAGGAATGACAAATACTAGAGAAACTTGGAGAGTGGTAGTGCTACAGCCCCCTTGTGTGCTAGACTATTGCTATGGGAAAGGATGGAGTGAAAACAGGCAGAAAGGGTCTTGGAGCTGTGAGCTAAAGAACTGTTTTAGTTGATTCCTCCTGTGTGCAGGTTGCTGCATATAAATTAACAAATCAAGCTGGAAGATATTGGCTGTCTCTTTAGGATTTTTCCCTGCTAAATGAAATAATCTTCAAGCTCCTTAATTTTACCCAACTGTTAGATTTGTAGTTTGAGCTAGAAGCACTTTTTAGTTGTTCATGATAACTGTATATAAATTGTGGCATTTGGGGACTGATTCAGTAGAGGTTCCTCTAACCACCTCTCTTTTTTCAGATATGGAAATAGCAAGACCTTAAGCTGTGAAAAACTCAAACCCCATAATTTCTCCAAACCCAACAGAGAAGTCAGGATGTAAGTGTGGCTTTACACTGGACAGCAAGAGCTGGTGGGGTTCAGTGTTCATAACATCTGCAATAATGTAACATCTGGGGCGTGGAGAAGGGCATGGTGTTGCAAATTGTGGTGGCAAAGAAATGAAGCTACTGTGGCCATAGAGCAGTGGTGTTTGTGGCTGTTAAGTGCTGCTGCTGTGGTGCAGCATTCTGGTATGGTGTGGGCTAGAGAGGGTGATCAAAAACATGAGGAGAGGGGAGGGTGGAGCAAGAGCTTGGGAGTGTCACTGTGGGCATCTAGCTGTGGTGGCCTTTCTTGCATCTTTGGCTGTGGAGGTGGGCTGGCACTGTTAGCTTTGCTGCAGCAGTCATGGAGCACTGGCTATTGTGTGACACCTGTCCTGCCTGAGAAAAATGGTCTTGAAGCTCCTGGTTGGCCACCACTGGCCTGAACTGTGAAGGCTCTGCTGGTTGCAGATGTGGTGGAAGCTTGTCTGAGCAGAGAAGTGAAACCTGTGGGGTTTTCTCTGTATTGGCTCTTAGTGCCATAGGATCAATCTCAAAAGCCTGGCTGGATGAGTGCCCTGAGGATTTCAGAGAGCCACCTGACTACCCGTGTTTGCTGAAGTTGCTGGATTACCTGCAGAGGAACATACCCAACTCTGAGCCAGAGAGGAGGGCACAGAACCTCTTGGAGCTGTTCCTAAGTCAAGAAGTGGAAACCTGCTGTGAGTTACCTTTCTCTTTTGCTTTTCTGTTCTCCAGGACTGTATGGTACCACAGGGCTTTATGTAGGGTACACTGCATTAACTCTTCTGCTCATTGACAATATTGTGAGGCTCACCAGTGGCTTTTTTCATGTTTCATGTTTATTTAAAACAAAATCTCTGTATGAGGTTGCAGGTTCTGTGTGGGATGAAAGAGTTGTAGTGTTCCTGTTCATTTTGGGGTGGGACTGAGAAATCCAGCATCTCTTGAGTATTTAGCTGAAGCTTTTGAGGTTGCTGCAGCAGCTAAGTCATTAATTGTCAGCACACTTCTCATGTCATTTAATTAACACACACAGCTACTTTGTAGCTGGGCTTGTCATTCAGACACCTCCACTTCCCCCAGGAAAAGCCCAAGCAAACAAAAAAACAAACTACAGCAATATGAGAAACTACAGCTTGAATCAGAAGCCTTATCATGGAGCTTTCCTTCCTGCTTACCACCATGTCAAAGGAAGTGGCTGTGGCTGGCTGCTGGTAGCCAAGGACAGAGGAAAAAGTTATATTATTGAGGGTCACAATCAGCTGAAACAAGAGTCAACTGTAGTAACACAAACATGCAGTGTGCAACATCACTCCTGCCTGCTGCAAGCTTAGAAGAAGCATTCAACTGAGTGCTGCAGGTGTTCACTGTATTCCCTTTGCTGGGGATGCTGGAATAAACTCTCTTCAGTGTAGCCCATGTAGCCACAAATGGTGCCAACAAATCTAGCATCTCCTTTTATTTCCACCCATGGGAGGTGAAATCTGAACATAAAAGCATTGCTAATGCCATATTTTGAGGCTATGACTGCAATCTTACCTCTCTGCAGGGTTTTTTTTTCAGGTTATAAGATGCATAAATATTGAAAACTTGATTAAGAAAATTCTGCAATCATCTGGTAGTAAGGAATTTTTATTGGGGTGGTGGGTTTTCTTTTAGAAGAATGGTTAGCAAAAGGGTTAAACCATTTCTCTTCTAAGAGACCCTGAACAGCTCAATTCTCTCTACCTGTTTCTTTTCTCTCCTCCCTTTTCTTTGCCAATTTAACCTGGTCATCATCTTTCTCACTGAAATATGCAGCACAGTGGGCCCATTCCATCAGGAAGGATGATGCACCTTCTGCTATAATACATACAGAGATATTTTAAGTGAACAAACATCTGCTTTCCTTCACTGTTTGCTGTATAAATTTACCAAGTCATGGGTTTTTTATCCTGGACAGGTGAATTCCATGACTCTTTCCTCTGTAACCTGAGTGAAGAAGAACTGTTGATCAGCTGCCCAGAAGACTTAGAATTCTTTTTATTCCCAGAAGACTTGGTGGCAGAACAGCTGACCTACATGGATGCAGTATGTAGAGTACATGTACTACTTGCAACACAAGGGCAATTTGTGCTGGGCTTCTAAAAGTTTCTTTTCAAGTTATGTCATACTAAGTATAGTGGTCCAGAGCAGGTCTGTTGTTGGGGGACAGAACAAAGGTCTCTGCTTGGCTATCCAAACTTGCCTTCTTCATTGGGCTGTTTCCTTCAGCCACTCTGAAGGTTTGGTGGTTTTCTGAAGTGTGATTGTGTACTGTGCAGCCTTGTTTGCAAAGTTCACTGTCTGACACCTGAGAACTTGTAGATTTTGACTATATTGCAACCTGGCCTAAAGATGTGTAGGCAGTCTTAACTTTGGTGTTCTGAGTTGGTTTGTCTCTATCATTCTCCTTCAAAATATCATGATATAAAAGATTTTCCCCTTGGTTGTGCAACTGATATAAAGCTCTCTCTTATTTTCCCAGGACTATTTAGCTGAAAGGTCTTTTAGGTCATCAAGTTGACAGAGGATGCCAAAATGTCTATTTTAAACTAAGAGAAAACAAATATTTACCTTTTAATTTAAACATGCATTTCTTCTTGTGTAAAATAGAGATCTAGGAGAACCCTGCTAACTTGGACACCTCTATTTCACTCTAGGAGCTCTTCAAGAGAGTTGTGCCCCATCACTGTTTGGGGTGCATCTGGTCTCAAAGGCATAAGGAAGAAAACAAGCACCTGGTTGCTACCATCAATGCCACCATCTCTCAGTTCAATGCAGTTAGCAGATGTGTGACCAACACTATCCTGAAGAACAAGGCACTCAAAGCCCAGGAAAGAGCCAAGACCATTGAGAAGTGGATTTGTATTGCATCAGTAAAGCATTTACTGTTTTAATGTTTCTTGTGTGGGAGCTGGGAGGGAAGAAGGGGCTTGTGTGCATTGGTCCCAGGCCAGTGAACATCTTGGCTTTAGTTCTTCCATTTTTGACTGTCTTTCTTTGCAATAGTGAGAATGTGTAGCAAGCCTGACACAGCCAACAGAAGAGGGCTAACATATTGGTAATGCTGACATTTCATGCTCCTCTATTTCTAACCTCTCCTTTCACAGGAATGTAGGAGCCTGAAGAATTTTTCCTCCTTGAAAGCCATCATTTCAGCACTGCAGTCCAACTCCATCTGTAAGCTAAAGAAAGCCTGGGCATATGTTAAAAAGTAAGTTTCCCCCCCCCTCTGCTCCTGTGGCCTGCCCCAAACGAAGGCAAAAACCTCAGTGCTCTTTGTTTTCATCTTGCTCTGCTCTATCTTCTTATTCTCTGCTCCTTCATGGACATCTGTTCTCTCAGAAGAGTCTCTCATTCCTGGGAAACTCAAGCACCTTTTCTGGGTCTGACCAGGAAGGACAACATGCCCTCAGGGGATGCTTGGTCTCTATTGTCTTTTACAGCACAATCTATTTGAAAAACTAGGGGATTAGGTACTCACCCCAGCTTATGCACACGCAGCAAAAGGGGCAGCATGCTAATTGCCTATCATCTTCTCTCCAGGAAGTTGGAGGAGGTTCACATTGCTACAAACCCTCAGTAATCCTCTCCTGGTCCTGACATTTCCTTAAAGTGGACTGTATCTGGATATATCCTCAGACTACAAACTCCAAATCCCTATTGAAGACAGTATTTCCTACAAGGGAATACCTTTCTGGGAAACTGGCATATTTACTGAATGCCAAAGAGACACAAGAAATCTCTGAGGGGAAGCCTGTGTTCTGCTCATTCTGATGGGGAAAGAGATTTCTTTCCTTTGCCTTTGATAAACAAAGTCAAATGTCACTGCCTCCCAGGAGGTGTATCTAGTTTGGGCAACAAGAAGAGATACACACTTAAATGCTTGGAGTAGCTTTCCAGAGTGCATGGAACAGGGCAAAAATTAAGTACTTAGGACACCTCTCACAGCAATTTTTCTGTTCTTTTGTACTCATTTAAGCCCTTTTTCACAACAATCTCACACCCTGCAGTACAATTGAAAACCCTGCTCAGGGTCTGTGTACCCATGGCATTTCTTTATGATGCTCTCAAATAAAGCCTGACTCTACTGGGAGCACCAGAAGATCCCAGGAAGGTTCTTAGTAGATGTGCACATCTCATTGGATGCATTTTGGTGGTGTTGTCTTCTACATGCCCAACTGTTAATGATTCATTAGAAAAAAAAACCACAGTCATCTGGTCTGGTTTAGATTGCTTACTGATACCCTAAATGATTTCCTCTTTTCTTGTACAGAGACACAAAGCTGATGTTCAATGAGCTGTCTGGTATCTTCCCAAGCCATGACAACTATTTGACACCTAGGAATCTGCTTTTCCAAACCAGGCTACAAGCCCCAGGATCAGCACAGGTACATCTGCACACTTGTGTGTGCACAGCAAGTGGTTTTTTGGTGACCTAGCTTGCCTGGTTAAATGTATTTGCAAATACTGAACACCAGTGTAGTTGCCAGCTTACCACTTAGCTCCTCCATTAATTGCCTTTAATTCCCTTTTACCCCACAGGAAGGAACATCCAAGTCTGAGGATCTGGACTGCAGTTTGATAGGATACCACAGAAGGACACAGAGGCAACTGCACTTTCAAACAGATAGGGTGTGTTGGGGTCCTTCTCCTCCTCTTTTTGAGCTGGTAACAGGATTAACCCTAACTGCTGAATGATATAAGCAGCAAAATCTGGAAGGGTATTTAACAAAGCAAGTTTGTGCTCTCTGTCAAGAAAAACAATCCCATCACTGCTATCAATTAGCTGGTACAAAGCAAGTGAACTGAAAGGTTTAGACTGGATGTGCCCAAATCTGTATTTCTCTTATGCTGTCAATCAGAGCAAGCAGGTAATGCTCTCTGTGTGTATATATAATGTGCAACATGAGCTGGCAGTGTGTTCTCACAGCCCAGAAGCCAACCATGTCCTGGGCTGCATCCTCAGCAGCATGGCCAGCAGCAGGGCAGGGAGGGGATTCTGCCTCTGCTCTGTTCTGGGGAGACCTCAGCTGCAGTGCTGGGGCCAGCTCTGGACTCCTCAGCACAGGAGGGACAGGGACCTAGTGGAGCAGATCCAGAGGAGGCCACAGAAATGATCTGAGAGCTGAAGCACCTCTGCTATGAGGACAGGCTGAGAGAGTTTAAAGGTCCCTTCCAAGCCAAACCATTTTATGACTCTATGAAATGACTGATGCAGAGAAACACATGTTCATCATTTTTAACTGCCTTGCTTCTGCTCTAGGAGGAACAATTCCATTAACTACTCTTGTTACCCTTCAGAGAGAGATATGGGGAAAGCCACACAATTTTCATCTAGCAAAATATGTAATGTCAGTATTGGAATTCTTGTGATAATTAACTCTGGCCAGAGCAAAAATCTCATTTACTTTAAAACAAGCTCATGAAGCTTCTGAAATACCAATCTGAAAACTGCAGAGACTTGGAGATTTCTTTGTTAAATGTGTCTGGTTTCCAGTCTGCTGGTGAAAATAGTTTTTGTCACAAAGTTGGCAAAGATTTAAAAGGAGAAGGGGAGAGAAATCTGGGGTAGAGAGGCAAAAGAGCTGACTAGGACTTTTTGGCTAGGAAAAACACAGATCCTTTTGGAGGAAAAAAAATGGATTTGACTTGACTGTCACATGGTAAAAGAACATCATTAAGTAAAAAATGCACCTGAATGAAGCAGAGAGAGAAACTGCTTCCACAGGCTAGCCAGGACCATTCCCCAGCTCCTCCTCTGGTAGCAGGTTACTGGGGACCCTGTCCCTGCTCAATTCTCCTTCCACAAGCAGGGTTTCCTGGTGAGTGACTGTTAGAAATCAGGGTACAGTGGCAGTATTGGTGAGAGCATCCTATTTGCTTAGGAAAGAAAACATAATTTCATAACTTAAAAGACCCCTGTTGGTTAAGCAGATTAGTCCTATATAAGAAAATGAAATAGAAGTATTCTAGTGTTGCAATTATTACCTTTCTCAGCCAATTAACCCAACACTGCTCTGATCATTTGCAGAGAGATGTGCAAGGCACAGTCCCTTATCTTGGTACCTTCCTGACTGATCTCATCATGCTTGACACAGCCCTTCAGGACTACGTTGAGGTAACATGGGGACATTTTTTGGCATCCTAAATATCCTCCCTGTCTTCCCAGCACTGAGTGTGCCTGTTCCTGTATCTTCTGCTGGGTTCTCCTGCAGTTCATAAAAAGGGAAGAATCTTGTTTTCCAAGAAAACAGGGAAATGCAGTAATGCTGGTTTTTTTAGCAACAAGAATTGTGTGAATTTGAGGGCAGCTACCTCAAGGGACAAGCTTAACATTGAACAGCCTCCCAGAGCAGTCATGGAGTCACCATGCCTGGAGAGATTGGAAAGACATGTAGTTGTGGTGCTGAGGCACATGGTTCATTATTGTGTTATATTTTTCTGGACACAACACTTTAGGTGTAAAGATTTCTACAAATAATAGGTAAAACACCCAGAATCACAAATGCAACTCTTCAGACTGATCACTGAAGTGCTTCAGTATTGACTCAGCCACATCTGAGCCCTGAAGTGACTAAAGACTTAGTTTTTTCATGTCTCTCTAGCTGAACAAGCAGGGGCAACCAATCTAGCATAGGAAGGGAAAAAAGATTTCAAGAGAGTCTGGTTCTTAACAGAGGCTGAGGACAGGGCCAACTTTCCAAGGTGTTTGTTTCAAAGGTTTTCAAACACCTTTGAGAAGTGTTCTCATTCATAAAGGCACTTGAGCAGCCATGCTGCAGGTGCTCAGCTTGCCTTGTGCTGGTGCTGATATTTCAAATAAAGAGGAGGCAAACACATTTCTCCCTGGGCTGGCAGTGGCTGCTGGTTTAGCTGATTGTTTTACCAAGCTGCACTACAGCAGCAAGGTTCCTATATACCCATTTTCTCTTTGGCAGTCTCCCTTCTGTGCACACATTGTGTCCAGTTGGTGTTGCTGAGGCTCACTGGGAACAGTGCTAACCTCACAGCACAGGCAAAAGCCAAATTTGTTTCTTGCATGCAAAATCCTGCCAGCATTCACCAGGCCTGATCTTGACACAGCTTTTATGAGCATTCCTGGATGGGGGTTTTCTTCTTGGGCAGATTGCCACATAGGCCATAAAGACAAACATCCTCTGGGGACTTGGCTACATGAGCACTGGGGTTTATACCAGATCTGGAAACAGGTATTTTTAGAAGGTCCTTGCTCAGGGCAGGTCTGTGCTTTACATTAGCCTTGCTATTTCATCTTCTTTGTGATTACATTCAACTGAGCATGTGCTCTTCTACTCTGACCCCTTCTCTTTCCTTCCAACACAGGGGAGTCTGATAAACTTTGAGAAGATGAGAAGGGTAAGTTGACTGTTCTGGGATTTAGTTTACTGCTGCCCTCTTCTAGCATGTTTTAAGAATTATTTTGGCATTCTAGTCACATCCATTAAGGGTAGGACTCTATGTTCCTCTGGTGCAAGTGTGAGTGCACAATGTGCAAAGCCAGGGAGGATCAGCCCCTGCTTTCATGGCAGGCACCCCAAATTATTACCCCTGCTAGCTGCCTGAGAACCACCCAAGTACAGAGTGTGATTCTTCTCTGGCCAGCACAGGGCAGAGCAGGTAGGGTAAGCTGAAGAACTTAGGACCTTTTGCTACCCTTGTTGCTAGAGGAACAACCAGCAGTGGGTTTGCAATGGCATTACACTTCCCATTAGTCCTGTGGTGAGGTAGGATTCCTCACATTCTGATTTGTGCAGGTCTGTTAAAATGTTCATGTTTCAGCATATTAGAGATGCTGGGGAGAGGGGGGGGAAAAGAAGCAAAAAAGCTTCATTGCTTGAAAAACTGGTTCTTGAAATAGTCACTCAACTGATACTGAACATCAGGTCAAAGCAAGTTTGTCCTGGATCTGTTGTTGCACATGTTTAGTATATGAATGAGTTTGACTTCACCTTGTTCTCTGATTAGAATTCCTACTTGATTATTAATTTTCCCCAGGAATTTGAAGTCATTGACCAAATTAAGCTCTTGCAGTCTGCATGTAACAGCTATTGCATGACTCCAGATACAACATTCATCCAGTGGTTCACAGAACAGCAGCATTTAACTGAGGAGGAGAGGTAGGTTCTCAGTCCTGCTGGTGAAGCAGACTTTTCTTGCCCCACACCCACCCACAAGTAGTTTAGGTCAGGACTCAGCTACCCTCTTACAGGAACTTCTGTGTACTGCAGCTCAGGGAGAGTGGAAATGCACTTGCTTTCTGCTGAACAGCTGTAGAAAACCTGTTGAACACTTAGTTTTGAGATTGGAAATCAGGCTTTTGACTTTGAAATGTGACAAGTCTGTGTCTGGGCTGTCTCTATGTAAGGATACATGCTCAAAAGTCAATCCTAAGGGATGTCCTAGCAAGTCTGAAAATTGAACAGACTAAAGAAGAGTTCCACTGGGGCATTTAGCTCTGCTTTTGGGCACGCCAGCTCAAGATACTGTGTTCATTCCTGTGTAACAAACTCTCCTGAGAAACTGCACAAACAATACAGAAGTGGTGAAAACAATAGGCCACTCAAGATAGGAAAACAAAACAAGATGTAAGATTTTTGACCCAAGTGACAGCTTTGCTCAGCCCAGCTCTGTTCTGCTGTCTCTTACTGGCTTCTATGCTTTCTTTCTACACTAGACCATTTCCAAGCACTGATGTGCTCGCCCAGAGCACCCCCATCATTTGGCAACACAAATTTGCTCCTGCTGGCAGCTCTGTTGAAAGCATGGACTTGACTAGTGATTCAACATCTGAAGATGACCACATCATTTTCAAAGGCAGTTCTGAGGAGTCTCTGAAAAAGGTATGGTTTGGGCCTTGTTGCTAGCATAAATAGCCTGCAAGAGACTGTTGACCCTGCAGGCAGGCCCTACATGCTTGCCCAAGCCTGTTGGTCTTGACTACAGCACTGCTTTCAGTGGACTGGAGAGACTCTATGTAACAGAGAGAAACATGTGAAAATGGAAGCAATCCAGCCAGGATTTTTGCACAATCCCTCCTATGTTACTGAGATACAAGGCAGACTGAAGTTCTTCCCTGCAATGAGATTGTTTTGTGATGCCTCTGCCTGTGGTTTTGGTTTAGATGATGCCCTGGAAAAGCAGGAGATTTGTTTTTCATTCAGTCCCTCCTTGTGGTTTTGAGAGGGATGGGGCAGGCTAGCAGCATTTGTGCTTAGTGGAGGACTTGTCAGTGTTGGGTTAATGGTTGGAATGGATGATCTTACAAGGTCTTTTCCACCCAAAACGATTCCATGAGCCTGTGATTCTAAACAATATTGAAGTAGTGGCAGAGAGGGAGGCAGGTCTGTATTTCCCCTTATGTAAAGGTTCCAAACAGGAGCAGCAATGACCCTGACATCAGCCCAGTTTCCAGCTGGTTGCCCACAACCCGATTCTGTTCATTTTATCTGCTGCCACCTCCTGGCCTGCCCTGAATGAAAGGCAAGAGCAACGAGTGTACAGTATCTGGCCACTCAGTTGGAAAGAGGTTTTCATTAAAATGGTGAAATGAATCAAGTGAAGTTCACTTTTTCTGGAGGCAAGGAATATCACTGCCAGTCTGCTGGGCAGAGTGCAGATGAGCAAGGTTTTGTATAAGCCTTTTGCTGTCTCAAGTTCTTCCTCCAGAATGGCACACATAGACATACAAGATGTCCAATTTATGACAGTTTTTATTTCCTTTCCTTCTCCTCTCCCTCTTCTTTTCCATGGAGAAGCACTCCAGCTCCAGCTCCATGGATGAGAGCCCTCTTTCAAGCACCACCAAGAAGTGCTCTGTCCCCATCTCCAACACCAAGAGGATCTCTGTCCCCATTGCCACTAACAAGCACTCTGTCTCCAGTTCCATGGATGAGAGCTCTGTCTCTAGTGCCATTGACAATTGCTCCCTCTCCAGCTCCAACAATGAGAGCTCTGTCTCTCTGACATCCATAACCTCCAAAGTGCTGCCTCCTCTTTACAACCAGCAGAAGGAAGATCTGTGCATCATCCAGACCAAGGTAGAAAATAACCATAATATGAACAAGAACATCCTGGGGAGTGGTGGGGGACAGAAAATGCTGTTATCACTGGGGATGTTTTCATCCAGGGTGACTTAAAACAGTGCTTTTAGCTTTGAAAACACTGAGTCAACTCACTAAAGCTGGCTTGAAAGGCACATTTAGCTACCTTATTGTTTTAATGATGCCTATCCCATCCATCTCCCCCCTCTCCCAAATTGCAAAGAGCTGTTCCCTGAGAGCCCAACAGATGTGGCTACCAGCAAGACAAATCTTCCTGTTGACTGCCTGAGACTCTGAAGAAAGCACTGTGTCTGCTCCACAGCAGGCAGTAAACCCACTTATTAGGCTAAAAAATCTTTGCAGGATGTCAAAGAAAGTATTTAGCACAGGAGACTGCAGATTAATTGGTGCCTGCAAACCCCAGATGGGGCAGGTATTCATGTGGACTTTCATGGCTAGTGAGAACAATGTCTCATCTCTCAAAGCATTTGCTGAGGAGGGCAAGCAGACACTGGTTTACTGCTGTCTCTTCTAGTACTTGAAATCTGTCATCTTGAACTAAAAAAAAAAACCACCACCACCATATGTCACAGAGACCATGGTTTAGTATCTAGCAGAACCTACTGCTGTGTTAGTGACCCATCTTTTCAGTTCTCTGAAACCTTTTCCAAGATCTAGTGCTCTGCAGAAAGGCAAAACCTTGCTAATTATTATTCACATAGAGGGAACTAGCAGAATCTCTCATTGCAACTCTGTCCTTACAGCTAACTAGCCAAGACAAAACTGACTCTGTCATCCAGAGAGGGATATTGAAACACAACCTGGAATCTGACACAGCTGAGGATTATGAGCTTCTACAGATCATCCCTGAGGCCAAAGGTAGGGAAGCAGATTGGGAGATCTTCTTGCAGCCTTTCAGTACCTAAAGGGGGTCTAGAAGAAAGATGGGGACAGACTTTTTAACAGGACCTGCTGTAACAGGACAAGGGCTGATGGTTTTAAACAAAAGAGGGAGATT
Source organism: Galbula dea (assembly GCA_013399015.1). Lineage (NCBI taxonomy): Eukaryota > Metazoa > Chordata > Aves > Piciformes > Galbulidae > Galbula > Galbula dea. The sequence continues at coordinate 1,193,527 of VWZX01008184.1, forward strand.
CAGGCTAAGTAGAAGGAAGAAATTTATTACACTGAGTGTGGTGAGACACTGGCCTAGGTTACCCAGGAAGCTGGTATGTGTCCCATCCCTAGAAACATTCCAGGCCAGGTTGGACAGGCTGCAGAGCAACATGATCTAGTTGCAGATGTCCCTGCTCACTGCAGCAAGCTAGACTAGATGACTTTTAAAGGTCCCTTTTCAACCCAAACCATGCTCTGATAAGAACTCTGCTGCTGCTGCTAGAAAAGTTCTGCTGGATTTTGAGAGAAGGAGTAAAATGTGAAGCATTGTTAGAAATGCCATGGACATGTTGCCATGGCTGTCAGGAGAATAACCCCCATCAACAACTGGTGTGCAGGGATGATTTATCATCCCTGTCAGCACGGTGCTCTCTGTACAGGCAGAGCTCACTCATGGGTTGCCAGGTAGACCTTCAAATGTGCACTCTGACTATAGAGCTAATGACCAAGAAGCAGCTGTTCCCTCTCCCTAAGCAGAGTGGTTACATGACATGGTATGACCTCCCCAGAGATCAGGACAGGCCCAGGTCCTACCACTGCCATCAGGCCATGCAAACAGAGATCTGCCTGTCCACCCAATCCCTGTTCTCTCCTGGCTTCCCTTCTGCTATGTTTAACACTGGAAATTAACACTTGCTCTGCTCCCTCTTTTGCAGAGCTGGTGCTCTCAGCTAGTGCCAAGATGTTAAACGGCCACGTGAACTTCGACTCCATCCTGTGGAAAACAGCTTTGGGCAGCAGGCAGGTACAAATGACAGGACACTGCAGGCCAAAACTCCCCAGAGCTGCCAGATGGGACCACTGGGCCAGCAATATTCCACTGCAAGAGGGAGACAAGGCTACAGGGATGGAGAGCTGGCTGGGAACTGTACCTCTGCTACCATCCAGTATTACACAGCTGCAGCAGATGAAAGTGAAAATATTGGAGGCTGAAACACGACGTGAGCATTTGCTAGACCTGCAGACAGAGTCTTCCATCCCTTTCAGTCTGATATGGACACTCAGACACACATTCACAGGACAGTATGGACTGTTTTTCTTGGTTTTTCTTTTTGTCTATTTCTGTTTTGCACATTAGCCTGGGAATGGGAGAGTCACAGTTAGAGGGGAAACTAGGACTGCAACATTTGTCTGGAGAACACCACAGAAGCCAACTATTTTTGTGAGAAAACATTTCCCTTTGTGCCCTCCACAGAAGAAGAATGTCCAAATTTAATTTTCTGTAACTGGGCAAGAAAAGTCTCAATACCACTCTGCCTGATCCAAGGAAGAGGCCCCAGACTGACAAGAGCACTAGTTTGAGAAGGTGTGGGTGAGCCAAGGGCCACCAGCAGCTGCTGCTGCTAGGAGGCATTTGCAGTCACAAAAAAGCAGGATGGCTATGTCCAGTGTAAGCATGCCTTGATGTCTGTACTGTGTCATTTGTCAAGTGAAGTTTACTGTGTTGTACCTGTGTTATGCTGAAAAGTGACTGTTCTTGATCTTAAAAATTCCATTCTCCAAAAGGTTTTATATTAAAAAAATATTTTAATTGCTTACCTTTAATCTTTATTTTATACATAGATATATATGTTGTGTATCACTAAAAAAAAATCTTTTCTCCATAAGTATTTACCTGGTATTATCCTGTTTTCAATTAAGTTTATCTTGTTGGATGTGTTATGCTTAAAGATGAATGTTCTTGATCTTAAAATTCCATTCTTCAAAAGGCTACAATGAAAAAGATTTTTAATTGCTTCCTTGTAATCTTTGTACTCTCTCTATTTTGGGCATAAGTATATAAACTTTTTTCCATCAATATTTACCAGGTGTCAATCTGTTTTCTGTCCTGTTCACATATATTCATCAGTGACCTGGATGAAGGAAGCTATTACCTCTTACTCCAGGATTAAAAACTCAAATACAAGTAGCATTCAAGTTAATGGACTGTTTTGGGAAGCACAGGACACTGAACAAACTTCTTGCATGTTTGGTCCCTACAGGGGTGTCAGAAGAGCTAGTGACCTAATTCTCTTCAGAAATCAACAAAGAATTTATGTAGTGTATGTGGATGGGATAGCAAACATGTATATTTTTATATCACCCTTTTCATTCCAATTTCTAGTTGGGTTTTTTTTGGAGTTAAATATTGTTACAACACATTTTACTTTTAAGAAAATGTTACAAATGGCCAGGCCCATAAACATAGTGATGCTTTGCTAGCTTGGAAGAAACGTACTTGAAAAGAACTAAATATTGTCATTTCACAAAGGCTGAACAGCATCCATCAGAGTCCAACGAGATTTCCCTGTGTCAGACACTCCTCAATTTGAAAGGCTCACAAGAACAGGATCATTCATTGCCTGCTGGTTTCTGAACCAAAGACAGATGGCAGATGAAGAAAGTCCCATGGCTCCCCCATGAAGAGGAGAAGGTTTCATAGTTTCTTGTCTCATCTGCTAGAGCCTTTACATCATTCTCACAACTCTTGAGCTATGCAGTGTTATTGTCAATAACCTGAAGCAGCACTGTATTTTTTTTCCTGTCTGCAGTGATCTCTCTAAGCATTCATTAATCCTCAGGGTAGTAGTTCAATTTATGGATGGGAAAACAAAACAGATAAGTACTGGAATACATTTTAATCTAAGTGCCAAGCAAAGGTATGAGATTTAAAGTGTCCCCAGTGTTTCTTTCTTGTGGACATGCAAAAGCTAAAACCTGAGACATGGGCATTCTGCAAAAATCTGGCACAGCACAACTGCTGCCTCGCAGCCCCAGCAGCTGGCTTAAGAATGAGTGCAAGACAAGCAAAGGCCAAACTCTCACACTGGTTCCCCTCTCTTTGCAGCCCAGGCAATGGAAATGAGCCACCGCTCACTTCTTACGAGCTGGGCAAGGTAAGGAAGAAAACCCGAAACAAACAAAAAAGCAAACAAAACCACCCAAGTAAATGTAAATCGGTGGCTTAACAACTATTTAGAACAGTCAAACTCGATTCCTTCCGTCTCTAAGAGGAGCAACATATTATCTCGGCTTTCTCAGTGCCTCCTCACTGTAAACCAGGGATCAAAAATTACAACCATCAGTACAGAAAAAAAGTGGAAGTCAAGCAATAGGAAAGGAGAACACGAAAGAGAAGCCGGGCTGGCGGCGACAGGCCGGCTCGGCCCCTAACAGACAGGGCTCAGCGGCGGCAAATCATTAGCTCTGCTAAGGAACGAGTGCTCCTTGCCCAGCAGCCTATGGTGTCCGCTCCCCACCCCCCAGTTCCTCTAAAGCAACGGGTGCTCCTTGCCCACCAGGCTCCAGTGTCCCCACCCTACCGGCAGCCGTTGCTCCGGGCCGGTGTGAGGGGGCACGCGCCTTGCCCGGCACACCCAACCCCAGCCCCAATCCCAGAGCCGCGCCGCGGCCAGGAGGTTGGCAACGGTGCGCGCGGCGGAGGACCGGGACGCGATTGGCTGAACCCCACCCCCCATGTCGCGGCGCTGCGAACGTTAAACGCTAACCGGCTTCAGGAGCGGACGGGTGCGGACGTGCGGCGGCAGCTCTCCCAGCCGTTTTCTACTCATCGTAGGAGGAAAGCAGCCGGCGAGTGACGAAACAGGAACGAAGGTAAGCAGCGCTCTAAGCGCCAGCTGTTTAAATGGGATCCCGCAAGGGTCCCGCCTGCCGGTGGCGGCCAATCGGCGGAGGCACTGCCCCCGGTGCGGGGCGGGGAGACGGCTGTTCTGGAACTGTTTGGGACCCTGCCACTGGGGGCTCGCTAGCGGGGAGGTAATCGGCTACCGTCGGTGACTGCAGCGAGGGCGGCGGGTAGCGGGCAAGGCGGTCCGTCACGGGGATCCCCACCGGTTTCCCTGCTAACGCTTCCCTCCTCCCGCCCCGCAGATCCGACGAGACCTGCCGTACGGAGAGGCGCGGAGGGTATCGCCCCTGAGACTGCACGGCAGCCGAGAATGGAGCAGGCGGACGGAGAGATGAGCACCGGCCAGAAGGTCACTCCTCGGTTCTGCCTCGCTTTCCTCCAGTGGGAAACCCAACGAGCAGCCAGCCCCACCCCGGGGGCTGCTGGCCGCCGCCGGTGCGGCCCGGTCGGGTCGGGGGGGCTCTGCCGCTGGTCCCGGCTGCACCTCCGGGCGTGAAACCACTTAGGTCACGAGGAGCGCCAGCAAAATCGTTGGAAGGCAGCTAACCGGGAGTGTTTTATCCCCACTTTAGTTTGTACCCTTAACGAAAGTGCCTAAAACTTTACCTGGTGACCTTTAGCCTTCAGTTTTGGAGGAGCACAACTTCTTGGCTCCCCTTCTCCCTTTCCCCTTAATAAAAGGTGTTCCACTCATTCCTTCTAGCGTTCTGCCACAGATTTATGTTCAGCCTGGCTATGTTTTCCCTAGAGGGAAAGAAAAGGAAAATTACCCCACGAAAACCACAGGCTTTGTGCCTTACACTAAAGGCACAGTCAGAGAAACGCTTTCAGGAAGGAAAAGTTCATCCGTTCAGAGCAGGACTACAACCTTTGTCTTTGAGCTACCCAAAAAATACAACTGATCTCTGTCCCACTTTCACAGAATCCCAGACTGCAATGGACGTCTGGGGATTATCCAGTCCAACCCCCTGCTAAAGCAGAGCCACCCAGAGCAGGTTGCACAGGGTCACATCCAGCTGGATTTGGAATCTCTCTGGAGAAGGAGACTCCACAACCTTCTCTGCCTCTCTGGGCAGCCTGGGCCAGGGTTCTGTCAGACTTTGACCATTATCAGTGAATGGATTACAGTGCTTCTGGTTTTTAACATGACTTTTTTTTTTTCCCCGTTGATGTGTAGGAAAATAATTCCTCTGAGCCAAAAACCTGCATCTCGAAAAGTCCTTTGAATCAAGCAGCTACTTCACATTCGGTGTTGACAGAGAGAAAGCCTGACCATCAGCTTCTGGCCACACCCCCAAAACGTAAAGAAGAGCTTCCTTCAGATCCATGGACGCCTACATCGAACCTGAAACTGCTGATGAGGGCACTGAGTCCTGAGATTAGGAGAAGAGAACAGGAAATGGAACTGTCGAACACCCCAAGTGAGGACCTACAGGTAAACACTGTTGGCAGGTATGCTGTAAAGGTGTCATCTTATCCCAAGCTAGCTGAAGGCTGTTTATTCAGTATAAAAAGTTATACATGAACATACTTTTTCATTTGGAGCATTTTCCAAACATAAGTAAGGATATTGGTAAGTTACATACGATGGGTAACGTTTCTCTGGTTTTGTTTCACAACTGTTGAGGACAAAGGGAGAACTTTGATAGTGCTCACAATGAAGCTGTTAAATATTTATGTTTCTATATTTACTGTAGAATAAAAACCAACCCAAGTTCTTTTCCTTATTTGCATGTAGGAAGACTCATCAGGAGATACAGATGAAAAATGTCAGCCAAGTCGCAAAGAGAAAAGTCTGGAATTCCTGTGTCAGAAATTCCTAGCTCGTTATCCTGATCACCCCAGCACTGCAGAGATTCACTACATTGTTCTGGATGAAGTAGCTGCAGAGCTTAGTAAGTTGGTGGATATGCTGTTAGAGATTTCTTCATTCAAATGTGCCCACCACCTGCCATTTGTACTGCCATCAGTACATTGTTGCTCCAAAACATTTTTAATGCTTACTGTGTGCCCTCGGTCTACTTAAGTGCTTCATTCTTAGTGAACTGAGAAACTCTGAATTGTGTTTAACATTAAACATTTCAATTATAGCCAATACCACACAAATAACCAGTTGCAGTTTTTTGGATCTAGAGATGTTGGCTGAGTGGTTAGATTTTTGCACAAGGAACCAGCATTTCTCAAGCTGAAGCCACAACTTCCTGTCCAATCATGACATCAAAGCAAGAAACGACTTTCTGCTCTCTATGCCAATTTCACCTTTTCATTATATATCACTATTTTCACATGACACCAATGATCTACCAAGAGTCTGAGTTGCTAACATTAAGCTGAGCCTTTTTTTAATCAGAAAGCTCTGACATGAGAGTATTCTACAGACTGTAACACTGATAATAGTCACAAATCATCCTGCTGTCCCATTTTTGGTGTTATTACATCTTCAGAATACATTGGACACAGAAGAGGGGTGAATTACAATTTGGACAAAATGTCTATTTTATTTATCCTTTGAACCAAAATAACATCTCTTTTAGAAAATGCCTAGTCCAAACCAAGAATTTGAGAGACAAGGACAGGTTACAGCTTACACACCAGTTGCCTGCCCTGAGCTTCCAAGGTTATTTAAGCAGACAATCTAAACTCAATGCAATGTATATTTAAAAATTCTTTGGGTTTGGGTTTGGGTTTTTTTTGAGCTGTATTGAAGTCCATCTAATGGCTCTGCTGGCAACAGTAAGTTGTATTTCTTAAGGAATGCTGTAACCCAGATATAAGTGTGGAGAAGCAAGTCTTTCCACATCTAAAGCAAGAACTGATTTCTCTTCCTTGCTGGCAAGGTCTGTGAGGGCTATTTTCAGAAACCTTGATAACGAGGAATTGGTAAGAGTGGCTTAAAAGTACATTAAGAGGAGGGGGGAGTATAGGAAACTGATCCTTTCTCTGGGCATCAGGTTAATGTGTGAGGAAAAAGGTGTTTTGTGTAGTAGAAATGTCATGTTCATCTTCCCTTTCTGTCAGCTGTTGAACGAAGGCGCATGTACGACATGCTGAACGTGCTGGAGAGCCTGCACATGGTCAGCCGCCTTGCCAAAAACAGATACATCTGGCACGGGAGAAATCACCTCCCCAGAGTCCTGCAGGCTCTGAAAGAAGTTGGAGAAAAGAATAAATATGCAGAACAAATTGAGCTGATCAAGAAAAGAGAGGATGGGCACAAAGTTGAAAGAGATGAGCTCCCAGGAGCGGAACTTCGTGCTGGTAATAATTGTCTCGAATGCTAAGAGCTTGTAATGATCATGGCTTCTTTTCTTCCTGAAATGCTACTAGCTGAAAGGCACCACAACTGTTTGTGATGAGAAAAAGTGCTCTGCACTCTTTCAGTTCTCCTACTCCTTCAGTTCTTGCCCATGTATTTTGTTTTTCACAGTGCAAGAACAAGGAGGCATCAGGAGAAACTCAAACATACCCAACATACAGTCCAGTCTGGAGGATTTGCTACCATTGCATTTCTAGAAGCCAAAAGTATTCAATTACTCCAGTGATTTATTTTTCAGTTTGGGTCTGATTCATGGAAGAAATGTTAGTTAAGGATTGTTGAATACATTGCATATCCTGCAGTTAAGCACCTTCAAGAGTACAAGCTGTTAGACAACAGGGAATTTATACAGGTGGAAACAGTGTGCTCTCTCTTTGTGGTTAAACTCAATATCCACCTGATAATCTAATTCTTGCCATTTAGAGACCTGATTCTGGAGTCCATGTCAGCCCTGCCCAGTTGCCTCATTGTAATAATTGTTAACTGACAAATTTCTTCAGTGTTTGAAAAACATTTGTAGCTGGTGTGTCGCTTAATACTTTCTCTTGTCTGCTGCAGAGTCAGTAAGTGTCAGGAAGGACAAGTCTTTACGAGTGATGAGCCAGAAATTTGTGATGCTGTTTCTTGTATCAACTCCTCCAATAGTCAGCCTTGATGTTGCTGCTAAAGTCTTGACTGCAGAAGAGCAGTTAGAAAACATAGATAAAAAGAAGGTTAAAAGTAAGTAAAATGCTGCTGTTGCAGTCTGCTCTTGGATCTTGCTCTAAATAGAAACTCCAAGTGTAAGCTAAATGAGCTATTCTAGTACAAGATGATATCATGTCAAATAGCCTCATCTTTTTCCTGCCATAAATATATTTGGGCCTCCATTTCCTTTCCACTGCATCATGGCAACATGGTGGGTGGGTAGTTAACAGGGGGCTTGGTTTGTTTTCATTCTTTCTCCTTCCTCAGCAATGTCTGTATCACAATAAAAGCATTTTCAGGGCATCCCATCCATGTGTCTGTTCTCCAGGTATCACATTTTACTGTGTTCTTGGTTAAGAAGCATAATCCCAAGTCCCATGCAGAAGCTTGGGCTTCAGCACATTCACTTTGCAGTCCAGAAGTCACTTGTAATTTGACTGCTGCCTAAAACTTTGTGATATGTTATTTCATAGTCTAAATACCTGTCCCACAAAATTGTTCTTACACAAAACATTCGTAAAGGCTTTTCCTTCTAGCTGCTAAAAGGGAGTTACAGCATTTTTAATCTGATAGATTTTTAACTTGTTACTCTTTGCATTTCTTACTTTTATTTCAGCCATCATGAGGAGACTTTATGACATAACAAATGTCCTGAGCAGCCTTGATCTTATGAAGAAAGTCCATAAGGAGAAAGGTAGAAAACTAGCATTCCAGTGGACAGGACCTGAGGTCTTGCCAAATGCTCAGGGTAGGTGTATGTGTCATTTCCTTTTCTTCTGCTGGTGATTTTGTTTGTTTCTTTGTTTTTTCTCTGCTATAATATTTTTGGACCAAAAGACAGTAAACTAAGCAGAAAGTCTTTCCTAGTCAGATCACTGTCCTTGGGCCCTTCCCAAGTATTTCCACATGGTGGATGTATTCATACTGAGACTCTTGCATTTCCATTTTTGCTGCTGCTAGTACTTCAGGAATTATAACTGAGGCTCAAATAACTACTGTTAATTACTGAGTCTGTATAGGATATGTATTTATTCTTTAGGGTTTTTTCTGCTTTTTAGATACACAACTTGAAAGAACTTTTACAACCTCTCCCTCACCTGTTTTGGAATCCATCCCTTCCCACAAGCAGTGCTCAAAAGACCTTTTTTCCTTCAAAGGGAAAGCAAAACTTCCCTGAGCTTCCCACTCTAGAAGTGGCACGTTGCTGTTTCATGTTTAAGAAGAACATTAAGTCCCTTTTTACATACCATTATCTTGACTTTGTGAGATGTCTTACTGGCTACAAACTTCTGTTAGTGTAGCATAGCTGATTCTCTGGATAGGGTCTTGTTCTCTGGGAGCTGGCCTGACCCAGGTTTGTTCTGGTAACTGTGCTTCACATCTTACTCTTGAAGCAGTTCTGTATTCTGTAAAATTGTCAGAAAATTACCTCTCAATGTTGATGTTCTTGCTAGGTAGCCTCTTTGGAGGGGAAAAAATATAAAGCTGAAGCTTTAGTGTTTGATGTAAGCCACCATCCAGTTTATTAAATCAAGTCTGGCCTTCAGTCTGAGGATAACATGAAGTCTCAGTGTCTTCTCCTTAAATGCATGCTCCACATGAAATAACACAACCTCCTCCAGAACAAAATCTAACTTCCCTGTTTGAGGTACTAACAGTTTTGCTCTGGTTTCCCTCTCCAACCAGGTACTGATCAGAATTTATTAGCTTTCCCAAGTGAAGTGGCTCAGGTTCCACGGATCACTAAACGCCAGCTGGAAGGACAAGCAAAGTAAGTTTGGCCAAGTGTTGAGGAGCTTTGTTTGGTCACTAGCCATTAAGATAAAGCTCTGCTCACTCTGAGTTGGGCAATAGTCTGCAAAATCAGTAACCCCTGATCCTGCAGGCTGGGGGTTTTTTTCACTTGCTCTCTCTTTAGTGGATTGAGAGGTAGAAATTTAAGTGTTTGCATTGCAGAAAATCATGTGTCAGGGAATTCATTTCTGCACAAAGGTATTAAAATGTTTGGGTTTTTTGGTTTTTTTTTTTAAGGAAAGGGAACACAAAGAGAATGAAATTGTCCAGATCTGCTTTGGAAGGAAATGAGTCCTTGCCTGAGGCAGTCCCCATGGCTGAAGCTCCTGGCTGTGCATCACCCTCTCAGCAGCCAGCTCTCACACAGCCAGTTGCTGTTAGTCCTGGGAGCCAGAGTGCAGCCTCCCCAGTGATACAGCCTCATCCTTCTCCTCATCCTGGAGCTTTCTACACCATACCTGTGAGTTTTTCCCAAGCCTACACTTTGACAACATAGAGTGTCATGCTGCAGCCTCTGCTCTGTGCTCATGTAACCAGAATTAAGAGTATTCATTCAGAAGGATTATATAAAATACATGACGAGAAAGGGGACAGTCAGCTACAGAGGAGCCAACACAGTCTTTGACAGCTGGAGCCACAAGGCCTTAAAAGATCATGAGCAGTGCAAGAGGGTAACTTGACTGAAAGGTAGAGAGGAGATGAGGAGAGCCTTGATACTTCTTTGGACAGTTAAATTAGTTTTTAAATGCCACTTTATAGCCTCATGAGGTTCTAAAAGTGATATAGGAGCCTACCAGATGTTGCCAAACTTGTAAATAAGTTGGAAGGCAGCCTGCCAGGGGAGTAATCTTGTAAACACTTAAGCCTTTAGCTTACTTGAAGAGCATTTGTGCTGCAGACTTGCTGGACCTTTGCTGGATCAAACAAGATTTCATGCTAGCATTTGGAACACCAGTTTTGTTTCCTCATCCCCATCCTTCTGGAGGGTATGGAAACAGCTAAGAGACAAAGATGAAGCTGTCTGCTGTTCCTAGCTAAAGCAAGTGTGCATAGGTGTTTCAGATAACATTACACTTGAAGGGATGACATTATTGTTGTGCTTGCTGATATTTGGGGGACTGGGGTTTTGTGTATACAGATACACAGGATTACATCAGCTTGCTGGTGTTTACAAAGCATCAGGCAGAATATTCAGGATGCAGTGGAACACATACCTTTGAAAAGCCAGCCTGGGGTCAGGCTGTATGTTTCTCTGTGTTCCCTTCTCTTCCCTTTCCAAATAGTTATTTCCAAGATGTTAGTCAATATAAAACAATTCCCAAATTGATAGCAAGACTTGCCTATTGATACCATGATTCTGGAGTAGCTCAGGTTGCTCATCTTTATACAGTGGCTGGCATTCAATCTGGACTTTAGAGGTGTTAGGAGGGAAAGTGAAAACTTAAAAGTCACTGGACAGGGAATGTCCCAAAATCCAACTTCTGTCCAGTGCTGGATTGTTGTCTAACAATACAGCCCATGAAGAGAGTAAGAAGTTCAGATAGACTTGATGCACATGGAGAAGGTGGCTCTGGATTGCTTTCTGCTCCTCAGTTGCTGAATGTTTTAGTGTCTCTGTAAATTATTAGGGTGCTTTAAATTGTGGTGGCCAAAACAGTCGTGAAACATTGTCAGCATGTTGTGACACTGTGTGGTGTCAAGCATTCCCTAGCTGTGAAGGAGCAAAAGAGGATAACAAGGAACTGCTTGTCTTATTGACTAGAAATGTTTATAGCACAAGCTCAGCAATCAGGAGAAAGGAGAACTAGTTTTCCTAGTTTTTTAAATGTATAAATATCATTCAGGGCTGTAATTGTGCATGTTAACTCTTACACTCCTTGTCTTTGTTTCTTTCTTAAAGGGAGAATGCCACTTACAATGGAAGTATGCAAAATCAAGCCAAAATTATCTCTGCATGGTGAAGCTGTCTTGAAGGATCTGGAAGAGTTCATTATTTCCAGTCCCAAAGGAGGGAGGGTTTATGCTGATATGAGTATATATGAATATTAATATATGACTATGACTATTAGTAGTAGTATTTTTATTAATAGGATTAATATATGACTATGACTATTAGTAGTAGTATTTTTATTAATAGGATTAATATATGACTATTACTATTAGTAGTAGTATTTTTATTAATAGCATTAATAGGAGTATTACTGTTACCACTAGTAATTTTATTAATAGCATTAATATATGAGTATATAAATATATGAGTATATTATAAGTATATAAGTATTAATTTATGAGTATATAAATATGAGTATTAATTTATATTATTATATAAATATATGAGTATTTTGTGTAAGAGACTGCTGCTCCCTGCAAGATCTCCCCTGCTTGCTTATGTATGTATCTACACAGCATCTAGTTTTAGAACAGCTTTTGTTCCTTTTCCTTCCTCTCTGATGGTAGTTTAAGAATACACTTGTTTTGCTGCCTAATGTTGTTCAGAACTAAATCACTAAAAATTAAACTGAAGTTGCTTTTATGTCCTGTTCTTTTTCTGTTGTCACAGCTTTGCTTTAAAGGCTGAGCTGAAGCAGCTCTCCACTGGTCAGGAAAGGTCAGGGTTGGAGAAAAGGGGCTAAAGTAAAATGGAAGAGGGGTGAGGTGAAGTGTTATCTTCCCCTCAACCCTGGTTCCTCGTGGAATAAAACTCAGGGAAGTTCCCTTCCACCATGTGCCCGTTTTTCCCCACCCTTTGCTCAGTGCTCACACCCTGGTCATTCCCCTTTCCACACTGGAGGGGAACAGGGGCACCTGGGCACTGAGGGAGGCTAGGAGAGCCTGCAGAGAAGGAAGATCTGGGAATGGGAGAGCTCTGACAACATGGGTGGTGGGTGAAGAAGAGAAGGCAAATAAAGGGAGGTGGAGGGGATGAGGAAAATGGAATAGGAGCAGGAGAAAGGAGGGAATCTGAACATCCAGAGGAGGAAAGAGGGTATATCCTGAATGCTCACCAACAGTGATGGAGTTCTGTGAGGATGCTTGGATGGGAGCAGAAGGGATAAGATCACACAGAGCAGGGGTGCAGAGGGGAGCTGTGCACACAAGAGAGGGAAGCAGAAAGGATCAGAGCGATCCTTTGTGAGGGAGGGAAGGGATCTGAATGCACAAGAGTGGGAATGGAAGAGATCTGTGTGTACTCAGAAGGAAATGGGGTGAGTAGGAACCACAGCTTGCATGCAGAAGGAAACAAGGAAATCTGAGCAGTCAGAGGAGGAAGGACAGGGCCTCAGAAATAATGGAACAGCTTGCCCAGAGAGGTAGCAAAAGCCCCATCCCTGGAACATTCAAGATCAGGTTGGATAGGGCTCTGAGCAACCTGGTCTAGCTGAAGACATCTCTGCTCACTACAGGGGACTTGGACTAGATGACCTTTAAAGGTCCCTTCCAACCAAAACCATTCTTTGAGTCTGTGATTCTAGGATGCCCCCAGAATACCTTGGGGCGAACAGAAAGACACATCCAGGGGGTTGTAGGTGCACCAGAAGGAACACTGAGCAGTCCAGGCTGTCCCAAATGGCAAATCATGGTGACCAGGATACTCCTGAAGGTACACAGAGGAATCTAGGGCACCCTAAAAGCCACACAGGGGATTCTTGGAACCCCCAAGAAACACACCAAGGGATTCAGGATGCCCCAAAAAGAAGACAGATGGGATCAGCAAGGATGCTGCAAAAGACTCACCCAGCATCCACCTCAAAATGGCAATATTCCAAGGTGTGCAGGGCATGCCAAAAGGGATGCACTGAGACACACCCACGTGGATAGAAAAAGAGTGGGACAAGGAGGAGGGCAGAGAGCTGGATCAAAAAATGCTGATGGGGCAGATTGGGCAAGCAAGATGGATGGGAAGCAGGGTAGTGGGATGCAGAAAGAAAACAAAATGATAGGGAACAGAACAGACAGATAGTGAAAAAGAATGGAGGTAAGAACAAAATGATTAGTGGAAAGACAGGGACAAGGAGCAGGACAAAGGGATGGAGAAAAAAATATGATGGTAGGAAGGACAGAGAGCTAGAAGAAGGAAACCAGGTGTTCACCCTTAGGTGTGCTGGAGTGTGCGTGTGTATGCGGCCGTGTGTCCGGGAGCCTCTGCCAGCATAACGGGTGTGCGTGAGGGTGCCCAGGGATGCGCCGGGGGCGGGGGCGGAGCCGCCGCTGGCAGAAAGCTCTGCCCCAGCTGCACCGGCAGCAGGAGCGGCACTGGGCAGCCAGAGGCATCGGCAGCGTGAGTAGAGGTGGCACCGGCAGCAGCATTCCAGGGAGCAGAGGTCGTACCAGCAGCAGCATCCCGGGAGCAGAAGTGGCACCGGCAGCAGCATTCCAGGGAGCAGAGGTCGTACCGGCAGCAGCATCCCACGGAAGAGAGGTGGTACCGGCAGCAGCAGCCCCGGCAACCTGGGGCCAGGTAGGGTCCTGACGGTGCCCCACGGCGGGCAGAGCGGCTGGGAGCGGAGCTGGGCACTGAGCCTGCGCCAGGCTGAGCGGCTGCTTCTGGAGGGCAGGATATCGGTGTGCAGGGATGGGTGGCAAGAGGAGAGGCATCGGGGGACAGGAGCCCCCGCAGAGCTCCAGCAGCCGTGCCTCCTGCAGCGCTCTGGAGCAGCGCTCGGGCTGCCCGACCCTGCCCGGTGCCAGGGAGGAGGCAGTGGCCAGGCCGGGCACAGGGGCAGTGGGGTGCCTGGTGGGGTGCTGGAGGGCAGCAGTACAGCCCAGGCTGAGTCCTCGAGCTGGCCAAGCAGGGGTGGCTCTGCCTTGTCCCCTGCAGAGCGAATGAGGCACCTGGTCTCGGCTTTGCTGCGCAAATGGGAAAGCGGAGGCACTCTAGAACAGTGGCAGCAGCAGCAAGCCCAGGGGAATCGGCTCCCAAGCCCGCTGACTAGTGTACAAGTGTCTAGCAGGTATCAAAAGAGCATGTTAGTATCAGGGAAGCAAACATCTTGGCTGGTCCACCTGGTTGGTTTGGGGCTGGAGCCCCATTGCTAAACGTAACATTACTTCTGCCATCAGTGGACCAGCTAGGAGGCAGAGATCTTGGCTACACCCTCTCATGGAGGAGTAAACTGTGATAGATGTCATCCTTGCTTCTCCTCCAAACCTCAACTCCAGCATCATCAGACAAGGCAGCATCTTGAACACGGGCTGTGGATTCCAGGACTAGAACGGGGGAGAAGGGCATCCCTTACCTCCAACCTAACCCTACCTGTCCTACAAGCCAGTAGAGTCCAGAGGAACCTGCCTGAAAAACATATGGGTTACAGAGCTGAAAATGGGGCTCTGTGTCTCCAGTGAGCCAACAGGCCACCAGCCAAGCTGACAGGCTAAACAGGGTTTCTCCAGTCTCACACAGCTTTCCCTGTGTTTCCCCAGGCTCCAACATCTCACCACGACACAGAATGACAGAGCACAAGGACTTCAAAAACTTGGCTGTGTACTGGAACTCCTCTGACAGTTACCAGTTCAGTCCTGCCCGTGTCATTGTCCCTGTGGTCTTCTCCCTCATCTTCCTCCTGGGCACAGTAGGCAATAGCCTGGTGTTGGCAGTGCTGCTGCGCAACGGTCAGATGGGCCACAGCACCACCAACCTCTTCATCCTCAACCTCAGCCTGGCTGACTTCTTCTTCATTGTCTTCTGCGTACCTTTCCAGGCCACCATCTACTCCCTTGAGGGCTGGGTCTTTGGCTCATTCATCTGCAAGGCTGTTCACTTCTTCATCTACCTCACCATGTATGCTAGCAGCTTTACTCTGGCTGCTGTCTCCGTGGACAGGTAACAGTGTAAAGAAGCCCTTGGGCTGGGAAGGAGGGCAGTCTGAGAAGCTGGGCTCACTCAGGTTGTGGGAGGATTGTGGCCCACCATCATTAGGCAAATAGTTCAAACCCCAGTGGTATTGATCCATGCTAGAGGCAGTTTGGGGACCAGCTGTATCTCCCTTGCTCTAACAACCCCCTGACAGATCTCTCGAGTGCAAAGCTGGTGCTGCTCCTGTTTGTACTTTCTGCAGTAAGGACCTGCCTCATAGTTAGAGCACTTGAGACCCCAGCTCAGCTCCCCACAAGCTGCTTTACACAGGACTGTGTCTTAAGGAGGGTCTGAGATAACATGTAGGACCATTGCTCAGGACCCTTCAGGAGCATTAAGAAAACACTCTTGTCCCTGGAGTTTATGTGGCCAGACAGAGCTTGGCTGAACTCTCAGTGCTGGTTGCTTTGCTCTCCTCTCCAGGTATCTGGCCATCTGCTATCCCCTGCGCTCCCGGGAGCTCCGGACCCCCCCCAACGCAGTGGCTACCATGGCTGTGATCTGGGGCCTCTCTGTGGTCTTTGCTGGGCCCTACCTAAGCTACTATGACCTGATTGAGTGGGAGTCCAGCTACATCTGCATGCCTGGCTGGGAGGAGTGGAGACGCAAGGTCATGGACACCAGCACGTTTGCCTTTGGCTATGTCATCCCAGTGCTGGTCATCAGCCTCTCCTACACCAGGACTATCAGGTACCTGTGGACAGCAGTGGACCCGCTGGAGGACATATCAGAGGCTAAGAAGGCCAAGTGGAAGGTAACCAAGATGATCATCATTGTAACCATCCTCTTCTGCCTCTGCTGGCTGCCCTACCACGTCGTCATCCTGCGCTACCTCTATGGAGACTTCCCCTTCAACCAGGCCACCTACGCCTTCCGCCTGCTTTCCCACTGCATGGCCTATGCCAACTCCTGCCTCAACCCCATCGTCTATGCCCTGGTCTCCAAGCACTTCCGTAAGGGCTTCAAGAAAGTTTTCAGCTGTCTCTGGAGGAAAGAGCAGCACAACAAGGTGCATGTGGTGCACACTGCCCCCATTGTGCCTGGCTTTGAGGCAGGCTCCACGGAGGTGTCCCAGATGCACGAGGAGAATAACAGATGTGAGCTGAACCTCGGCTCCATGGCAGCCCCCTCCAGTTCCTCTAAGCTCCCTCCTATTTCTTAGTGGCCAAGCTTCACACCATCTGCCAGCTTGACCATCACCAGCTTCAGGCCACCCTTTCCCAATGGGTGAGAGAAGGTGCTGGAAAGGCAAGTTACAAACTGCTATACACTGCTTCTGCCTTTGTCATTCATTCTCATTCCATGCACCAACCGTTTTCCTGTGCCATCTCCCCACAACATGCTGCTGCATGCAAGGGAAGGAATGGACCCAGACTTGCCCCTGATCCTCAAGCCACCTGGACTCCAAGAAGTAAAGGTCCAGCTCCTCTGTTGGCTCTCATCCTTAAAACTCCTCTCTCTGTGGCTGCACTGCTCTGGACGCACTGGTTGGTTATCAAAGTCTCTTCTGCCTCCCAGTGCCCCATCTGGCCAGACTGACTCCCACAGCAGGAATGCAAAGGGAGATGGGGAGTGCAGGCATGGCCAGGCAAGAAAAATTAGTGTGGAAAGCCCATGGGTGGTTGCAGGGATGGCTTTGGTATTGGCTGCACTGCTCTTCTAGTGACTCTGTCCTCCCCTGGGACGTGGGGCAGGCTGTGGGCTCTCTGCATGTGTGGGATGTTGCTGCTGTACATGCCAGAGAAATGTCTTTCTAACCTGGAGCAAATAAATGTATTTCCCTTATCTAGGCAATAGTGGGGCTTGTGGTGGTCATCTGGGGTGGGGATGGGCTAACTCCATACCTCAAGGTGGCCTCTTCCTTAACTGGTGTAAATCACAGTGCACCATGAAAACTATCCCTGAGAGAAGTCTGCAGAGCCCAATCCTGCCTGGTGTCCCCACCCCTTCCTCTACAGTCACCTTTACTGACAGCCTCCAGTTCAAGACTTACCTTGTATTTTACTGTTCATGCTGCAGAAGAGAAACACCACACTTCCCAAGTGTCCTCTTCTGGGACCAAAGAGGACAGGCATGACCTTTGAGACCCTTCACCTGTGCATGCCAAGATCCTTCTGGCAATGCCCCGTGGCAGCACTACCTCAGCACCACTCAGGTCATTACAGTTTGCAGCTGCCTTTCCTGCTTTTTCCACCACTAGGCTTTCCCTGTATATATAGGGAGCAAGAGGGTGGGTGTGAAGCTGAGGGAAGCATGGGGAGGCAGCTCTGCAGGTGAAGAAGATCCCAAGCACAGCAGGGCCCTAAGTGGGCACAGACAGAGAGAGCAGAGCACACTCTCATCCCTTGCTGGCTCTGGAGCAAGGGGTGAGCAGCCCTTGCTGCTGGGCTCTGCTCCAGCAAAAGTCAGCATGTGTGCCCAAACAGAGAACATCTGGCAGGTGCAGAGCACAACCAGGGCCAGTCCCAAAGGGAATGGGTTTGTGAATAACTGCACTGCCAGCTAACAGCAGAGAGCAAGAGAACTAACACCCTGAGCTCCTGCAAGCAACAGCTGAAACAAGACTTCTCAGGAACTGGCCACCCCCTAGCCCCAGCAACACAAACCCTAAACCTACTCAGCAGTGTCCTGGCCTCGGGGCAACTGCCTGTCTTGGGCAAGGACCAGTGTGGGATTGCAGCTCTCAAACATCTCATCCCAGCTGGCTTGGGAAGGACTTTGATGGGAGAGGTGGGGTTTCCAAGATAGCTTTTAGTTAAAGCAGAGTGAACAGAAGATTCTTGAGCAGTAACCAACACAGACACTGTGAACCCCTCATCCTGCCAGCTCCTGAAACAGTCAATGCACCACAGGAAAGCTCTGCTCTGAGTGGCAATGCTACAAGTCCAATATCCCTGGACCTGCTAAGAACAGGCAAAGATAGTTCCCTAAATTGGAGCATGGGCAGATTACATATCACACTGAAGCTTGACAGAGCAGTGTTCAGTCCTAGTGCTGTCAATCCCTTTCATGTGTACAAGTGTGAAGTGAGGCAATGTGTACATACACACACAATAGTGCAGCAGAAGAAGTTCAAGGTAGGTAAATGCATAACCAGAAGACATCACTCATTCCCTCTGCACAGAGAGTCCTTCCAGGGACCAGAGGAAAAGGAATAAACCAGAAAAAATATAATAATTGGATTTCTTTTCAGGATGTTTTACTGTTGGCTAAAACCACATTTCTGCAGTCAGGTTAGGAGACTACCCAAGGAAACATGGAAAAGAAAAGCAAGGGGAAAGAAAACACTCCACAAAACAGATTAGTTAGGGAAGCAAATGCAAGCAGTTAAGGATGAACTGCTCCCCAAGCAATGTATAATAAGCTAGAAGCTGATAAAGGAAAGAAGGAGATTGCTATAACCAAGAGAATTACCTTGAGGAGCTGCAACACTAGCACAGAGAGGACAGTTACTGACTCTTTCTGTCCCCTCTGGGCAAGTGGTCACAATGTGTTCCTAACAAGGGATGCTGAAATGCTTCCTAGCAGTAATGAAGCCTGGCAATCAACAGAAAGTCCAGAAACAGGCTTTCATTGGCAAAAGCAGAAAACCTGCAACTCAATTTTCTAGGAAGATCCAGAGCAGCCAGAACTGCCTCTCAGGAAATCTTCAGACTCTCTGTCAAGTCTCAGAGCTGGCAGAGAGGTTTGCAAAAGGAAGCAAGAGGACACAGGTAACTATACAGCCATCTGTTGATGCCAACTCAGGAAAACAATGGAAATACTGAAAGAGGAGTCTTTAATTAATGCCAGGGGATGGCAGGACAGAGCTTTCACAGATGCCTTCCTACAGGAAATACCTACTTGCACTGAAAAACAGCAAGTGACTTTGATGAGAGCTATTTTCTAGAACTCCACTTTGATTGGCACTGTCTAGCAGCCCACCCCTGAATGCTTGATTCACCTGAACAATACAAAATCAGAATAACCAACCCTAAGTGGGTTAAAACCTGTTAAAATCTGTGCCACAGAGCATAGCTAGGAAGGGAGAATCACTGCTGAGTGAGTACCGCTACTGATGTGGGATCCTTCATCACCCATCTCATCTGGCAGGCTGGTGGAAGGCATTTGGCACTTGTCTGGCTGAAATAGCCTTGTTGTGCTGAGGGGAAAAAAAGAATCAGAAAAGAAGAGCCCCATTTGAAGGCTGGGATCTCAGATGGAAATGGAAGTTGCACACACTCAGGCTGCAGTTCTTTTCTCAGGCAAGATGAGAGTCATTAGGGTTGGCAGCGAATTCTCCACCCCCGCAGAGGAAATGTTGGAGCTCAGGTCAAAGGCTTTCTTCAAAAAGCTGAAGGTCAGCTCCAAGGATGGGGCTTCAGGTTTGCAGAGAGGCAGGATATGGCTCTCTGGGGTGAGCTTAGGGCTGGAACTATCTCTCTAATGGGCAGAATGGCAAGCAGCTTCCCTTAGCCCCTCTCAAGCACTGGTATGAGTGTTTGTATTCCCTCCCTCTTTCTTTCCCTCGTGATCCAACCCCTACACCTGGGATTTAAACCCCAAATTTGTGGTGTTAGTGTAGGCTGATCATGTTGATAACCTGAGCAGCTCTGCCTACACCCCTACAAAATACACAGAGCCTGAAGATCCACTTAAAGAAAGAGAGATTGCTCCCACATCTAGCACTGCCACACACCCAGCAGCCAGAGCTGCTGAAAGAACACCAGGGTCTCCTGAGGGTGCCCAGCAAGACCCTCTCCCAGGCCCAATGCTTCACAGGGAAGAGTGCAGCTCAAGGGACAGTGAGAGCAGCTGGCACTGGCCCAGCAGTGGGAATGCAGCAAGGGAGGCAGTAGAACAAGCAAAATGAGGAGATACAGCAAGATGCTGAGTGATTTTGGTGCTCAAGAGGCAAGGACCACCCCCCCAACAGTGGCTCCAGAGAAGCAGTAATCCAGCATGCATAACTAAGAGCCATTCCATTGTCAGAGAGCACAGCATCTATCATTCAGAACCCTTGGATTCTCAGCACTGACAGCCTAGGCATGTATGGCAGGTCTGAGGATCTTTATTCCACAGTTACCAATGGCTAGAGGATGAGTTACATACATTAGCATCCACAGGTAGGCAGCAAATTGTAGTTAACAACATGGTACTCACTTGGGGTTTAATGACACTGGTGAGACTGCAGAGCTGAGCTCAAGGTACTGAGGCTACTCCAAAGGCTGGCAGTGAAAACAAGAGACTTAACCTGGAAAAAAAACCAACTGGCCCAACTAGGGCTTAGGAAAAAACAATCCCAAAATGATCACATTGATGCCAGGGGAAAAAAAAAAACCAAGCCAAAAAGAGCTGAAACAGCAGCAAGTAAGAATATCCCCAAAGGGGAATGGGTACCATGGATCTGGAGAGAAAGGAGAGGGCTAGTTGTAACCACAGCTGGACAAGATCACTCCAACATACTTCACTACATGGAGCAACATGCCCTACTCATTTTGTGGCATGTTTAAAACAGTCTGTCTTCATCCCTTCCCAGGCAGCTCACAGGCCAGCAGCTAGTTACAGCTTTGTGTGCAAATACAGAGTGAGAGCAGTCCAGAGCTCCACATCCCTTGTAAGGGACTAGTGTCATTCATCAGAGGCTTGGAATGTGTAAGCTACAAAACACATGAGAACAAAACCAGGTGGAAGTTCTTGCCAACCACACAGCATTGCTTAGTGCCCTGCTTATGCTGCAGTCCCAGACAAGGCTACTGGAGTTGTGTCTCTCCATACAGTGATGCTACCCTCTGGAGGGCCATATCACAGTGAACCACACCACCCCTTGGGCTGACCTGGACCCAGCTGGCATGTTGAAAACAAACAGAGACACTGGAAGTACTGTAAGGGCTTGGACAATCCACAGAGAATTAATATGGCCTGTAGTTCCAGTAACTGGAGAAAACAGAGATCTAGAAAGCAAGAAGAAAAGCAGGTAAGTTTCTGTATCCCTTGGGCCATGGGAGAAAGAACACATAATGAATTGTGGTCATGCCTGAAGATTGAACTTCACAGCACTACACACTCCAGCACTGCACTGCAGAAGGGCACATTTTCTGCTATTGTCACTTAAGAGGTTTGGAGCACCAAGTTACTAGCTCAAGGTGGCAGCCAGGTGAGCTGCAGAGCTGGAACTGAACACTGGTCTACTGAAATCTAGTTTGCTGAGGTCTCCATGCCTCCTCTCCAGCACCCTAGTGTTTCCTCACAACCAGCTCATGACTGACAACACAGAAGTCTCTACCTGCTCCTCTCCATCTAGTCACTAGCTGAGCAAAAACATCTCCCACACTACAATACATTATCCCAAGTGGCTGCCTAGCAGCAGTGTCAGTCAGCTCCCTGGCTCCAGAACATTCCCCCAGTGCTTGTTTTCAGTTTGTACTCAAGTTATACAGAACAACACCACATCAGGGGTTTTTTTTTAAGGAGATCTGAGGTCCTCTCAAAATCCAGAGTTAAAAACAAAGCCCTTTTCTTTCTCTAAGGTCATTACCTTGTCCTTCAGTTGCTGGCAAAGCTGCAGGGAAACTGTGAAGAAGACAAGGGCATCATTGAGCCATGGGACAACACATTCCACTTTATGGACATGGCTGACTTCATAGCGTTGGTTCCCAAACTCACTGCAGGGGTGGGGAGGAGACAAACAAGAGCACAGCTTTACACACAACAGCCCAGAACACAAAACTCACCTGTCCTTCTTCACAGAAGAGATTATGATGTCTCCTACTACTCTGAAAACAGCACCTGGCAAAGTTACAGAATGCAAACTCTCAGTCAACCTCTGACATCTCTGGGCAGCTGTGCATCCAACAGGCACAGCCACAGCCAGTGGCTCAGGCCAGCTTCTCCACTTCCCAGATGTTACCATCCAAACTGCACACAGCCAGGTGGATCTCACCCTCAGCATACCCCTAGGCCTGCTAACCAGCCCTTGCAGTGACTGTACTTACAACATGGCTCCAGGGTTGTGTAAAATAGAGCCTCCAGCAGGCTTGAAGTTCTAGAGGAGAAGGAAAAGGTCATCAGGATTTTGACACAGCAAACAAAGGTTTAAGGTTTGTACTTTCAGGAGCCTTACATCAAGAGATGCCTACAATGTCTCTGCCTGAATGCTCCATTTGCAAATGGAATCCATGTTATTTAATCTCCTCCTGCTGCTCCAAGAAAAACATTCTACACAGTGGCTGAGTCCAACCTAGCTCCAAGTTTTAGCACACCACAAAAATAAGATGAGAAGACCCAGAAGGAAAACAAAAGATAGATTTTAGGAGAAAAATGTCCTTACAGAAGGACTGCATTTCATAAAGCTTATGAGTTTAATTCTGTTTTTTACAGGACAGCAAGTTGACCCAAATGCAGTAGGTGAAGCAGAAAAGGATCCATCAAACCTCTGCTCATTAACCCCAAGATGCTACTCCAACAGAAACTGGATTAATACAATTATGCCCTTCCAAAATTACCAAACAATATCACTAAGATAAAGCATTACTTGGCAGAAAATAGTTACTGGCTTTCTCCAGAGCACTGCTATTTTCTTCTGGGCTAAGTGGCTGTGCCTCAAACTAGAGTTAGAGCCAGAGTTCTGTCTGCAGCAGATCTGTCAGCCTCTTACCACCAGTCACAGACAGTTCTGCATTATCTTATGCAGGTAACATTGCACCATGTAGCAATGTGACCTCCTCCTCACAGTGGGACACAGAGGTAAGCAAACAAGGCTCAAGAGACAGTAGGCATCACCTTGGTTGTGCTGGGCTGCAGGACATGGAGCTGGTAGACAGTCAGACACAGCTTATTCAGGTTAATGTAGAAATTCACAAGGATGTCTGGAGGCAGAGCAGGGGTGAACATTTTCTGGTGAGAAAACAAGTAGTTTCTTTGTCAGTGACAGAACCATTATTTCTAACACTAGGAAATCACTCCCTTTTTCTAAGGCATCCTACAGTTACCCTACACTGAGAGGGACATGACAGACTGAGCAGCTTGCAGGCAATGGTTGTTCCTTCTGCTGCACTTCATAACATGCTGTGTGCATGATGGTGACAAACAAGGATGGAGCAGTGCTCTAAAGGGCAAGTCATCCCTGGACAAGACTCCTGGGCAGAGAACAGAACTTACTCTCTAAGAACTGGAGTCCCCAAACTCAAGTCATCTGCTCTTCCCACAGGGAGATACAGAGCAGCCCAAAATGCTGAAGGTTTGCACCTACTTCAGCTCTTTCTTTCTGCCTCAGGAATCTGCTTCCTCTAGGATGCAGCACAATATCTGAACCACTGTGTGCTTCTAGACTGCCTGGAGATCTAGGCCACCACATACTTACTGTGAGACCACTGGAGGCAATCTCTGGCAGAGTCAGAGTGGCTGGGGTGGTGAGTCGATTTCGGGCTCTGGAGAGCTGCAACATCACAGCATCCATAAGCTACAAGATAACACAGCACACTGCTAAACAGCAATCCCTGGACAGCAGGCTGCAGAATCCTACAGCCTGTTGCAAGCATTACAAAGACCACTCCCATCCCCTTCACCCCTCCAGGAATTCAGGGACTTAGTGGGAAGAGGTGGCTCCCACATATATCTGCTTTAAGTACTGCCACCACCACAGAGGGCTGTGAGGCAGACCAGGAGTGCTGGATCCTAGGGACTGAAGAGAGGGCAGCTATTCCTCAGATGGGTAAGGAGAGAACTTGAGATCAATTACTGATGCCATAAAAGCAGGAAATCATCAGCAGCTCCTCAGGAAAACCAACCTGCTGTGTCCTTGCTCTCCCCACTCCCTAATCAGAGGTACAGTTAACTGCTGAATGAGCTCCCCCTCTTCATAACCATCTACAAGCTAGGCCACCAGAGGAGAAAAACAGCTCATTGTCAGTCCAACTCTGCCAGAAACCACAGTTCAAAGGCTCCATTCAGACAGACTTCCTTCTCCAGAAGAAAGTGGGAAGCACCAGGTCTGTTACAGAGCTTATGACAGCTAAGGTGAAGACATTTTACATTAGGACTTATTTCTCCCCTCTACTTCCATCCCAAAGTAAAGAGGAAAGAGTTTTATTTGCCCATGCCAAGACTAAAAAGGTTTAGCTTTCTCATGTTTGATATTGTGATGGATTCTAAGGAGCAAGCTGAAGCTCTGGTAGCTTCAGAGAGCATTTCCAAGCAGAGGGCTGGGCTTTACTGCCATGCAGCAGCTGCTCTGGGTCAAACTGCATCAACTACTACTAGGAAGTAAGAAGTCAGTTTGAAATCCTCAGTAAATCACAAGGTCTAACTGCAATCTTTTGTTTGCTGGTGACTGCCCCATGTCTTCTCTCCCCAAAAACACTGACTGCCAGGAAAGAGCATGACCTGTGTGACCACAGCATCCAATAAAGATAAGGGAGATGCTTCCAGCATATCACTGCTGTGCACCAGGGCACACCACTCCCCACGAGGTATAACCCTGTAGCTGATGCTGAACTGCTACAGACTCACATCAAATATGCAGCCCCATGGATACTTCTTGACACAAGCACCAATGGGTACAGCTGGGGGGGTTCACTGCCAGTAAAAGACTCAAGACAGCAATGTGCATGAACTGTATTTAAAGCAGCAAATGGAGGGAAGAAAAAATGCATGTTCCTAGCCAAGCAGGAAGGGCTTCTCCTCACCTTGAGAACCTCTGAGCCTGTTTTGAACTGGTAGCTTACATCTCTGTTCATAAGCAGGTAGATGGCTTGGTTCACATGGTTTCTAGCATCCTGGATCTGCAAAGGTATAAATGCAGCCCTGTTAAAGAACAATACACCCTAGGAAGTAAAGGTTTCCCTGACTGTCTCATTGCCATTTTCTTATGCTGGCTTCTCCAATGGGAAGGTCATTTCTCTGTCTACCAGACACTCACAAACACAGCACTGCTGCCCAGGTGTATGACTGAGTTCTTCACTCAAGGACTGCAGCTGCAAATCAATCTGATAGCTACAACCTGGACTGTCAAAGGTATTGCTACTGGCCTGAAGGAACAGTGACATCAGGGACTCTCACCCAGGGAGGACTCTGATCCTGACAGGTCAGGTAGGAATTCTCCCTGCTGATGGTATATGGCAGCCAAGTCTAGCAACATGAAGAAAGAATTATTCTCCTTAGGAGCTACTGGAGCTAAAAGCAATGACATAAATGACCTCAACAGCAGCAATAAGCAGCAAACACTGATTTTGAATCTAGCATCTCTGGCTGCTTCAGAGTCCTTCTAAACTATAATCCTTGGGGTTAAGAGTTACCTCCAGCACCAAGAACCTGCATCACACTGCTTATGTGGAAACTAACCAAACTAAGGACACAGCTAGCTCAAGTCCCTCCCAAGCAAGACTGCTGGCAGCCAGCAGATAATTTTCAAGGGATGATAGGTGTATCCCACTGCCTTTCTGGGAGCAAGGAGAAACCAGAGGAAGGAGAAAATGGTCCTAGGAGAAAGTGACTTGTGTTCAGTTCCAGTCAGCAGCAGGAAAATTGAGAAAACAAAGGGGTAAGTCAGAGGGTGCAATAAAGGGAGAAGGGAAGCCTGCAGGAGAGGTTGCTGCTGGCAGATGGGTGACACAGCTCAGGGTATTTGTAGGCTGATACATCTACACTGCTCCTCAGCAACCCCAAGCTATGCCACAAGAGCACAATGCAGTAAGATTTGCTCTCAGCATGAAGAAATGCTTCTGTGAGAGAATGAGAGCAAAGTACTCAAAACCTCTGAGGTTGCTCTTTGCCCTGGGTTTTACAATCAGACACAAGGCCAGACTGCACAGGCACCCTAGGGACTCCTTTTGAAGGATGATGACTGCTATGCAAACAGCCTGCAGCTCACTGGAGTTTCAGGAACAAGCAGAACAAACCTCTCCCTCCTAGCACCATCACTGAATTTAATTGCATCTGCTTCCTCCCTTAGCTTTTACCTCTGGAGCTCATGTGGGATGGACAGAACCTTTTCTCTCAGAAAGCAGGGGACTGCAGCTACTGCTTGGAGGGCACAGATCCTACAGAGGGAGAAGTGTCTAAAGGGACCAGTACCTGCTGCAGTTTCCACTGCTTGTCTTCCCGAAATGCAAAGTGCAGGAGCTGATTATTCCTGGGCATTTTCAGATTCACATCCTTGAAGGAAGAAACAACCCCATGAGAGCAAGCAATTGCCATCAGCAGAACACAAAAACTGCCAGGCCCACTCCATTCTGTCTCCCAAGCAAGCTCCTTTCAGCAGTCCTGGCACAGCCAGAACCTCAGCCCTCCTACAGGAGGGTGCTAATACAAAGGATGAGTTGAAAGGCATTTAGTGAGTTGGGATCCATGCAGGACACATGGCTTCATCTCAGAAGGCTGCCAGGGAAGTTTGACACTGCACAACAAAGGCAAAGGCAAGGAAACCTCATGCAGGTCGAC
The DNA here is from genome assembly GCA_013399015.1 of Galbula dea. Lineage (NCBI taxonomy): Eukaryota > Metazoa > Chordata > Aves > Piciformes > Galbulidae > Galbula > Galbula dea. The sequence goes on from VWZX01008184.1 coordinate 1,220,244, forward strand.
TCCACCACTCACCACAGAGTGGTGGGGGCTGGGTTAGATGCTGGATCTTGACAGATTTCAACAGCTGCTGAAATACTAAGGATTCAAGACCCATTAGGGAAGACTGACAAAGAGCAGAATAAGGATGTCCTCTCCCTTGAGGTCAAAGTGTAATGAAGGATGACTCCCACCCCCTGATGGTAGTCCAAAGTAAGAATCACAGCAAGTACTCACAGCCTGACACAGGGCATCTCCCTGAAGAGTCAACACACCTTTCACCTGGTCTGTGCTGGAATGAGAAGAAAGATCTGGGCAATATAAGTCATGAGAGGCAAGAGAAACCTCCCAGAACTGCCAACTCCACATTGCCCCTCCCTGTCCCATGGAGCTACACAAGTTCCCCCCCTCCAAGGGGTCAGCTGGGGGTTGTAGATGACCTTTCAAGTCCCCAGCTCTTGGCCTGTGGCCCACTGCTGTCATGCTCTTTATGAGCTACCTCACTCTAACTGCCCTGTCTAAAACAATACATTCATTTCTGCTCTCATGCTTGATTCCTATTTCACCTATCAACAATTTGGCTGCAGTTCCCAACAGCTTTAGCAGGCACAAGCACAAGATATGAGATGAATTACTGGTTTTGGAGTGCTACATGGTTCACAGGGGAGTGGAAAGCCAAAAAGCAGCTCCTGGCTACAGCCAAGCCCCCAGCACAGACACAGGCATCGTCCCCGTGCTGAAGTGGCCTGGCAGAGCAGCAGTGACCCCCAGTGACCACCACCACCACTTACCCTGATGTGCTCAGCACAAAGTTCTCCGGCTTGATGACTCCTCCCGAGCCACTGGTGGGCAGGGCAAAGCGGTGAGAAGCCTCCTGCAGAGAGAGGAAACAGCTGAGTGCTGGAGTGCACCACAAGCCAGGAACAAAGACAAAGCAAGAGCTGAAACAGACACTGGCAAGTAGCTAGACGTGGAGAAGTCACCTCTGCAAGTCTTCTGCAACCCACCTAGGAGAACACATGGATTTTTCCCCTCATCCTCCTCCGAGGGCAAGTAGAGCTCAGGAAAACTGGGTCAAAAATAGAGCAATCTAGGGGAAATCAGCTTTATTGTGAGTCCTTGAGAGCAGAGGGCACCCTCTAGCAAGAACTTTTTCCTAGAGAAGTCTACCTCCATTCCTCATGAGGGAGAGCAAACAAACTCACAACATAAAAAAATAGCTGAAGCAAATGAACCTTACCTTCAAAATGTCCTGCAGCTGTTTCAGAACTGCATGGACCTCTTCTTGTAAAAGCCATTTAAATTCTTCCTCCTGCATTAGGGAAAGACAGCAGTGGAATCATCAGAAGCCCAACACTGGAAATAAATCTCTCAGAAACACATGAAAACTATTTAGGTTCTAAGGATATTGCTATGTCCATGCTGTTTCAGTCATATGCTAGCAGAAGAAAAACATTTCTGCATGATTTGTTGAGAGGCCTTAATCTCCACTCTCTAGCCTAGCCAAAGGAATTGTCCTCATTCTTGTTTTGACTTTAACAAAGCAGCATTCATACAAATCCCTGTGTCAATAACCACAGAATTAGGGAAGAACAGGCAGCATGGGATGTGAATTTCAGAGCAAAGTGCAGATCCTGCTGCTTTCAAACCTGGGGCATTAAGCTGCTGGGGTGGGCTGACCTAGGCTGGCCACTGGCAGACGCCCATCCAGCCTCTCCCCTTCCTCAGCAGGGCAGGGGGAGGAAATAAGATGAAGAGCTGGTTGAGATACAGACAGAGAGATACTTCCCAATTACAGACACGTGGAAAACAGACTCAAATTGTAGACAAATTAGGTGGTTAGAAACAAATACAGAACCTCAAGCACTCCTCCTTCCCCCAGTGACATTCTACCAAGGAACAGCAGCCTAAACATGAAGTAAGCTAAACTGACAAGTGGGTAGGGGAAGAGCAAGGCTGAGGGTGCTCAATCACTTGGGTAAATTCAGTAACAAGCAAGCTCAGATCTGACCACATGCCACATCAGGCCTCAGGCTGCTGTCTGCCGTGGAGAAACCTGTATAAAACAGATCCTCAACCCACAGCTAAGCAGCCCTGTTAAACCACAAACCACAAGACCTCACACTGATGATCATCAGAGAACGGGGACAGAAGCAAGCAGAGAGATTGACACTTGCTACCTTGTAAGGGGGGAGAAATTTTCCACATGGAAAGTACTGGAAAGGAAAGAATTGAGGAGGTTGCTGCAACAGAACTGGGAATTTAAGCCTGTGGTTTCTCCACTAGGCAGCTCCTGCTCCCCATAAGTAACACAAAACAACTTCTCACTGATGTGTCATCACCTTGTGCAAGAGTTATCTGAACAAAGAGAAGCAGTTTTGTTTCAGCAAAAGGTCACCTAAAGCAAGTGCACACAGCAGCAGGATCCTCCATTATCCTTCAAAGCAGTATGGATGCAGGATCTCTGACTTTCACCATTTAATCCTGGTTTGGGTTTCTTGGCATCATACTGACATACTGGATTGGGTGCTCTCTGCCAGGCTCTCAAAACAACACCAATCATGTAGCTAAAGGAGACACCTTTAGTGCTTCCACTACTCCACTGTCACCGTGCAGATGTTTCTACTTCAAATCATCACTGGTGTCTTTCATTCCCACAGCAAAGACCTTCCCCTGCAGTATTAATTTTAGACTGAGTGAAGCTCATTCACTGTGTCTGTGCACTGCACAACTCTGTTGTTGAGGAATGCCAGTCACAGCACTCCAAATCGCATTAACTTTAGAGAAAGCTGGTTCTCACACGCCTAGCCTGGGTGCATCTCTAAGATTCCCTCCCCAGACAGGAAGGACATCATCTTGCAGCTGATGTCCCCGGAGATGTCTGCAACAGCAGCCTTCCTACCTTTCCCAAGATAACAAGGCTGCTTCACCACGCCTGCCTGCCGTTTGCTGGGTCTCGTCGTCCAGCGAGCAGCCTGTTAGGCTAACTACGGACAAATGGAGGTCACCGTTCACCGGCAGCAGGACTGCCTCCGGCACGGACCTGCCTCTGGATTCACCCGAGGCCGCGCAAGGAGGGGCACCGATGGCAGCTCACCCTCGCACTGCTCGGGGAGCGCACACCAAGGCGAAGACCATTAAAGCAGCTGAGGGGGACGCTGGAGGAGCCACGGCCTGCGGGGCGGCAGCGGGCCCGAGGGCGGCAGGGCAATTGCGCCGGGCACCGGCCCGAAAGCTTGCCCGGCCGGTACCCAGGCACCGCCCCGCGGGCTCGCCACAGCCACCGCCTCAGGGCTACGCAGCGGTAACCGGGGCGGCCCTCCCATAGAGACTTAGCCTCGACGCCGGCTGCGGAGAACGGCCCGGCCGCCACTCGGAGCCGGCCAGGCGGGTGCGGCTCCTCCGCTCGTGCCCAGCCGGCCACAAACGAGTCTGCGGGTGGCCTCGCCAGGGCAGCGACCACGGCCCAGGGCCGCTCGCGGGTTGCCACGACAACGGCGAGCTCTTCCCAACTCACCAGCACCGCCCGCTCCGCCGCACTCGCCATTGCCGCCGCCATCCCTCCGTCAGCCCCGCCCCCTTACGGCGTCCTCGTCCCACCTCGATTGGCTGCTGCCCTCGTCCTCGGCCCGCCCACGGCCGCTCTCCAGCAGGGGCTCCGCCCGAGGAAGGGGTGGCTGGGGCGGTACCGCAGCACCGGTACCGCAGCGCCTGACGTCCGGCAGGGAAAGGCAGAAGCAGGTTCCGCTTCTGCAGTGCAGGTGCTCAGATAGTTGGTGCAACATGCACTGTTTGGTCTGCACTGCTCCATCAAGGCAAGGCAAAACTGAGCAACACCTAAGCATCCTCACGAATGGGCAAAGATGTGGAAGTCTCATCACTTCCTTCTCAACGTTTTGAAATGGAAATAAATCTATTCTGACACTAAAAGTCTTTTCATTGGAGTTCGTGGGAGGTGGCCAAGCGAGCAGCACCGTCCTCTTACCTCGGCAAGGTGGCTGGGGAAAGCATAATTCCTTCCGAGAGCAGGTGAAGCTCCTGGTACCACCATCCCTGCTGTGAGCACAGCTCTGGCTCGTGGCCTTGCTCCAGCACTTTCTGCATTACTTTTAATCATTGCTAAAACTTGAGCTCTTCCTTGCTTCAGCACCTGTCATTAATGTTAATAAAGCACAGCATTAATCAGTACTAGCCTCCATACATACACACCTACTACTATTTGACAGCAAATGCTGCCTGGATCAAAAAGCAATATTCTGGATCTTGTCTTGGAAAACTGCAAGATCAGTCTTCTGCAAAGACCAAAATGCTCTCAGGCATCCTGCTGGTCTTCAGCATCTCTGATCTGTGAACGTTCTGAGGAACACAGGTATTTCTTTAATGCCAGAACACAGGTTTGCTAGGCTGGAGAAACTGCCACAAGAACATTGTGTTACCAAGAAAGGTTTTATTCTTTTTGCCAGTAGCTTTGTTAATTGCACAAAAAAAAAAAAAAAAACCAACCCAAAAACAAATCTGTTTTGCCATTGAAACATTTTCACACATCCTATTCTGAATGACAAACCTTAATTAAAAACAAGGCAAAAATAAAATTCACAACCTTAATTAACTATAGGATCTATCATTGAGGAAAAAGAAACTGCTTTTCTTACAAGCTTTTCACAAGTCTCACATTTTCTCTTTAAAAAGGAGGGAGTTGAAAAAAGCAAATTGCTGAAACAAAAATCCTCCTAAGAAGGAACTTTACAGAATTGTCAACAATATTAAGACAACACTGACTAGCCAGTTTTATTAGAGCATCTTGCAATCCACAGCTTCCTTCCCTTCCCTCCCCCAAATCTCAGGCCAAGGAACAGATTATCTAAGATCCATGTTCAGAGGCTACAGACGTAAATACATAAATCCAAGTGAGACTGACAGGAGTCAATCTCCAACAGCATCTGAAACAGTCTGGTGGTCACCATTTTCACCCCTCCTCCTCAGTTCACATCCACTTCAGAGCTCTGGGTCTCCTCCTGCTCCTCCCTGGAGTACCTGTGATTGTACAGCTGGATGGGCAGCACCCACCCCCCAGCCACTCCACACCCACCTGCCCTGCCAGAAAGCTGCAGTCAGACTTTCCCTGGGTAAACTACTGTGTTTAACTAGTCTGCACTTGCCACTCCCACAGCAATAACCATCTCCATTTTGAGAACTACAGTACTTCTGGAAAAGGAACATCTGCAGCAGTGAGTTCCCCACAGAGTGGTTCTCCCTCTCGCACATATGGTTCTTTTCATTCACTGTGAAATACCTGTCACAGAATTTGAGAGCTCCTTTTGTATTCTCACTCTGTCCCGAGGCACCACGAAGCAGAAAAGGAGGGAGAACCTCCATGACCTTTGCTCAGAACCATTCACCCTCACCCTAGCCCAAGAGGCCTCTGCAGGGACAGGTCGAGGACGCTGCTGCACTAGCTCAGCACAGTTCCACTCTCAGCTGGATCCGAGACAGTAACCTCCCCTTCCTCCCAAACGATTTCTTACATGACATAAGGTGGCCTTCCCCTCCTGCCCCCCAAACCCCAGTTTCCCTCAGAACCCTTCCCTTGCACAGTTCCTGGAAGTGATTTCTTAAGTGCAGCATCTTTAACCATGGCCTCTGAAGCCAAGTGAGCCGAGTTCCTCCGGCTGGGGGAAGCGCGAGCGTGTCCAAAGCAGGCTAATGGCTGGTTACCTCGGGGAGCTATACGAGTAGCTCCATGCAGGCTGACAGTTGCACTGCCAAAGAAACGTGTCAGGATTGCTCCTGTTGTTGACACAAACCACTGACAAAGGGCAGAGTGATGTCTAAGAGCTCCATTGCTGAGAGATGTTCTCCAGGGGACAGAATGCGGAAGGCGATATCAGCCAACAAACACTAGCGATCACAGGAGCTGAACTACTCCACAAAGTAACACTGACAGCATGAGGCAGTAGATGGCAGGATTCAGAATGAGTAACTGATACTTCCTCTGCTTCTTAACAAGGTGCCCCTGAACAGTACACGTGCTGCAGAAAGCAGGATTGGCAAGAAATCCTAACCCACAGGAAAAATGTCTCTAGGCAGCCATTGAATTCCTAGAGAGATAAGGTGGTGGGAGGAGCAGACCTCATGGATTTAAAGGAACATGGTCTAATTTGAGTTTGCTTGCTTTCCTTTCAGCATCCCAACCCAAGGGAGGAGGATTGTGCCACTGAGAAGTGATTTTTGGCCAATAAAGTTTCTTACTGGCATTTTACTAACTCTCAAATCTAAAATGCATGAAGCCTCCTAAAAGGCTAATACTGAGAACAATTGGACAACAACAAACCCCCCAAAACATGACAAACATGCTCTGTGCATTCTGAGAGAAATGGGCACCCTTTAGACCCTGGGTTGCTCTGCTATCAACACTGAAAGCACCTCTGCTCTCTAGCCTTGGCATCTGCAGTTCAAGCCCAATGTTACTAGATTAAAAGCTCAGCAGTAGTCTTAGCCTCCCATTTTATTTCCTAGTCTTTCCAGAAGTTGGAAACTGGCCACAAGCAGAGTCACAGGTACAGGGAAAAGTCTCATGTAGTATTGGTGTTGTACCCAGAGTAGTAACACTAGGAACATCTGACATGTATCAAGGTCACTAACTGGTACACAAAGATACCCCTGCGAGGTAGGTAATCATCACCCACCTTTTCAGATGGGCAAACAGGCTAAGAGATCTGATGACCATGTGAAGGCCAGAGAGGGTGTGGAAAGGAGCTCAGGAGTCTCAGTCCCTTGGCTCTACCATCATTCTTCTCACACCCCTTTCAGACTCATCACTCTGCTTGTGACACTGCTACAATCCAAGACATCTTTGTCATTACTGATCACAAGGGTAAAAAAACCCAAACAACCCACAAATAAAACAAACAAACCCCACAAAACAACAAACCAACCAAACAAAAAACCCCTCAAGTAAAGCAACAGAGGCTAAGGCCAGGAGCAACCCTAAGGTTTGTTCCTTCCCCCCATAAAGTCTCTCTGGCCCAGTTTTAGGCTCTTTGTTTCTCTTGCAGTTTCCTATGCAAACACGTTGAGCTTCAGTGCTGTCTGTGGAACAGGGAGCTGTGATTAGCCTTTTAGGAGGCTCATTTACAGTGGCATTCTCTGATTTGCACTAAGGTTTGAGTTCCCTAAGCTATAGCTGTCTGTACAGGGGAAGACATGGATGTCATCTGTTCTTCTTAATAGTACAAGGAATTCCTCCATCGAGGTGCTGGGAAGGTGGAAGTTGAAACAGAATCAAGACAGTGTTGCATGCAACCCCATTACCTTCTGGAAGTGCCATTCTCCTCCATGGGAGGTGCTTTGTTCTCTACCAGTGGCCGATTAACAGGAATGCTCCTCACCTTACTTGGGACCAAGGACTTGGGTGATATTCACAGGCAGATGGGCTGTATGTCACCTGTCCCCTCGATGCAGAGAGTCCAACACACGCGTTATTTCACAGCAAAGGAGAAAAGGGATCGTTAGAAACAGCATCTTGGACAAGCATACAAAGAGGAAAATGAAAGCAGCCAAGCAGCAGATTTCTGGCAGAGTTGCCTCAGAGCTTCTGAACAAGCCGCCACTGTTCTGTTCCATGACTGTCAGTGCATGGCATGGGATTTCTCTAATCAGACTGCAACAATCCGAGCCCCCTCCTCCCCCCTTCTGCCACGAGGGGAAGGCTCACCGCAGCAGCTGCCACCGTGGCAGATCTCAAAGTCTGTTTATAAAAGGAAATGGAGAGACAGAGATGGACTGGTCCAGAGTTAAAACCCAGTATCATAATAATATTAAATCAATAATCATAGTATTAACAGCAAGAAGAGTGCAGCCTAGTGGATGTAGGCCCTGTACACTGCAGACATGTCGTTGTCCGATTGGTCCAATGCTTTTGCTCGTTTATAGACCTAGAGGAGAGAAAGTAGGAAAGAATCAGTGCCCACTCTTGTGCAAAGCCTTCCCCCAGCAGAAAAAACACTTTGCTGACCACTGCAAACTAGACAGCTGCATGGTATGTCAAGTAATTAGATCAGAACACATCAAGTCTCGTGCCGGCCATCTGTGCTTACTGATGGGACATTCTAAGGGCCTCCACAATCAAAACAAACCCAATTCCATCCTAGGCAAAAATATATTTCAATCACTGTTCCCTTGTCTTAGAGATGATGTAACTGTCAGATTTCTGTGTCTTCTTGACAAATGGCTCTATTGAAGGAACACTGAGTACCACTTGTCTGCACAGTGAAGGCCTCTTACCTCGTTGGCAGCAGCTGCCATGGGAGTCGGGTGGTTGACAGAGTCGCCCAGTGCAATAGCTAATCTAAGATCCTTCTGGATGTATTTCAGGTAGAAATCAGGTTTAAAGTTTCCTTGCAAGATATCTGTGGACATGAATGTGTGCAAAAAATAAGCACATTGTATTGGACAAGAGTATATCAAGCCCCCACTGCAAGGGCACGCAGTTCAACATCAAACTTCCCTTTGCCATGCTGATCACCAGAACACTGCTTTTAGCTCTTCTGTTTCTCTGCTCTCTCTCTCTTCAACTGGCCACAGAGGATAATGTCATTATTGCCCACTGACAAAGTAAGCTCAGTTTTCTAAGCAGCTTGCCCTCCATTTCATGTACCACCCTGCCTCAATGAAACCCTCACTGTGAACTTCAGTCTTAAGCAGGCTGTAGACAATGCAGAACTTAAGAGTGGATTCTCAGAAGCCCTGGCTATGAAGGGGAAGGAATGGAACTCAGCTCTTCATTTCCAGAATGCTTAAAGTACCCAGAATCCCAGGCTGATGAAGATAGGACTGTTATCTCCTCCCTTCTGCCACTATCTGAAATGCTGCTAGGTTGTGGCAAATGTCCTATAGCAAAACAACGTTAAGAGAACTTTACTTTGGCACTTCTGGTCCAGGAAGATGCTGGCAAGTTGTCCCTGATTGAGGATATCCAGAAGGGTCTGTTGGGACTGGCCAGTCACTTGAGCCAAAGTCAGTCCTTCTGCTATCGTCGCCATGAAGCTGCCTTGGACCATGTTGACAATCAGCATCATCTTGGCAGCATTGCCTACTTCACCTGGAAGTAAGACATACCATTGGCCATTCCTCCAGGAGAGATACAGCAGCCTTCCTCCCCCATAATACACAGAATTAACACTGCTACACTCTTCATAGCAAGAACTTGGCAGCTCTCTCTTCCCCTGAAAGACTTCAGAAAACTTAACTCATTTTTGAAGCCCTCGAAGGAAGGGAGAAACCGTAACAAAGTCTGATTTAAGATATAAAGCATCATGGATCCTTCACACTGAGGCAGTATTCAGAAAGAAAGAAAAAAAATTAAAGGAAAAACACCCAGAAAAGTTATCCTGATGGCTCTGAAACTGGCCAAGAGCAGGCCACTTTCCCTCTTTCCCCAAAGAGACAAAATGCCTCTCAGACTCCTTGCTGGAATTCCCAGTCCTTGCACTCACTTTGAAACTGCTACCAGGCCCTTTGTGTTTCAGTTACCTAGGAAAAAAGAGGTCTTCCCCATCGCTTGGAAACAGCTACTGCAGTCCTCATATAAGCCCCTGTCACCAGCTGCCAGGATCACAAGCATCCCATCATTAGATAGCTGCTGATTTCCTGAGACTGGTGCTTCCAAAAAGCGACCACCCCGGGACACTATCACCTGGAAAAAGAGCATTGCTGGTTAGCTGTGCACCAACAGCAGGCATTGACGCTGTGTAGGCAGCACAGCAAGAACATTTATGGGGCTCCCTGCCCCTGAGGACAGAATCTTAAAGCAGAACAAACAGCTGAGACACATAAACAGAAGAAAGCACTGACATGTGATGCACTGCATCTTGCAAAGGCTTCTTGAGACCAAAAGTTGCCCTCACGCTCCAGCAGTACTCGACTGCACCCATCACTAGGCAGGTGCCTTAAGCAGTAACCTTCCATGCTTTTGCCACAGCACCTTGTAATGGCTAAGGAACCAGTGCTGAAGTTGTACACATGGTGTAGGAACCTCAGAAGGTTGACTGTTAGAATATTTTCCCCAAAGAGGAAATGCCTTTGACAGATCTCTTCAGCCTCCAAATTCACGTTACACGCTACTGCTTCACCAAAACTAGCTCCCCTTCCCCATACACCAGCAAACAGGGAAGAGGATAACAACCAAGATGCTAAAGAGGAAATCAAAGATAAGTGTACCAGAAAGAATCAGAATACTTCTACAGAAACCCCCTCTATAATACTCCTCCTACAAAATGAAACACAAAGGCATCCTTTTTCCCCATCCACAACATTTAAACTAAGCAGATTATGCATTTTATCAACTTAAGGAGAGCTGTTAATCCAGACAGAGCTTTCTCCTCCAGTGTGCCACAGAATGCCAATCTGGCTAGAAATAATTCCTAAGGGATCAAAACTTGGCTGGTTGTTTGCCCTGGTCCCAGCTAACAGCACTGCCAAATCTACAAGCTTTGCTGCTAGCCCCAGGGAACTTCTCAGCCAGCTCTGTTTGCTGGTCAAGATTTGACAGTTTATTTTATTTGCCCAGGACTTAAGTAAAGGAGCCCCAAAATCTCCAGAATCATCTCTTCTACTGACAGCTTCCTGTCTGAAGCAATAAGAACTGCAGTCCTGCTGCTGAATGACAGCTGTTCCAAGTTCAGCTGAATGGGATTACCTGGGCCAACTCTGTGACTGTGTCTGCATCCACAGTGGACATATCCACGTAGCACTTCCCCGGGCGAATCCCTTGCAACACTCCACTCGGCCCAAGCACCAGCTGTGAGGAAGAGAAGAGGGGTAAAGCAATAGGGTGTCTGCAGAGAAACCCCCATCCTGCAAGACAGCAGTTCAAAGGAGCCTGGCACTGCACTGGTAGACTCCTAGAGGCACTATGATTTTTGGTGGGGTGTTTATTTTTCCATAGCTGCCCTGCCCAGCGTTTCCCATGACCCAGGTTACCATAGTTAGGAGGAATCACTGGCATTCAGTGATTGTGTATTGTAGTCTAGCTAGGGGAGGATAAATAAGAGCTGATCCTTACATCCTTTGCTGCTTTTGGATCTGATACACAGGCAAAAGTGATGTCACAGGTGGAGACAACTTCAGCAGGGGTTCTTCCCAGCCGTGCCCCCTCCTGGATGAACAAATCACACTGCAAAAGTCACAAATCCAAAAGTAAGAAAACTTAAGTACAGAGCAAACAGGTTCAAACTCTGCTGCTAGACCCAACTCAAAAAGAATCAGGCACATGAATTACATAGCAAGTGGGTGGTCTTCTGGTGCTGTGCCCACACACACAAAGGGACTCTTGCAGCTTTTCTGAAAGCCCAAGGGAAGAACTTCAAAAGAAAGGTAACAGGAAAAGAGAACATTTGGCTGAAATGATAGGAGACTGAAGGTTGTGGGGTTTGGAGGAGAGATGAGGGGGGAAAAAAAGGTAAATAAACACAGCAAAAGGTGTTACTGGACAGTAAACAGGAATATACATGGCTAAGACTGATGTGTTTTAGTGGGCTGCTGCTTCAAACTCTTAGCTCCTTCTTACCCTATCCCCTCACTCCATCCACGTTTTGCAGTTAAAATAAAGATCTTTTAATCCCTTGTAACAAAGTAACCACAGTGCCCTCCTTGCCTTTGATCTTCCACAGCATCATCTGAGTACCACATCTCCCACAGTTACCTACTTTTCCTCCTCCACAGCAAAGGATAATGCTGGCTAGAATATAAGTGCAATATAAGCTCCGTTGTCACTTTGAATAACACCTATAAAACCCTTCTCATCCTGGTCTTATGACACAGCAGGCTTTCAACAGAACCTCTGCTACTCCAACAAGAACAGCACAATGGATGTGTAGATGAATCCTCTCCCAGGCACCACTGACTGGTGACTCCAAGCCTCCCTGAGCTAGACATACAGCTCTGTGTTTAGAAAAGGTTAAGTATCCCCTGCACCTTACACATATGCCTACCTTCTCAGCAGTCCGGTTCCAGACAGTGACAGTGTGACCCATCTTCAGTAGATTGGAGACAATGCCACTTCCCATCAGGCCAAGTCCCAGAAATCCTATCCTGAAGGGAAAAGACAAACATTAAAGCAACAAAGAGTAATTGGTGTCAGCCTCTCATGGTTTTGGACATGATGAAGAGCAAACCCTGGAGCATCACCAGCTACAAAAGCCCCAAACCACAACAAAACCAAACACTGCAGCCACAGCTAGAATGGGCACCTACTGACCTCTAAAAGCCAGCTGGTATTTCTTTTGCTTACCAAGCATCCCTAACCATTTTCTGAAGAAAGTCTTAAGTCTGCTTCAAAAGACTACCTAAATACTAAAGGTTTGGGTGGTTTGGGGTTTGTTTGTTTGGAGTGGTTGGTTTGATTGTTTTCTTAAAATAGCTGCTCTTGTGCTTTCTGCTGCCAACCATTACCTTCATCAAGTGAAAGGATTTAGAGATCAGCAAGTGCTTCTCTAATTAATCTTCTAATTTTTAAAGTGTAGTCACATGTGCAATGACTTGGTTATACTACTGAATGATACTTTTCAGCCTTTATTTTAATAAAGCCCAGCCAGGACACTACTCAGCTAAGCTTCACACACAGACCAAAGACCTAGTCACTACTACAGCTGCAAGTTTGGACAGACACAGAAAGAAAGGAAGTAATAGGCCAGTACAGGTCACCCTGAGTGGCAATACAGTAGTCCCAGATACTGGCTGCCTTCCCTCACGCCTCCTCCCCTGCCTCCTCTCAAAGCTGGCAAGTGTTTTGCTCCCCAGCTTCAAGAAAGAGACAATCCACTACTAAGCTCCATTCCTAGTTACCTGCAACAGGATGTCCTTTGCAGTCATTGCTGCAAGAATCCTTCCCCAGATCGTGCAGTTAGCTTCAGAGCAAAGGCACAACTCTAGCAGGAGCCTGCGTTCAGCTACAGGTCTGACGTAGCGTCACGAAATCTGCCTGGCAATTCCCCACTGAATGCTTCTGAATCAGCCATGCTACAGAGGCACTGTGGCTTCTGTAAGCCACCTGCACTCCCCCAGCTAGTCACACTGCCTTTTGATACAGCAAACTAAACTAGACAGGTCTGAGCAAGTCACTATAGGATCCTTAAACAGCCTAAAGAAGCTCCAGATCTCCAGAAATCCAGATCTCCAGAGATCTTCCTCTCCCAACCCACCTCTGAGCCACACCTTCCTAAGAGACTGTTTTACCTGAACAGCTTCATTGTTACTTTGGTTCCCCTGGAGTACAGTTGAGAACTGACATTCCATGAGAACGACCCCCACGGCAAAGAGCAAGCTGTGGCCTGAACTCAATTTGAACAGAGCGGAAGTTACAGAGTGAAACAGGAAGCTCACTTAGGCTTCTCTCACTCTAGAAAGGAGAAGGGGGACGTTAGAAGAAACCAGAAAGCTCACGTGCTACCCAGCAAAGCCCTTGTGCTGGGAGAACACGCCTCCCTCTTCCTCTTGTCTTCTACACACTCAGGAGAACGACTAAATAACCCCAGTCAACTGCCAGGCACTAATGGAGAAAAATACCCTTTTATCTTTCTGCATCACACAGCATTCAGCAACATTGCTGCTTAATGTTCTGCCCTACCCAAAAAGGGCACCTGCAGAAAAGCCCTGAACTGCAAATGTAGCCAGGTCAGACCTTATGGCAAGCTTTTTCTGCTGGACAGCCTCTTGTTTGTTCTTAATTGCCTCCCTCCCGAGCTACCCCCCCTCAAATCAGAGTTTCACACAAGGACAGAGAAGATCTGTAGTTAGAAGGAAAAGTTAGGTTTATTTATTCTCAGTGACAGGCTGGATAATGGCTGCATGTATGAGCTGGGAAGGAGAAGAAGGAAGGGAAATGGCTGAAGTGCGTTGGAGATCTTACTTTTTGTCTGTAGGCGTGATACTGCCATTGACTGCTGTGCTGTCTGCTGCCTGGATGGAGGTGGATCCTGTTTCCTGGGGGGCAGGGGTGGGGAAGAGGAAAAAAAATACAGTGCAGAGCTCTGGAGGAACTGCAAGTCCTCAGGGAAATAAGGAAAAGCTATCAAAACCAAGATTTGCCTTACCTCTTCACAAACTTTCAGCTTCTTTGTGATGGCTTGATAGCAGACAGCTGGCTGTAGGGAGAAGACAAACCCTTCAGGGGAAGGCCAGTGCTGGTTTGCTCTGATGAGCAAACAGACTAGATCCTTGTTACATAGAAACAGGCAGCTCACCCACCCACCACCATCTGCAAAGCAGGAAAACTCTCAAGCTTCCCTCAAGGGCAGAAAATAAACCCAAAACTCTATTGCAAGGCACTGAGCTCTTCCCTTTCCCACCCTGCCCCAGCAATGCTGCCTGTCTTCTGATACAGGTACTACAGACTCCTTTCTGTGCTTCATGTGAGAGGCTCCTCTAAAGGCAAGGATCCAGGGCTTCCCTATTCTCACATTTGCCCCAAAAAACCTAGAGAACTTTAAAGGCTGCCACAGAGTGCCTTGCCTTTTCTCTGTGCCCAGCATGCCAACACAACTGTGGAAGCAAAACCTTGTTAACATGAGAAGGCACATGGCATTCAACAAAGGCTAAAGTGAAGGCTGCTCCCTCCCATGCTGCTTATTGTGAGCCTGTCTAGATGAAAACTGTTAGCTGCTCTGAATCCTTCTGGCTCTGCCCAGATTCTCAGCTAGATGTAAATTGTTTTATCTTTCTTTTTCCTCCTGGTGTTCCCTGCTGAAGATAAAATCTTGCAAGGCCTCTCTGCTCTCAGGGGATAAACTGGCTCTATCTCAGAAGGGGCTCTTCTGGTCCTGAAAACTCTCCTGCCATATTCAGCTAATTGACAACTTCAGCCAGATGAAGGAACTGGTAGGACACCATCAATGACAATCAAACAACAGAGCTTTTCAACAGAAAAATAGCTTTTTCTACCTTTCAGTGTTCAATCCACAGAATTTACTACAACAGATCTGTCAAACCCTGATGCTAGATAACCTTTAATTACTTAAACTATTCATGCTCAATGCTAAATCATTCTAAACCTTGAAGCTAGGAAGTAACTGGTTTTGACACTGCATGTGAGAATCTAACTGCTGCTAGCCCCCAAAGAACAGAACTTCAGAGCTTTTCAAGCATACTCCTTGTACTTAGTCCCAGCAAAGGGCAGGATGCCAAGCTAGGCAGAGCAGCAGAATGATCCTGTCTGCCAAATCCTCACCTTCTCTGTCTGGCTCAGCAGGAAGTGATGAAAGTGTGGATCACTGTCCTTCACAGGCTGTAATGAGAGACAGTACAGGCTCAGAAACATTCCCAGATAGTCACTGAGCAACCCAAGTACAATTCCCTTCTTCTCCCAGGCTGCTTGGGAACAGCAGCTTCAGGTGGAAAACATAAAATGCATCAGCTGTACCAAACAGCCTGGTTCAATTAAACACTTTACATTGTGTTTCATGCTCAAAACCAAAGCAATTCAAGTCAAATTCCTCATTTGGACATGTGCAAGAAAACTGAAGAACATTATGAGCAGGATTACCATGGGAAGAAGAGATCTCATATCCTGCTTCCTGAGGGAATGGAAACACTTGTTTTCCAGCTTCAAGGAACTCCTTAAAACAGCATTCTGGGAATTGGCTGAAGACTACACCTAGCACTGTCACATGCTAGACAAACCCCTATCAACAGCAACAAGGACTGTAGGCCCAGCTCTCTCACCTCCCCAGTGACCATCTAAGCCTGCAGTCACACCTGCTATTACTCTGCTTTATTGATCACTTCTTTATTTATGGAAAAAACTTAAGTCTCCCCAAAAGCTGTTCATGAGGGAAATCAAATGAAACCACCTCATATGACAGTACCCAGACAGGGAGACACTATCCACATCATCTCCTCCAGTTTGGGGAACTCAGTCCCAAAAATACTTTTGAAACAAGATAGGCAAAAATGAGTGCAGCAAATTAAGTGTGGCTCTGCAAACAGCTCCACAAAGACTGAAATCTCACTTCCCAAAACACCTCTTAATTGCCCAGGATATACTGTCTAGCTTTGTTACACAACAAGAGCATCTTATTTTGTTCCTAAAGGAGGGAGAGAGGACCTCACAGTTTTACAGCCCAGACAAAAACTTCCACATCTGTTTCCACAAGCTCAGTTCCTAGCTCACATAGGCTATGAAGTTTCTCACCTCACTGACGCTCGGTGGCCATTTAAATCCAGCCACTGTTCCAGTCATCACTCTCTTCACTGTGCTTGACTCTGGAATTGTGAGGTCCTGAGGAGACAGAAGGAGGATCAGAAAGACCTTATAACCTGGCTCAGTGGCTGGCCACAGCATGCTGATCATTAGGAGCACACACACACACACAGTTTTGAGAAGCACTACAAACACCTTCCATTTCACATGCCTTTCCATGAAATGTTCCTATTTAGAGACACAAGTGTATTATCAGCAGAGATGAGGGGAAGAAAACATCCACTGCCAACAAAGGAATTCAACCACAGTCATGGCTTTGGGAGAATCCATCATGCAATAAGCAGAGAAGCAGACAAACACACTTCCTGATCCAGGATTTTCTTCTCGTGGATGCAAAAAGCTAAACAAATGGGTGAAGAACATCACCACAGTCCCAGGCCTGAACTCTGCTGTCAGAAAACTCTCCTGAACTCCCTGTCATCAAAATGTAGCCTACCTGGTTCACAGGAGAACCTTCAAAGCATGAGGCTGTTAGTGACATCTGCTCAAGTCTGCAGAATCCACGAGTCACTGGACTGGCCCTGACTTGCAGTGTCACAATAACACTGAACACATCAGGTTCCTTACTATTCAGCAGATTAAAACTCATCTTCCTCATCTCTCCAAGATATACAAGTTAAAATAGGTCTTTATGCTATAGGTCAAAGCTATACACTACAGACAAAAGACTGTGCAGGACTTCTGCATGGAATGCATTGTCTCAGGGCTCACAAATGGAAGCACATTGTCTCCCATTCAAAATTACTGCCTGAAAATGCACAGTATGACCTTAGTGTCCATGCAGAACCAACAGTTCTACAGCAGAGAAGA
This sequence comes from Galbula dea, assembly GCA_013399015.1. NCBI lineage: Eukaryota > Metazoa > Chordata > Aves > Piciformes > Galbulidae > Galbula > Galbula dea. Next base: position 1,237,285 of record VWZX01008184.1, read on the forward strand.
GCACTTTGTGAAAAAGGGAATAGCAAGACATCTAGAGGCAACCCAGATGGATGCAACTGTTCCATTTGTTAGCAGGGACAATTTAAGACATTCATCTCCAACCCATAAAGTGTATGGGGAGAGCCCTGCACACTCAAATTCTCTCCTTAGAGACCATGCTGCTGTCTCAACTCATTAAGCACAGCTAAAACCTGCTCTGAGATCTGTAAGCCATGTTTTTCCTTTGAAAATATTTGTATAAGCTTAAAAACTGGAGTATCTGAATGATCATGTACCCCTACAGATCATTTCTAGACAGAGGACACCTCAGCAGCAACCAGATGCTTGGATTTTGTGCATCCTTATTACTGGGAAAGCCAGAAATTTGGATTGTGGTGGGGTAAAAAAAAACCCCACCAAATCCCAACACAGCTGTAATTCAGGACAGTGACATAAATGTTTTCTACCCTAGGGCTAAGAACTTACCAGGAAAACCAAGCAAAAAGAAGATGTAAAGATTATTTCACAGGCTGAAATACAGCACTAAGGTAGCATGGCTCTATTTTCATTGCAATTTCTTCAATGGTCAGTGCATTACTTTCTGTAAGTAGCTGTAAGGCTGCTTTCCTACATTAGCCTCTGTTTTCCTTGTCTGTGGCCAGGCATTTATCACATAGCTGGCCACCTCTTTGGGATAAACTGTTTAAAACCACTTCACTTGCAGTTTGGCAGTCAAATAATTTCTACTACCATAATTAACTCACTCCAAGCACTCTGATGCCCTGAGGGAGCTAACACAGTAAAACTTCAGCATGCAATGTGTCAGCACAACCAGAATTCCCCCAGCCATTACTTTTGATCCATTTTGGAATGATTCTAGCTCAAAGACACAAAAGCATTTTGCAAGTGAAACAAAACAAGAAACTCCTTCATGGCTTATTGTGACAGAAATGTGAAGATACAAGACATTTGTAGCAAGAGGCTTTGAAAGGTGAAAGCATGTCACTGGTAAAGCATTTTCCTGCATCAGTCAAGCCACAAGTTCTGTAATGATTAGTAAGAATGCAGAGATTTGTATCCATTCCTCCCCTCCTCCAGCTCCCCCCAAAAGGAGAAACCAATGGGCTCTGTTGTACAGCCTGATTGAACAGAAGCTGGCTCTAAAACACAAACAAAAAAAAGCCAGTGTTTCCTTCATAGCTAATATGTGAGATGATCAGCTTCCTGTTACTGCATCAAGAAAGAGTTTGCTGTTCAACCAGTGAAGACCAATCCATCCACAGTTTTGGAGATCAAAGACTACCATCTTGACTTGCATCCCAAAGTGCACTGAAAGCAAAGCTTGTGAAGCAGAGTGTAAAGTGATCCCTTTGAGGCACAGGTGAGTAAGCAGGCTGCCATGTGGTCTATCAGCTTAAGTCTCCCAATGGTCTTCAGGTGGAGTCTCTGATGGAGCATATGCATGGTAATAATCCACTGAAATAATTATCCATTTGGAAAAGGAAGATCTGAACCACAGCAGTGAGCTGCACAACAAATGAGAAGGCTGGAACTCTAGATGAGGGTAGACAAAGTATTGGTGACTGTCGTTGTTGCCACAACATCCAGAAGTAACAGGGAAGTAACTGGGATCTAATGCTCCAGGGTTGGACCTTTCTAATGGAGGATGGAAATCTATCTTATAGCATAGAAGCTGAAATGAATAAAATTCATTCTTCTGGTGGATCCCCCAGGCTACAAGAGTTTCTTCTTTAAGACCTAGCCCTTCGGAATACTTCCTCCTCTGTCAGGGTGAAGTTGAGTGACCTCTCATCACTCATACAAAGCAGATGAGATGGGAGAAGTCAGGAATCAGATGAAGACCCTTATCTTGCCACTAATCCTTCCCACACAACCTGAACTTGATGGATGGCAAGATGGAAGTCGGAGTCTAACGCTACAGCTCACAAAGATACGAACAGAGCCGCTCGAAACAACTAACTGCTACAAATCCCAAGAAGAATCAACCATAGGCTTGCCAAAGGTATGAGGCAGCCAAATGATCTAGTAGTAGTAACACGAAACAGCTTAAAAACACCTGCTACTGAACTGACTCTTCCTGCTGGCCTGTGAATGAAGGCGCCAGTCAAGCCTCGAGCCCATCTGCAGAGTCCACAGGGCACTTGCGGACATGCACAACACAAACCTTCTCATCCTTGGGTGGCCGCCCCCGTTTTCGAGGGCTCTGATCCTGGGCTCTTTTCAAAGGTGATTTTGATCCTCTCTCTGATGAGACAGAAGAAACCCTCTTTTTGCCTTCCCCTGTGCCCTTCTTCAACTTCCCTTCAGCCAAACTGGCTTTGCGCTTCTCCTCCCCAGCTGCTTGCTTGCCTCTCTCTTCACTGGAATTACGCCGGTTCTTCTCCTCACTGGAGTTATGGGAAGATGCCTGAGAGATCACAGAATAGAAGATGGTAAGGAAAGAAGCCAAGAGCTGGAATGATTGTCATGCAAAACCAAGGATGTGAAGGACCCTGTGCTGATGACTAACAAGCGAGACAACAGCACAGTAACTTGACAACTAGGTATTTGTTAGCCCTTGGAAGTCAGTGAGTGAAGTCCCTGGTTAGCTCTCCTGCAAAAACATATCAGTTTAAGTGAGTAACAGAACAGGCCACTTGGAAGACTTGTTGAGAGTACCTGCACATGTAAGCACTTCCAGTCTACTACAGAAAAGATTAGTAGATCTCAAATTCCAGCCCAAGACTTCAGACTGATTTATCAAATCATCATATGCAGATCACTTAGCCTCTTCACATTCTCCACCAGTTTAACCACACTTTTTTCCCCACCAAACAAGACTGAATGGGGATGAAGAGAGGATAGGGTGGGAAAAAAAACAACTAAAGGAATGAAAACAACCCCCCCTCAACTTGCCAACAGAGGCAACAAACTCCTTGCACATCAAAAGGCACCTGAGCAGCACTCATGCCAAGACTTGTTGGGATGCACACAGTAACAAAGAACCACTCACCTGGTCCTTGCCTTTGGTTTTCCTAAGGAACTCCTCTACAGCATCCACTGCTTGCTGGAAGCGCTTACCCTTGTTAATCTTTATCATTTCCTCTTTGTGAGGGTGATAAGGCTTCAGCTGCTCCACTTTGATCCAAGCACTAGAAACAAACAAACAAGTTAGCTATAGGCTCCAAACAGCAACTTTCTCAACCACCTCACTTTTAGAAACACACAGATGCACTTTTTTTTTTTCTCCAGAGCAACTGAGGGCAACAGCCCAAACTCACTTGCTCTGGACAAGCAGAAGGGCTGTGATCTCTGCAGTCACTGAGAACTTTCTTCTGGCACTTTTAGTTGGTTTCCCTCTCAAGTTTTATATCCTCTTATGCTAAGCAGTGCTCCACTCTAAGCATTATTCTCATTCCCTATCACAAAGACAGCTTTTGGATGTGATCATAGGCACTACTACTTTAGAACGAGGGCGGTCTAGTGACTGCTCCTGAATCACCACAATCACAAGCCTCCACATAAGGTAGCAAATAAGAGGAATCTGCTGAAAGCAGAGACCACAAAACAGTTCTAAGCCATCAATCCCTTGTTCAGACACACTGTGCACACACAAGTGTCTGCAAAAACTGAAGAAAAAAACCCCACTAATTATGTACCTCTCAATAGGGCTGGCCAGAAATAAAGTGAGCACAAACACCACAGAAATATGCTGAACATGTTTCTGATGGACTTGGATATTCTGTATGAAAACAACATCTTCCTTTTTGAGGAAAAAGAACCATTTAATTCACTCTTGATATCTGGAAGACAAACTGCTACAGGAGCAAAGTCCTATGAGGAAACTCCCAACAACTTCCTTGTTTCCACTGCTGCTAAACAGGACTTCTTGACATTTACCAAATGGTTAAGTGGTCACCTACAGGGTGACAACTCCACTTCCCTTCAGGTTGACAAGCTCTTCTACCACTCCTTCCCTGCAACTTAGAGGAATGCCTTTGCTTTCAACACTTCTTGTGGCTCTCACAGAGATGAGACTACTTTACCCTCCTCAAATTCAAAGCCAGATAACACTGTTACAAAGCCATTTCCATCACACTGAAAGAAGACCTGCAGAAGTTTTAGAAGTGCTTTTCCTGAGCTAAGATGGCCAGCAGTGCTTCTTGGCATACAGCAGCCCAGCACACAGTGAAATCCAGACCAACTGCTTTTGTATGGTCCCAGAACATCTTGTTACAAACACTGACTTCCAATCCTTAGAGGTTTCAAATGTTCTCCAGTGCAGTTTAGCTCCTGTAAGCAGGTGAAGTGGTTTAATAGCTGCTTTTCAAACACTGTAAGCAGGATGTCATACAGCTAAAGGTGAAAAGAATAACAATGTTTTGCATGTGGAACACTGTTGGCAGATTTTAGTTTCTAAATAAAAGTAATTCTGTTCCTGTCAAGGCATTCTTTTAGGTTTCTGCACATCCTATCCCTCCTCACAGCACATGTTGACCAGCTTCCTCATTACTGTTCCTTTGGTATGGAGAAAGTCTGAAGCACAAAGCTTTCTGACTCCAAAGTTGCATCTTTGGACTTGTGACTCCTTAGGTCACAGAGCTAAAGATCTCAGACACAAACAACTAAGTGAAAGAGTCTTAAATGCTGCCTCAGGGTTAAAAATCATTTGGAAAACAAACAAGCAAACCAACCAAAACAAACAAAAACAACTCCCCTCACACACACACACCCCCCCCCCCTAAAAGACACCCAGCCTTTTCCTTTCTTGTTTATTCTTTCTGTGTCACCTACCCAGACAACCTTCTACAAGGTATGAACATGTCTTTGGACACCAGAGGTCCATAAAGCATTTGCATGCCATGTTTCAAACACTTGAAAACAGAAGAACTCTCCACCAAACACATTCCTTCATGTTTATACCCTGATAAGCAATAACCTCACAGCCAGTGAGGTCAATATTTAGACAAGAGATCTCTAGGATGCAGCATATAAAAGGAACTCCTATTTCTCTCCTGACTCAGCAATGAGTTAATGCCTTAGAAAAGCATTAGTGACATGACATTACTGAGTGTCATATTTAAGATGAAAATGCATTATTCATGCTGCTGCACAGAGTCATCTGGCAGCTGTAAAGAATGGGCTAAATGGCAAGTGAAAAGATGGGTTTCTCTCCTCATTTCTCCATGCCCTTCCTCCTCCCCTCCAACACACTATTCCTATAAAACCACTCCTCATGGAAAATCAACATTACATTCATGAACAATAATCAAAGCTTAGAATGCTTGTAAAGCAAAGGCAAGGCCCAATGTGAGCTGGAGCTGCATGGAACATAATGGCACAGAAGAGACAGAACCAGAGGTACCAGATTCAAATCCCTTTTTGCAAGTTAGGGATAAAAAAAACAGTGGCAACTTCATCTCCAAATTTCTACTGCTGACTCCAGCCTGAGACAAACTGCATCAAGTTTTACACAGCAGCAGCTTAGCTGCCCACACTAAATACAACCCTGATGAAATCTGAAAGTGAAAAAAACCCAATAATTGCTCAGCTATTTAGAAGCCCAGTGTGTGTGAGCACACAACTGATAAATACAGATGGCTTTCCTGCTGCTGAAAGGGAATGCCCCAGTTTGTATCAGTGAAACAACTCAAATGGCTGAACTCTGGAATTTGATATGTAAACTTCTTCATGGAAAAAACCCAAAGCAATCTAAAAACGACCACACTGTACTAGTGTCCATGCAGCTCAAAGGAGGAGACACTGAGCAAAGGAAAACAAGCAGCAGAGCAATACTGAAAGAAGTTTTAAGTAGTAGATTTGTCATATTTGTGCAAGAGAAGAATACTGCAGAGTTACTTCCCCATCCAAAGCTATCAGTTAAGAGGTGGAAAAGTTTTGACTGTAGTCATTTTCAGCTATGCCACTGTCTGCAGAGCCCTCTAACAACATTCCAGCTGGCTCTGCTATACAGCAGTCTGGCTACAGCAGCAGAGCTCTGCAGGGGATAACGTGCTAAGTGAGAAACACCAGCAGCGTCAGCTAACCCTCTGTCAGCTTAGCCTGCACCCTCTGCCTCCTCAGACTGCCACACCCAGCACCTGGCTAACTTGAAGCAAGTGCTTTCTGACGGCAGGACCTGAAAGAAAGAACGCTTCAGAAAGGCTACCTCCAGAAATGTCTCTCTCCTTGTGAAGCAGGGAGAAGAGCAGCAGAAGAGAAGGGTAGGTGTCTGCATCCCAACAGGATGCAGAGGATGGGAAGGCCAGGAGTGCTGTGCTAAAATCACCATGCCTGCTGGAAGCAGCCTGAAAATTATTGTACTTATCTTGGACTGCAAGCTTCCTCCAATTCTCCCTTAATATATCAAGTCAGGAAGTGCCCTTTGACCACATCTCATTGAGAGAGATTAAATAATTTCATACTGGTGCTTCAAAAAGGTGCTAGGAGTACAAATGGACTCCTTCAGCTTCCTATTATGACTTGGATGTACATGACTTTAAGAGCACTTGGGTGTTACAGAACATCTAAAGGGGGAAAGAGGGAGGGATGAGAGGGGAATGTGTGTGTTTGTACACAGCTCTCCCTGGGATTTCTATGGAACACAGTAGAGTGAGACCTTCAAAGCAATGGGGTTTTTTAGTGTAGACAATGTCATCATGATTTCCCAAGCTGGCCATGAAATTCAAGAACGTTTTGAAGTGAGAAAGACTGAAAGGCTATGGGGCTGCCAGTCTCTGAGTTCTAACCAGGGAATGCACTAAATGTACATGCAGAGCAGTGTGTAAGTTCTTACATAGCAGGACCTGACTACCAGAACTATCAACAAAGATTTCCTAGCACAAGACAACAGTTTGGAAAACAAAAGGAGATCCTCAAAGCTATCTGAAAAGCACAGCTGGAAACACAGATAAGAGGTCAAAATTCTACTTCTGTTTAGAAGGACTAAATTCTAATTGTTTATACTCCCATTTCTAACTGTTTAGACTCCCATTTCACAGCTTCTACTCCCACAATTGGAAGTCATTATGTGCTTGTCAGGTCAATGGGTAGAAAACATCTCAGTTTTAGGTGAAGAAATCTTGTAATGTGACTTGAGTCTGTTGCATCCTAGAAAAAGAGCTCCTAGACAGACTTGAGAAGTTTCCATACCAATCTGGAGAACAAGTTAATGAGATATTACACAAGGATGTTCATCACAACTAAGGCAGCCACTTAGAATAGGACACAGATATTCTATTACTACTATGAAGATCAAGGTGGCTTCCATTATGGTAAAACCCAGGTGTACTTCACCATTCAAACAAACAAGCAAATTCTTCTGTGGCTAGAAAATCCTGACCTTCCAAAAAACACTTTACTGTGAAAGTGACAGAACTAAGGAACTCCATCAACATAAGAAATGTTAAGGAGTACAGAGCTCAGGAGGAATTTGATCACAAACCAGGTCCTAGAGCAGTCTGAATGCACTCATGCTCTCACTTTTATGTCTTTGGCCTAAGTTACTGACAGCCTTCCAGTTAATGTATTTCCTTAGCCACTGCATGGCTGCACTTGGCCACTATTAGTATTCAGTTCACAGGGAAAGAAAAATGCATTTTCCTCTGTGCTGTATCCTAAACTATTTGAGACTTCATACATAACCAAAACCTATCTATACACTACACCAAAACCACTTCCAAACTGAGCAGTATGTTTTTCTTCACCCCTCCACCCTGCTCAGATCCATGCACATCAGTCCTTGCAAGCAGCTTTCTCCTTTCTCTTTGCTATGGCAAACTGGAGCCACCTTAAGTCAGGAGGAAACCATTTCTACCTAGCCTGAAACAGTTGCATTTCTGGCCACAGCAGTCACCTAGGAATCCTTCTAAGGAAATACAACTATCAAGAAGTCTGAGATTGTCAAGCCACTGCCAAACTGCCTGGCAACCACCTTCTGAAGTTTGTCAGAGGGACTCTACCCAGCAACTAGCATCACCCTCACCTTACACATGCTGGACAAAAGGCAATAGCTTATGTCCAGATCCTCACCTCTTAAACCTTGCCAGAGTCAGGCAACAACAGAAGAGCTGTAAAAATGGCTCAGTGATCCAGGAATGTCACCTTACAAACTTGGAAGTGGTAGAAAGAACAAAGTGCTAGAAAACAGAAGCAAGATGCACTAGAACACTGGTACAAGCAAATGCACTCAGCACAGCACAGACTCCAGCCTCTGATGATGCTCTGCATCCTCCTATTCCTCAAGCTGTTCAGGACACACATTGTATTCACGATGTCTGCTTACTCTTTAAACACAGCTAGACAACAGGATCTGCAAAACACACTTGTTTACTTGCACAAAATGACAAAAGGGATTTTCTCCTCATGCTCACATTTGAAGTGAACTCAGTTTCTCCTGTTTGGTTCACTGCTCATGCTTCCAGAGAAGGCTTCTCTCAAGGAACACACTGGTTAGGACAGCACAGGCCTAACCAGCACAATCTTTTAAAGTTCCAGGTCAGGAGAGAACAGGCTGACAAGCTTCTCTCCTTTCTGCCCATCAATAGCATTTGAAAAGAAGGGAAGGGGCAGTATTGATGTCTATTTAATGTTCAGGCAGGGCATGCCAGTTAAAGTGAGCAGATTGCTAAATCATGACTGTCCAGCAGGAAACTATTGAATGTCACAACCTGGAGACTGGAGGGAGAGACATGACAAGCACCACACCACCTTACTGTGCCAAACAACTGGACTTTTCCAAGTCAGACCAATAACATTGGATAATAAATCCTGATTGTTTTGCAGCTCTGAACTCATCATTTGCAACCATGCTGCTACTCTCAGCTCCAGAACCCCAGCTAGATGAGCACTTTTGTCAGACTTGAAGAAAAACCAACTCTCTATTTGATTCAACAACATAAAATGAACCAGCAGGAGAGAGGCAGTGAATCTCCTCAACTTTTAGAACTTGATTGGCTCAAACAAGCATATTCAGCAACAATGCAACCACCAAAACCCACTCTCTGCCCTCAGATCAACCACTGCCTGCCTTATACTACTAGAGATCCACCAGACCTTACTAATAAGCAGCATTCTCTGCTACTCCAGCAAGTTCAGAGCTCAGGTCTTCATGGCAAATTGTTTTTAAAGGTTGAGCAAAAATAACTTCCTTCAGAAATACTCCTTAAATGCTCTCAGTTCTTGTTACCTCTTCTCAAAAGAGTTTTCTAGTGTTCCAGAGAGCTCTGTCATCTTCTCTCTTGTGGCAAAGACTTAATGCAAAAGAGCAGAAACTCAAGGCAAAAACTGCACAATTAGCAAAATCAGTTTCAGTGTCATGAAATCCACCAGTACCTGGGGTTTGGAGTTTTCCTCTCTGTTTTTTACAGTGTCAAAGCCAACTGTGATTTTGGATATGCATTTGGAAACAAATTCTGCCTTGCAAAAAGGTAGTCTCCAGCAGTTTTGGCTTTCCTGTACTGTCAAGTCTTCCCAAAGCCCAGCATGTTTTCAGGCAGCAGGTAGGACAGGCTGGTCTCTTACCAATGGCAAGCCCATGGCTGGTTTACTCTTCTGGCAGCAAAACAAAGGCATCCTCTTAGCTGTGCCTCTCTCACACATGGTTACATGCTAAAATCCAAGCCAGCCACCTCACACCTCCAGCCCTAAAAATGGAAAGCTCCCAAGAACTCTCAGTCACAGTGGCAATTAAAACCCTAACATGATGGAGTACCTGAGCCTTTGCAGCCTCCAGACACCCACATCAGTGGCTGCAGCCTGTAAAAAGGAGTTGAATTCTTTTTGCATGTAGATCAAAGACAATCCTTCCCAAAGCTACCCTGCCCTGTGTTAGCAAAGAGCCAGGCTGCATGGCACAGTGTGTTTTTTCAGCAGAGGAAAACAAGCAGGTACATACTGATCTTCTGTTCCAAAAAACTTCACAAAGAAGCACTTCTTGCCACGAGGTTTCTTCAGATCCTTAGGTGGATTAACAATCTGAAGGTGATCAGAAGGGAAAGTTAAAAAGCAGGTAATGCAAATGGATACTCAGTCATTTTACTGTCATGTGCTACAGCTACTGGAGGGTTTTATTTTCATCCAACTAGGAAGAGAACTTGAATGTTTTCCAAGTCAAATAAATCTGTAACCCCTGCATTTCCCTAGACAGGAGCATGCTACAGCAGCCTGAGAAAGGTCTCAAACTCCACTGAGACATCACTACATCCTTAGTGAAGTTTTCTCCTCCCTATCCCAAACAGATAAGCTAGCAAGCTCTTGGGGTTTTTTAATACCATTTGCCTTTCTGTTACAAGTTTGTTCCACTGAGTAACTTAAAACTCACACTTAAGCTTGGTCTTTACTCCCACAACAGATTTCTTACTAAGTTTGAAACACTGGTAAAGAGCAAAGCTGGCTTTCAGTTAGACAGGTGACACCTGAAAGACTGGAGGGGAGCCTGGACTTCACTTGATCCAATAACCACACACTTTTTCCTGCAGTATGCTGTCATCCCAGCATGCTTAGTCCTCATCTCCCCAAAATTAAACCCAATTCTTTCCAGAGAAGTAGAAGTACTAAAAATGGCACATAATTTAAGTTTATTTGTTTAGATCTTTTTGGTCTTTCATCAGAAAAAAACCCCCAAACAATCCAACCAGAAGAGAAAGTTGAACTACTCCCTACCCCCAGAATTCTGACTCAAAAAGTATAGTTCTAACCCAGTATCTTGAGAAGCCAGACTCTGTTTTTCTTATTTAACACAGTGTCTTTCAGCAGTTTACTAGGGGAGGAAAGAAACCTGGCTTGCAGAAGGTGACAGGGACTGAATAACTAAATCTGGGAAACACAAGCAGTTCCAGAGCTGGCTGAACTGCTCTCTGTTGCTTTTCATTCCCTCTGAACTAACAGCTGCTAGGGACAGCCTAAACTTCTAGATCAAATAAAGCCCTAAACTGGTTCACAGTTTAGATTTATGAGGTTCATATTAAAAAAAACAACACAAAAAAACCTCACACACACACACAAAAAGAAAAAGAAAACAACCAGGACTAACAACAACAAACCACCCAATATTAATCTTCAACTGAAAGGCTTTCAGGAAAAGCTTTCTTTATGCAGAAGGAAAAAGCAAAACCAAACAAGAAACAACCCCAAATTTATGAAAGCAGCAAACCAAAGAAATAAAACCAGCAAACCTCACCTTTCCTGGCCAGGGAGGATACCTGCCCAGCTTCCCCCTGCAGAAAAAAGGGCATATAAGGCACAAGAATCAGAGGAAAAACAATCATGCCATGTCTACCTTTCTGCATTACATCACAGTTTGCAGCTTATGAGAGTTCCAACTGACAGTCAAAACCTACCATGAAAGGCAAGGCCCACAGCTGACACACAAGCACTGTACTTGGAGACACCTGCACCTAAACTGAGCCCCTAAGCACTCTGCATGAACTTGCTGCACTATCAGAACTGAACAGCAGCAGCAGAGCTACTGCTTGGGAGATACAGTGCCACGGTGCTTCTTATTCCTGTAAGAGCAGCTGCTCCCTCCCAAGGAACTGTAAAAAGCACTGATGTAGGCAAGCAAACCAAAGGTCAGGCTGATAACTTAGATCCACCTGGACAGAACAGTCTAGCAAGCAGAGCAGCCACCGACTTCCAGCTCAGAGAGCTGAGGGGCTTAGAAGTTGTCCCAGGAAAGCATTAATGGCAGGGTCTCCTGACCAGGTGTTCCATTATCACTTTCTTCAGGTGCTCACCACCACAGTTAAGTCATGCTAAAGATAGAAAAGAGCCATAAGAAAAGGAGAAAAGTTTATTTCCTAGCCTTGCAATTTTTTCCATGCTGAAATCTACACAAGACTACTTCTTCAGAGAGGTAGAAGCCTCCTTAGCATGCTGGCTTTATCATTCCCTTACCCTTGTCACTTACTCAGGCTGCAGGACTCCCACAAAACCTTTTCAGTGATTGCCTTGCAAGAGACTAGCAGAGAACCTGTGCAACCCACCAGTTCCTGAACCAAAGCTGTTCAGTCAGTGGCACCGCAGCCCCTCCTGAGATGCTACATACACGATCCAGTCAGGATGGTCAGGCAGGAACGCTGCCAAAAGCTGTAACTGAGACCATGCCTCCATTCTTGTACTGAACAAGACATTCACCAGCCTTTCATATGCTACTGTCTTCCTGTTACAGTTCTTCTGTGATGGCTTTAGGGACAGTACCTGTCTAGGTTCCAAAGTAAAGCAGGACAATCTGCATTTCAACACAGAGAGTCATCCACTCCCCAAATCCTCACCTGAAAGAAAAAACTGCCTAAAGGAACCCATCTTTATTTACTGGAGTATATAAACTAGACAATTTTAGAGCACTGCCCGTTTTTCAGCTGAGAAACTGCAGTTGTCCCAGCCTGCAGCACATGCTTCTTTTTATCTGGGATATAAATACAAGTGCATGCACTTGCGTGCTGGGGATTAGCTCTTTCTTGCAAGCTCTAGCAGGACACCCCAGCCTAGCAAGTACAGTAGAGCCTATGCACTTAAAAGTCAGCACTTACAGGGCTCGATAGAATCTCCTCAGCTCTCCTGCTCAGGAAACACAAAATCACAGCTCTCTTAACTCTCTGAGGAGAAAACTGAAGTGACAAGGGGAAATGGCTTCTGTGAGCTCCAACGGGGACATCCTACCCTGGGAAAAACGCTGGTTTCGCTTACTGTTGTGTTGCTTCATTAGAGTACTGTCAAGAAACGGCATCGCGGCTCTCCCTAAAAACACCTACTGACTTTATTTATGTCCCTTCTCCACTCCCGTGGGAGGAGGCTGTACTTCCAGTCGAACCCCACAGCAGTCGCCCCTCTGTCCCGCTCTCCTCACCCTCTCCCCTTCTTACACAGGTTCTTTTATGCACCGCCTCCCGTTCGCCTCCGCTGCTGGCCCACCTGAGAACCGGGCCTGCCTCCCTTCGGCCCGCTCCAGCCCAGTCCCACGGCCTCAGACCGCCTCCCGCCACCGCCCCTTCTCACATCGCCCTCAAGAGACGACGACGGCGGCGAGACCCTCTGCCCGGGCCGCAGGCCCTGCCCTGCCAAGCCCCTCCCTCCCCGCAGCCGCACCTTCGAGTCCCCCGAAACCACGAGATGACAGCCCCCGACCCGTCTCGGCTCCTGCCGCTCCGCTCCGGGCACAGGCCGGGAACAGCCCTGCCGTCGCCCCGCCTGCGCCTCCGCTGCCACAGGCGGAGCCTCAGCCTTGTCCCACACGAAGCGCCCGCCCCGCCGTCCATCGCCGCTCGACAGGCGCCCGTTGCCGCCACCGCCGCCGCCCCTCCCTGCTCGGCCGCCGCGCCTCCCTGCTCCGCCACTGCCCGGCCTGCCCCACCACTCC